>CANJKZ010000118.1:1560000-2057500 GCA_947471745.1 Closterium sp. Naga37s-1 | reverse complement strand
CTCCCATACAGACTGTCTCCTTCTTTTTCTTCGCTTCTGCCCCTTTTCTTTGTCCTCGCTCCCGTTTCCCGTACGAGAACTAGTGCTTCAAGATGGTGCACCGGTGTTGTCATAGGTGCTAAAGAAACAACAGAGCCTTGCTCCCAATATGGGGCTTCTGTGTGCTTCCATCCCCAACCCGCTCCCCTCTTCCTCCCCAACTCATCCCTCCCCTCCGCTCCCCCACCCTCTCCCTCCCTGTGTGCACCTCCCCCAGAAGCACCTGCTGAGCCTGTGGCAGGAGAAGCGGCGCCTCTCCTCCCTGCAACTTGCTGTGGACGAGCTCTCCTTCCTGGTAACTTCCTACACGCTCTTTCTCCTGGTAACTTCCTACACGCTCTTCCTCCTGGTAACTTCCTACATGCTCTTCCTCCTGGTAACTTCCTACACGCTCTTCCTCCTGGTAACTTCCTACACGCTCTTCCTCCTGGTAACTTCCTACACGCTCTTCCTCCTGGTAACTTCCTACACGCTCTTCCTCCTGGTAACTTCCTACACGCTCTTCCTCCTGGTAACTTCCTACACGCTCTTCCTCCTGGTAACTTCCTACACGCTCTTCCTCCTGGTAACTTCCTACACGCTCTTCCTCCTGGTAACTTCCTACACGCTCTTCCTCCTGGTAACTTCCTACACGCTCTTCCTCCTGGTAACTTCCTACACGCTCTTCCTCCTGGGAACTTCCTGTGAACTTCACTTATGATAAGAAGTGCCGTGTGTTTTTTGAGAATTCTCAAAAAACACGAACTGCCGTGTGTTGAATTCTTCACATGTGCGAACATCAAATGCTGCTCGCTCACCAAGGCACCGTGCCCATGCACCCAAGATTATTATAGGTATCTACTAACCCAAAAAATGAGCACACACCCATGCACCACATGCCCACTGCGATGCATCGTATCATATCGTATCATGTCTCCCCTCAACACCAGGTGCGCGAGCGCGAGGGCGAGTTCAAGGACCTGGACGAGCAGCTGCTGAAGCTGCAGCAGGAGGTGATGCGTGGTGAGCAGGGGTGGGGAGGGGTGGATGATTGGTGATGAGCGGAGGTGAGAGGGGCTGAGTGGGGATGAGAAGTGAGAAGGACTAAAGGCGAGGCGAGTAGTAGGGATTATAGAGGTGGGATATGCGGAGAATTCTATTCTAAGGGAGAGCTGAATTGTGTGTGACGCACGGTCAGAGTTTTGGCAGTGATTTTGGACAGAGTGTTAGAATGACTTAGTAGAATTCGAGCATAGTTTCACTAAGGAAAAATTGATAGAACAAGATTATGGTACAAGGAAAGAGATCCCAACTAGCAAGCACAATGAACCCTGGAGAAACGTTCTCGACAAACGCTCGACCTTTCCGAGTCAGCAACGCCAGGTGAAACGACAAGCACTTGTGTCTTTCTCCTGAGTTGGCAGCTTCTCAGGTTTCCAACGTTCAGAGTTGTTTACGTTTTTACTGTTAGTAAAAACGTGTTTCAGGTTCAGTTTCCTTACTGATTCGAAATCTCCTGGGGAGTACAATTTCCGAAATGCTCTGGTTGGTCGAAATTTGCTGTTTCGCGATTGGTCGAAATTCGCGCACATTGCGAATTTTGGAGACAAGTAATTTCGGTCGATCGGAATCGCTCTGCTCGACGATGCCTTTTTCGAGCTTACTTCCGTCGACCAGCGTTTCGTCGAAACGCTGTTTTCTCCAATTCCGTCGACCTGCAAGGCTCGATTTCGACGCCGATTTGCTCCCCTCGACAAGTGCCTTGTCGACGGGCAGTTGCGTAGAGCTGAAACAACACTTCAATTTCGACGACTTAATCTTCTCGAAAATCGACCCATCGTTCAGAGATAAAAGTCCCTGAAGTCGCCGATGACCACGAAACGAACACCGTTGTGCTCCGAAAAGCATGGCCGACTTCGCCCAAGCGAGGGCGGGGCCTTTTCTCCTCGACACTCCCCTGCCCAGCTCGAGCTTGGGCCCCCACACACAAGGTCCACCCAGAACCTACTTAATAGAATACAAGGGGATATTTCTCTGGCGTGCACACCTCCGCACGCCGATCACCGCACTAGCCATGTTAGAGGACATGGCACCTACTGCTGCACGTCACCGTCGTCGCCGACTTCGGCAAGGCGAACCTGGCCGACCGCGACAGAGCACCGGTTGAAGGCCGGAAAGTGCAGACCTTTTGTGAGGAAGTCCGCCGGCTGCTCGGATGTTGGGATGTATTCCAGCGCAACCTTTTTGCGCTTCACCATCTGCTGCAGCCAGGCGTAGCGTCGCTCCATGTGCTTGAGGTTGCCCTTCAGCCCCAAGTCTTCAGCGACCGCGATGGCGGACTGGTTGTCCACGTTCAAAACAGTTGGCGTCCCAGCATCGAGGAGCTGGAACTCGGCGAGGAGGAATCGAAGTCGACGAGCCTCCTTGCCAGCTTCAGTGGCTGCAATGTACTCTGACTCCGTAGAGGACAGAGTTACGCACTTGATGCGTTGGCTCGTCCAGGAGACAGCTGCGCCGCCGAAGGTGAAAATGTAGCCACTCGTGCTGATGCGAGTCTGCTTGTCGCCAGCGTCGTCCGCGTCCGCGTAGCCGACCAGCTTCAGAGTTTCGGGTCCGCCCCCGAACTCCAGGGCACAATCGCGCGTGTCAGAGAGATAATTGAGGCAGCGATCGACCTCACGCCAATGCTGGTCGCTCCTCACTGTCAGACCAGACCCCAGCTTGCTACACGCGAAAGCAATGTCGGGCCGAGTTGTTGTGGCAGCGAACTGCAGCGAACCGACCTTCTGACGGTACTCCTCTTCTTCGCGCGACTGGAAGTCCTCGTCGTCGAAAGTCAGCTCAGCATACGCGTCGACGGAAACAGGTGTCTTCGGACGCCGACCAGTCTGCTCCTCGTCGATGAAGCGCCTACGCAACTTGTCGACGTAGGACTGCTGGTGCAGCCACAGCTTCCGCGCCGGACGGTCGCGCACGATTTCGAGCCCCAAATACTTCTCGACCGGGCTGATCTCGCGCAGCTCAAAGGCGGCCTCTAGCAGCTCCTTTAGCTCCTTCAGCATCGCGGTGCTGCTGCTGGCGGCGAGCAGGTCGTCGACATAGACAAGCACCCAGCACGCCACTCCGTCGTCGCCAACTCTGAAATAGAGAGCCTCGTCCACCTGGCTCTTGCTCCAGCCGGCGCCAGTCAGCACAGCGTCGAGCGCCGAGTACCACAGCAGAGGACTCTGCTTCAGCCCGTACAAACTCTTCAGCAGCTTGCATACGCGGCCGGTACCATCGTTGTAGTAAGCCGGCTGATCCATGTAGAGCACGCGATCGAGCTTGCTCTGTAGAAACGCATTCTTCATGTCCAGCTGCATAAGGTGCAGATCGAGAACGGCGACGATGCTGAGAAAAATCCGCAGCGTGACGTAGCTCCCGACCGGTGCGTACGTCTCGTCGTAATCAGCTCCGTGGATCTGCGTGAAGCCTTTCACCACCAGGCGCGCCTTTTCGCGGGCAACCGTGTCGTCGACATGGTACTTCGTCTTCAGAACCCAGCGGTTCTTCATGACATTGACGCCGCGCGGGCGCTCCACTAGCTCCCAAGTGCCGTTGGTGATAAGACTTCGAATCTCCTCGTCCATCGCCGCTTTCACCGCCTTGCCCTTCCAGCTCGCTAACGCTTCCTTCACTGTCATGTTAGCGATGTCCCATCGATGCTCCGGGTCAGCGTGCATATCGGGATCGAGCTCGGACACGTTGACGTCGAACTGCGCATCGTCGAGCAGAGTGCTGTAGGAGGACGGCGGGAGGCACGCATGGTAGCTCAGCCTCTCGGGAGGCTTGCCAAAGTTGGAGCGGGTGGAACATCGAACTGCAGGCTTGTCGGCAGAGACTTCCACCACGTCGCTCGATGTGCCATCGTCGGATTTCTCCCCTGTCGACAGCTCCTCTGAAACGCGCTCCCTGTTCGACGGCTTTCCTGTCAACGGCTCCTCTAAAACGCGCTCCCCGTTCGACGGCTCCCCTGTCGACGGCTCCTCTGAAGCGAGCTCCCCGTTCGACGGCTCCCCTGTCGACGGCTCCTCTGAAGCGAGCTCCTCGTTCGACGGCTCCCCTGTTGACGGAGACTCCTCTCCAACGCCGACTTGCTTGCCGATCAGATTACGTCGACCGCTAGCGATGCCGATGGGCGGAGCCGAAGGCAACGCACCAATGCTCCCCTCGTCGCTTGCGGCCGACGTCGATGCCGACTTAGGCAGATCGGCAGCAAGCGAAGGGGGGGAGGCGGGAAGAGTAGGAGGCGCGTTCGAGGAGGGCGGAATGGAGGGAGCGGGATCATCTGACAGGCTGTCGTCCTCGGAGGCGAGCAACTCAATCGCCGCCGGCGATGGGCCCGTCAGAGGAGAGGCCTTCGTCCGCTCTGACGCCGGCCCATGCTCCTCCTTCCACTCCGCCAGAGACATCGTCTCGTAGAAGATGGCCTCCACGGTTGTGACAATGCGGTTGTCAGTGAGATCAAGCACCTCCCAGCCCTTGCTCTCCGGCGAAACACCAAGGTGAATTCCCCAGCGTGCCTTTGGCGCCAACTTTCAGCCGCGCTGCTGCTCCGGGACCATGAACTGCACCATGCAGCCCCACACACGCGCCAGCGTAAGGTCCGGCTTCTGTTGGAACAGCAGCTCATACGGCGTCGTCCTCGGAGGAAGGGAGGCCCGTTCGAGGCAGTTGCGCACCCAGACAGCGTGACGAAGAGCGAGGTGCCACCAGTGATGCTTCACCCCCATGTGAAGCAGCATCGTCCGCACAGATTCGACGACCGTCCGCATCTCCCGCTCCGCCATGCCATTCTGCTGCGGAGTGTAGGGGCAGGTGAGGTTGTGGAGGATGCCCTTGTCCTCGACAAGTTCGGTGAATTTCCTGCCAAGAAATTCGCCTCCGCGATCCGAGCGCAACCTTTTCACCGTCGTCGAAGTCTGCCGCTCCACTTCCTTCAGCCACTTCTCGAAAACGACCAGCACGTCGCTCTTCTTCGCGATCGGGCGGACCCACACAAAGCGGGTCTTGCGGTCTTTGAGGAGGAGGAAGTAGAGGCTCCCATCTGCGGCGGCCACACGGAAGGGGCCACAGAGGTCAATGTGCACGACGTCGAGGGCGTTTGCAGCCTCTGATCCCATCTCTGGAAAAGTATGACGCGTCAGCTTGCCGCCAACATAAGAGGTACACGGCAAATCGGCTCCAGTTGACTTCGCAATGTCCAGACCGATGGCAACTTCATGCTTCGCCGAGCTCATAATCGTGTCGATGCCGACGTGCGCGAGCCTCGCGTGCCACTTAGCCGGCTTTGACTTCGTCGCCGAGGCGATCGTCCGCAGAGCAACTGCTTCTGTCGCAGATGTAGTCGATTTCGAGGAGCAGGGGCGGAGGTCGGTGCAGAGGACTCGGCCGGTGTAGCGTGCTCGACCGAGCACATCTCCTGCAGCGGAAACGAGCAGCATCTCGTCACCCTCGTTCTTCAGCTTCACGCCGTTTTCCTCCAGCTGGCCAGCAGACAGTAGGTCCGTGTGCACGCCCGGAACGTACAACACGTCGGGGATGAGAATCTGCTTCCCAGTCTCCCCTTTCAGAGCAACTGTGCCACGGCCTTCGACGTTCTGAAGCGGCCCATTGAATCCGCGCACGTGACGGATTTCTCCTCCTGGCTTCATTTCGACGAAGGCCTCTCGCGTTCCCATCAGATGATGGGAGCAGCCACTGTCGAGGAGAACCACAGTCGGATTCGCCTGCACGGCTGCTGCGACCGCCTGGAAGTCTTCGCCAGCCTCCGGCGCCAGCGAAATTGTTGGCTCGACCATGCCAACCATCGAACAAGAGGCTTCCTTTCCGCTCGAGGTACCAGCCTCTGATGTCGACGACGTTTTCGACGACGCAGGCTTCTCCTTCCGCGGCTTGTTGTCTCGACGCTGACGATCGTTGTCAGACTTCCCGTCCTCTGATCGACGAGCGTTTTCCGACTTTCCACGGCTTCCTTTCTGATCGTCGTCGGACTCGTCGCGGTCAGGGCAGTCATACGAGAGATGGTCAGGGTCTCCGCAAATGTAGCAGCGGCGTCCTCCTCGACGCGAACCACTGCTTCCGCGATCATTGCCCTTCGCCGACTTCCCGCGGTCGGCGCCCTCTGTAGACTTGGTGTTCGACGACTTTCCGCCACCGCCTCCACCTCCGCCCGACTTCCCACGCTGCCCCGTCTGACGTCCCTGCTTCGTCGGAGCGACGTAGTTAGCGTGCGGAAGGAGCTCTGAAGACCGCTCAGACTCCTACATAAACTCATCCTGGATGATGTGACTCGAAAGCGAATCCTCGTTCAGAGTCTCTCGCGCGCCGGGCATGATCAGCATCCGTCGCATCAGATTGTAGCTCGAGGGGAGGCCATTGACGACATGCGTGACATACGACGCCACCGAGTACTCGAAGCCAGCCATCTGCATGTCGGCCAAAATTCGTCGCGCTCGATTGCAGTACTCGGTCGCCGATTCCTGCTCGCCCATACGAATGGTGGCCAATTTCTTCTCCAATTGGCTGATGTAGAGGTCGTCGGTCGCTTTGTAGGTGCGCATGATGTACTGCCACGCCTGGTAGCCGGCGTCCACACGAAGTCGGCACGGCTTTAACGCGACTTGCACCAGTGGCGAACAGCACCGCGAAAGGACCATGAAAGTCAGAAGGTGAGCAGCGCGAAATTCCGCCAACAATTCAGAGTCGTCTTCATCCGGCATCTCCACCTTGCCGTCAACGAACTTCTTCAACCCGGCGATCTCTAGCTGGGGTTCGATTGACTCAATCCATGTGATCAAGTTATGTCGTCCTTCGAGCGGCTTCGGCTCAGCGATCTTGTCCGGCGAAAATTTGAAGTAGCCGTACGCCGGAGCGATGCCTCCGTCTCGACCAGCTGACGCATGAGTCGTCGAAGTCGGCCTGGCTCCACTCCGCTGAGGAGATTGACGTTGACCATCGATGTTGACGTTCGTTGACCATCGTCGGCCTGCAGCCGCCGTCGACCGCAGCACTTGCGCTTGCACTCCGCCAACGCCGACGTCAGCGACCCGAACCACTCCACGAACTCTCGTGCTTCCTTCGCCAACAACATTGCCGCCGTCACCTTCGTTGTGCACGGGTCGGGGAGAGGCGGACGCGCCGTCCGCTTCAGCACGGGGAAGGGGATGCTCACGCGCCCACTGCGCACGAGTTCCGAGGAGAAAAATCTCCAAGTCCGCCTCACCATACCCGCCAGCCTCGTGGCGTGCCCGAACAGCATCCAACCGCGCCTGCAGAGTATTCTCTACTCCCGCAACGACTCCTTGGTCGTCCATGGCGGTCTAGGTGGTTGCCGGCCTACAACGACTTAGGTATAGAGCGAAATGTTGTCTAATCTGAAGGTTCTAACGCGGGGTCGATCCACGCTCACCGCACCATGCGGAGAATTCTATTCTAAGGGAGGGCTGAATTGTGTGTGACGCACGGTCAGAGTTTTGGCAGTGATTCTGGACAGAGTGTTAGAATGACTTAGTAGAATTCGAGCATAGTTTCACTAAGGAAAAATTGATAGAACAAGATTATGGTACAAGGAAAGAGATCCCAAATAGCAAGCACAATGAACCCTGGAGAAACGTTCTCGACAAACGCTCGACCTTTCCGAGTCAGCAACGCCAGGTGAAACGACAAGCACTTGTGTCTTTCTCCTGAGTTGGCAGCTTCTCAGGTTTCCAACGTTCAAAGTTGTTTACGTTTTTACTGTTAGTAAAAACGTGTTTCAGGTTCAGTTTCCTTACTGATTCGAAATCTCCTGGGAGTACAATTTCCGAAATGCTCTGGTTGGTCGAAATTTGTTGTTTCGCGATTGGTCGAAATTCGCGCACATTGCGAATTTTGGAGACAAGTAATTTCGGTCGATCGGAATCGCTCTGCTCGACGATGCCTTTTTCGAGCTTACTTCCGTCGACCAGCGTTTCGTCGAAACGCTGTTTTCTCCAATTCCGTCGACCTGCAAGGCTCGATTTCGACGCCGATTTGCTCCCCTCGACAAGTGCCTTGTCGACGGGCAGTTGCGTAGAGCTGAAACAACACTTCAATTTCGACGACTTAATCTTCTCGAAAATCGACCCGTCGTTCAGAGATAAAAGTCCCTGAAGTCGCCGATGACCACGAAACGAACACCGTTGTGCTCCGAAAAGCATGGCCGACTTCGCCCAAGCGAGGGCGGGGCCTTTTCTCCTCGACAGGATAGGGAGCAAGTGGGGTTCGTTTGTGCATGCATGGTTGCATTGTTCATTCGTTCGTTAGATTATAGGTAGAAGGTACTTCCTCTGAACCTTCCTGCCCTTGCACCTTGGTCAACGCTCTCCCACAGTCGTTTTTCTGTAAATGTACAGAAAGCGTTGTGTCCCTTGGTCATCGCTCTCCCACAAGCATGCCCCACGGGCCATAGGGGGGGGTCACTCAGGGGTAGCAAGCAACGCAGGAGGGGGCACTATGGATGGAACCCACCTGATTCGCACGCCTCTCCCTCATTCCTGCCCCTTCCCCTTCCGTTCCTCCCCCTCCTGCTACCCGCCCGCACAGAGGAGGATCGGGTGGCGGCAGCGAAGCAGGAGGCGGCACTTGAAACCCTCCTGATTTCCCCAGTCCCGCCCTTCTCCCTCATTCCCCCTGCCCTTCCCTTACCCCTCCCCCTCCCACTGCCTGCCCGCACAGAGGAGGATCGGGTGGCGGCAGCGAAGCAGGAGGCAGCAGCGGCACTGGAGGCGGCGAGAGGGGTGGTGGACCTGAGGAGGGATGAGGAGGCCAAGAGGCTGTTTGAAACGGTGAGGATGGGTTAGCACATTGGTGGTTATAGTGGTATATTTGATTTGAATGACTATTCCCAGTCACCTAGTGGAGCACATTGGGTTGACTTATGATGCCCTCAGACCTCCTTGACTTCTGATGCCCTCAGACCTCCTTGACTTCTGATGCCCTCAGACCTCCTTGACTTCTGATGCCCTCAGACCTCCTTGACTTCCCTCACCTTCCCTTCAGCTGCCCGACTCGCTGGAGGAGCTACAGGAAGAGGTGGAGGAGCGCATAGGGCAGGCGAACCGCATCGTGTGCCCCAACCCCCACGTGCTGCAGCAGTTCCAAGAACGGCAGGAGCAGGTGAGAGCCCGTGAGCAAGGAGGTGGGAGAGAGCGGGTGAATGGGAGATAGAGCAGGCGCGAGAACGAGGAGGTGAGAGATAGAAAGAAAAGCACAACAACACCGCGTGTTTTCCAGGAGTACCACCGGGAGCGACTGGGGCAAGTGAGGGAGGGGAACAACTTCTTTCCAAGTTTGTTGCAGTCGATGAAACACATCCTGTTGTTGGGGCAGGCAGCACCTGCAAGGCTCTTCACTCTCACCTCCTGCTGCCACTTCTCGGCCTTGCCTCGCTCCCACTTCCTCACGAATTTTGAGGCATCTCAAAAGTTGTCTCGTTTCCACTTCCTCCCGACCAAACCCCACGCCTCCATCCAGACCCGCAGGGTGCGGGCAAGGTGATGAGTGAGGCCATTTTACCTTGCCCGCATCCCCTCATTGCTCCCACATTGCATCCCTCAATGAGGGATGAGGCCCCACATTGCATCCCTCATTGCCCCCATTCTACTTTAGCATTTCATTTCCCGCGTAGCAGGAAATGGGGTGGGGGGCTGCAGAAAGATTTACCGCATGCATTCCCCGCGTTCCCCCTCCATCCCCCCGAACCCTCCCCTCGCTGCATGTGCTTGCATGCAGATCCGCACTATGCAGGGCAAGGTGGAGAGTGAGAGGCAGCAGCTGGAGGAGCTCCGGGCAGAAGTGGAGCGCGTGCAGGTGACTATAACGGGGTGGGGGGCTGGGTGTGACTATAGTGGTGCTACTGTAGCAGCTGGTGTGGGTGCAAGTGAGTGAGAGTGGTGGGTGGGTGCGACTGTAACGGGGGAAGTCGATGCACTTTACTTTAGTAGGGTTTTGAGGCGACTCAGAAATCGACAGCGTGTGCTGCTGTAGCAGTTGGAGGAGCTGGAGGCGGAAGTTGGGGTAGTGCAGATGACTGCAACATGGTTATAGCGAGTGTGACTGTATTGGTGGGGTATTGTGATGCATAGGGTGTCGCACAACCAATTTGCAAGAGAGTGGGGCAGGTGAGACCAGGGGGGGTGAGGAGTGTGGGGGTGTTAAGAGTGGTGAATGTGACATGCAATGAGAACGGGCGTGCTTTAACCTCTTCTTCTATCCACGTGTCATTTCGTAATTGCTGCACATCATCCTCCCAATCCGTCCGCATTCTCATCATCCCATTACCATCTGCCACGTGGCACCATCTCACCACCATCTGCCACGTGGCACCATCCCATCCCCATCTGCCACGTGGCACCATCCCATCCCCAGGGTCTCTGGCTGCCGCGTCTCCGCTCGCTGATCGTTCGCATCAATGAGGCCTTCTCCAGAAACTTCCAGGAAATGGCCGTTGCTGGGGAGGTGGCTCTAGGTGAGTGAGAGAAGAGTGGAGGGGAGAAAGGGTGGGAAGAGGAGTGGGAGAGGGTGGGAAGAGGATTGGGAGAGGGTGGGAAGAGGCTTGGGAGAGGGTGGGAAGAGGATTGGGAGAGGGTGGGAAGTGGATTGGAAGCGGGTGAAGGGGAAGGGAGTATGAGAACGTGTGAGTGTGGAGGGGAAATAAGTGTATGAAGGTTGGCTTGGATGGAGGGAATGCATTGCAATAATGCATGGTAGAAAAGGGCATGAATTCTTATTGACGGCATGGCCCTAGATGGAGCTCTTAATAAAGGAGCACCTTTGACTCATCTCAAAGGCAGTGGTTCTGGGTGGGGAGATGGCGGCTGGTAAGGGCATGCGAACGAATCACTAGATTTCAAAAGTCTCACTCTCTTTCAGCCAACAAGTTGCCAAGTGCATTTCCACCGCACCATCTCCCGTCCCATCATCGCGCCACCCCCCATTTTCGCACCTCCCCTCCCCCTCCTTGTCTGCATTCAGATGAAAGGGGGGCTGACTTTCGATCGTATGGCATTCGAATCCGAGTCAAGTTCAGGTGATTCAGAGCTTCAGGTGACTCAGGTGGTTCAGTTCCAGGTGATTCTTTTTAGGTGGTTCATTTTCAGGTGATTCTTTTCAGGTGGTTCAGTCTCAGGTGATTCTGTTCAGGTGGTTCAGTTTAGGTGATTCAGCACCAACTGTTCAGTCTCAGGTGATTCAGCCGCAGGTGGTTCAGTCTCAGGTGGATGATAATGCACCATTGGAATTGCAAGTGTGGTTCATTTCACTCCCCTTGAATGCCCTTTCTTTACTGCCTTTTCGTCAAAGCCCTCATCAGCTTCTGTGTCATCCCATCCCATCCCATCCCATCCCATCCCACGCACTTGTCCCATTCCCTTGAGTTCCTTTCCTACAGACATGCATTTTCATGTGAAGGTACACATCTGAGAATAGCAGCGCTTGTGTTCCGTGTTTGGAGTCGACTAAAAGCGCGTTTCATCCACTTCCACCCACAAGTCTCTGCACATTGCCTTGTGTCTCTTCTCATCGCCTCCTGACTTTTGAGGCGCCTCAAAACAAGTCTCTGCACATTGCCTTGTGTCTCTTCTCATCGCCTCCCTTTCTCCCCCTGCCCTCTTGCCCCATCTTCTGCTCTTGTCAACCCCTGCTTTGTGCTCTTTGTGTGGTGCTCCATGCATGCATCAGAGAGAGTGCAGAGCTGCAGGACCTGAGTGCACACCACCAGTCGGGAGGGGTGCGTTGCTGTTCAAAGGGGTTCTTTCTGTGTTGGCAGGGGTCCTTGCTGTGCCGTCCATCTGTTGCGTGTGTCACCTGTTGTTGTTGCCTTGACTTTGCTCCTTGTGTTGCTGCTTGTATTACTTGCTTGCTTTCATCCCCCCCCCCTCCCTTCCCCTCCGTCCACTACTTTTTACCTGCTCCATCTGCACTACCTAACGTACACAATGTTCAATCCATTCGCCACAGGGCATGGAATCACGCTCTGCATTTTCCACCCTCTTCCACCTGTGAACCCCCTTCCCTTGCCCCATACCAGGAGCGCTCGGTGTCAACGATCCTGTACCTGGTGTCGCTGCAGGACTTGCAACCACAAGCGGACTCTGCGTCCTCTCTTTCCTTTACCCCTTCCATGCCCTTCCCTCCTTTCCCCCCTTCCCAGGAGCGCTCGGTGTCAACGATCCTGTACCTGGTGTCGCTGCAGGACTTGCAACCACAAGCGGACTCTGCGTCCTCTCTTTCCTTTACCCCTTCCATGCCCTTCCCTCCTTTCCCCCCTTCCCAGGAGCGCTCAGTGTCAACGATCCTGTACCTGGTGTCGCTGCAGGACTTAACGCGGTGTCCGTTCCGAGTGGTGGATGAGATCAACCAGGGCATGGATCCCACCAACGAGCGCAACATGTTCCAGCAGCTCGTGCGCGCCGCCACCCACGACCACACGCCGCAGTGAGTGGTCTGCATGCTGTTGTGAGGGCACACGATGAGATCAACCAGGGCATGGATCCCACCAACGAGCGCAACATGTTCCAACAGCTCGTGCGCGCCGCCACCCACGACCACACCCCGCAGTGAGTGCTCTGTCTGTGTAGCATGGCATCACTGAGCCATGGCGTCTCAAAGACAGGTTTAGCACAGGTTACGCCATGTATGTCGAGCATGGCATCCTCATGCCATGGGCTGCCCCAATGAGCACCTATGTTTGTGCCTGCCAGATTTTTCTGTCACATATGCACCTGTGTGTTCCCATGTGCAACTCTCCTCCTCTCGTCCTCCCCCGTGCACCAACATCCCCTCTTGCAGGTGCTTCCTGCTGACGCCAAAGCTGCTGCCAGACTTGGACTATGGCGAGTCATGCACGGTGCACTGTGTCATGAATGGCGTGCATGCCGCTTCCCTTGCCTCCACTGCTGGTGAGTGCCGTGAGGACTGGTGGCCTGCTGACTTGAGCTGACTTAAAATGATTTGGTTTATGGCAACACGTGCACTGGGTCATCATGACTGGTGTGTATGTCACGCCCCTGCCAGCCATTGCTGGTGAGTGTGTGAGACCAGCTGTGAGAGAGTTGACCTGAGTTGTCTGGAGCTTTTTTTTTGTTGACGTGAGCTGACTACCAATGAGTAGACGTTTGCTGACTTGATTTGACCTGAGGATTGCACACAGCCTTGTATAGCCCGATATGGGGGTGACATATTCCGTCTTGTACCTGTCTCTCCTGACTGATTCGAATTCAGGATTCAAGGAGGGCCAAGCACTATGGGACTCGCTTCAACAAAGCGCTTCTACGGCTTAGGGCGTTTTCCTCCCTACGGCCCCGTATCAGACCAGCCCCTTCCCAGACTTGTGCTGCACCGTGCTGAACCGCGTTTGAGATTGCGCGCATCTAAATTGTACAACAGAGCATCGCAAGTGTATGTTAGCTGCGCAGCTGATGAAGCTTGTATGAACGCTGAACAGAATACTCTTTTACTGTGTAGTGAAGCACTTGTGCAATTATAAATATATACATATCCACCTATCCACTCCACAGAAATGGATAATCGATTATGATGATGACCACAAGCACTGACTCTGGGCATATCGGATATTGAATCAAATTGCTGATTAATCCAACAGGAGAGGAGTGTTTCCATCTTGCCTGCGTGCAGCACAGGGGCTCGGTCGGCACAGGGAGCTCCTTACAGAGCAGCAACGCGATTTCCCTTGTAAAGGTGGCAATTCGATCATGGGTGGCAATTCGATCATGGGTGGCAATTCGATCATGGGTGGCAATTCGAGAAGAACGTGTGGCAATCTGAGATAGGGAGAGGAAGGGGCGGCAATTTGAAAGGAAGGCGACACAATCTGAGAGGAAGGGGCGGTAATCCGAGTAATAAGGGCGGCACTTTGAGAGGAACTAGTGAAGGACGGCAATCTGGGAGGGGGGGAAATGGACGGCAATCTGGGAGGGGGGGAAATGGACGGCAATCTGGGAGGGGGGGAAATGGACGGCAATCTGGGAGGGGGGGGAATGGACGGCAATCTAGGAGGGGGGGAAATGGACGGCAATCTGGGAGGGGGGAGAAGCCTGCAAATGGCAACCTGAGACGAAGGGGCGATAACCTGAGAGGAAGGGGTGGCAACCTGCAAACAGCATCACTGATGGCGCTACAGCCAGAATGGCCTTATAACTTCCTCGCGGGCCACAGTCACTGACACCCACCCAACCTATACCACACCCATATGAACCTCAAAACTCATCCTGGCAGTTTTGTATCACTCCAAAAAAACTTCAAAAGTGATACAAACACACGCACTGCCGCCCTCCCAGTGCCACATCCATATGGTACTCATCCTTGGCGCTACTCATCCTTGCAGGTCTCCACCGACTCGCATCAACCACCACCAGCAACCTCATTAGGGGCAGGCTGAGTATTTTTGAGAATTCTCAAAAATACTCTGCACCACCAGCAACCTCATTAGCGGCAGGCTGAGCACCTCTTGCAGCATACACGCGGCGGACTTGGAGCAGAGGCTGGGGGGAGGGGGTTGGGGGGGTGCGCCGCAGATGTTTTTTCGTCTCCACAAACTTGGAATTGACATCGCGTTGAAGAGGAGGTGGGGAGGAAGGTGGGGGAAGCCGGCGGGGGAAAGGATAGTGTCCATCGACAAGTGGAGTGGAGGGTAGAGTGCTTAGGGAAATGGCAGCCCCATTCGAATCACATACGCTTACTCACATCCACAAACCCACAAATGGACGTGGTACCAGCACAAAAAGAAGAGCCACCTGCAGCATACGGCGAGACAGATTGGGGTTGGGGGAGGGGGGAGCGTGGGAAGAGGGGCGGAGGGTGGGAGGTTAAAGGGGGGTTAAGAGGAGGCAGAGTAGAGCGACTGTGACACAGTAGTAGCGAAACGAAAAAAGCTTGTGATGGGAAGGAAGTGAGTAGTGAACACAGGAATACAGCAGAAGTAAATGAATCAACTGCAGGGAGATGTGGGCAGTGAGAAATGGCATGGGGGAATGGCAGGGGGAACTGGCAAGGGGAACTGGCAGGGGGAACTGGCATGGGGAACTGGCATGGGGAACTGGCATGGGGAACTGGCATGGGGAACTGGCAAGGGGAACTGGCATGGGGAACTGGCATGGGGAACTGGCAAGGGGAACTGGCATGGGGAAATGGCAGGGGGAACTGGCATGGGGAACTGGCATGGGGAACTGGCAGGGGGAAATGGCAGGGGGAACTGGCAGGGGGAACTGGCATGGGGAACTGGCATGGGGAACTGGCATGGGGAACTGGCATGGGGAACTGGCATGGGGAACTGGCAGGGGGAACTGGCAGGGGGAACTGGCATGGGGAACTGGCATGGGGAACTGGCATGGGGAACTGGCAAGGGGAACTGGCATGGGGAACTGGCATGGGGAACTGGCAAGGGGAACTGGCATGGGGAAATGGCAGGGGGAACTGGCAGGGGGAACTGGCATGGGGAACTGGCATGGGGAACTGGCATGGGGAACTGGCAGGGGGAAATGGCAGGGGGAACTGGCAGGGGGAACTGGCATGGGGAACTGGCATGGGGAACTGGCATGGGGAACTGGCATGGGGAACTGGCATGGGGAACTGGCAGGTGGAACTGGCAGTGGGGATTAGGCAAGGGAAGCTGACAGGGGGTTTGGCAGGGGGGGGGGGGAACTGACATGGGGGATTTGGGAATGGGAACTGACAAGGCAGATTCGTTTAGGAAATTGACAGGGAGAACTGGGAGGGGGAAACATGCTAGGGGGACTGGCATGGAGAACCGGCAGGGGGGACTTGGGCATGAAGGGCACTGAAGTGATCGGCACACTGTACAAGCTACAGAATTTGATCCACATACTAGTTGCAATGTGATTAGCATTCCAAGTTCCTGTCACAAGCTACTACAATGCTGAACGTCACTATTCGCACAGGAGTTCCAAATAATGACAAAGGGAAAAAAAACAAAAGCATCATTTCGTCAAATTCCAAATCTATCACAGGAATGCAAGTTCACAAGCTTCAGATCGCACTCCAATATCATGGCACACAAACAATGAACTCTCAGACTCGGCTAGCTAGCAGCCTTCAACCTGTTCGTCTCTTCCAGTCGAGCCCTGCGTTGCTGATCAGCCTCCATCCGAGCTAGAATCATGGCAATATCGCCACCATGAATTCCCCGCCACACAGCAACATCAGTGCCATCCAGCAAAGCAGTCTCAAGGGACACCCGAATCTCCATAGAGATCACGTCACACAGCCGCTTGTGCATCACCTTGGCATATGAAAACATGTTGATCTGCAGGCCCCTCGCTGCTTGGTCCTCATTGCTGATCAGGTTAGCGAGTGAAGCAGTGCTGGAAGCGAATTCTTCAACAGAGGGTACAGGAGGGGAGCTTCCATTCGCAATATCTGGCTTAGCTTTCTTGTAATCGGCAATCTGTGCTTGGATTTGTGAGACCGTATCCATGTAGCTGTGGTTAAGTGTGAAGACCAACTTCTTCTCGTTTCTTAACAAGAGCTGAACAAAGCGGATTGCAGAATCCTTGGCCTCCCTCAGAGCGTGCAGGCCTGAATGATGCTGAGCGACGTCGTTCAGCCCGGGATATATCCCACTGACATGTGCCACCACAACTTGTTGCACTGCGGTTGCGAAGGCGAAACAGTCATTCACCAGCTGCAGGCACGGCGCTTCAGTTCTTTCCACCACCTCCTGAACCAGCTTCCTCGCCACAGCCTGATCCAACATGTTTGGAAGAGGAATTTCGGGCAATTCTGTCAACGCTTTCTTGCACCTTTCAGTGTAGTCTGCACCAAGGAAGTCCGGGAGAGCAGCCCGCATCTGAGCCTCGAATTTGTTGAACATTTCGCGAAGCCTAGCAGAGTAGAGCACCGTCTCGTTACTTGGAGGGTGGCCTTGCTTCTCACTGGCGATGACATTCTTCCCGCTGATGACGCCACTCATTACATCACGCCTCTTCGCAACAAGTGCTTTCTGGATGGCCTTTCTCATCTGTGGGACCTTGTCGGCTACCCTCTTGGCTTGAGTCTCCATCAAGTGTTTAGTCAGAGCCGGAACTCCGCGGGAGCTTAACCCAATCCGGCTCAATTCCGGATGGTTATCAAAGAAGGCGGCTTCTGCCTTCCTTGCATCCTCATAAGAAGCATCCGCGTCAGTCTTATTCCTGACACACACATAACCAAGCTTGATCCGCACGGAATTTCCTTGAATCTTCTCGTAGAGCCCGTCAGGAGCGCGGTCGACCTTGGTGACGACAGCGAGGGTGCGATCGCCGTCGGGGTCCACCTCCTGCGACATCACGATGGACTCGCACGTCGAGAAATCCACCTCGGCTGCTAGGACATTGAGAATGACGCTCTCTTTCGGAGTGATGTAGTGCATGATCATCGCCTTGACCTGACTGTATATATCCTTCGGCTGATCTTCAACAGGAACGCGCGTGATTCCCGGGAGATTTAAGAGTGTTAGGTCAGGCAAGCCGGGTCGCTGCACTTGCAGGGTGATTGGGGAACTTAATACGCCTTTCTGGTTCCCAGCTAAGGCCACCATCGCCTCTGAAATTTCCTGCTCTATCATCCCCTTATCAGATAAGACTTTAGACACCTTACCAGAAGAAGGGGTGTACTCAAATTTTATCAAATCCTGTCCGTTCGCGCATGACTGGAGCTGCAGGATTAATGGCACTCGAGCGACGGACACCTTGCCTCGCGGCAGGCTGATGCCGGAGAGGCTCTCTAAGACGGAAGTCTTGCCGCTGGATTGATCACCGATCACGACGACCGTCGGTAGCTCGATCCCTTCTTCCTTCAAACCTAGAACTCGAATCGCACTGAGCATAAGATGGACATTCTCGTTAGAGGAGCACGTGAGAGGAACCATGGCGAGGCGAGCAGGTTCTGAGATAGCGACCAGGGACTAGAGAGCGGAGCGCCATTCACAATGATAGTAACTCGGAGCTAGGCCTTCTTATTCGGCAGCAGACGGCCCATCCTACCAGCCAAGGACGGCTACTCGCCCACATGTCACGTCAGTGTACTCGCAGCACTGCTCACGACAGCGTCATCAAGATGTAAAGCCCACGGGTTTCTCACAGAAGAGAGGCTGCCGCAGCCATTCGCGGTGACGAATGCTTGAGGGTGGTGAAGAGAATTCGCTGCAACTGTCAGCAGTGTGGCCAGTGGAATCTAACGTGCATAAACAAAACAACGCGCCGCGAAACATGGCGTACGTTTTCTTGTATACCCGTTCCAGCATTAGGAGTTGGGCAACCTGAAGCTGTCCCCTCATACCGGTACTGTGTTCGGCATTCTGTAGCGTTTCGCTTGTGCAGCAGCCATGGCTTGCGTCACTACCTAGGAGCGTTTGCGGAGAACTTCTGTGTGCAACTATGGAACGATCCCCAAGGTTCGATACAATGTGACGCAACAAAACACCCAACCTCCAGAGCAGAGAACAAAATCTGGAAAAAAACATAAACCATTAGTTTTCCGCATGCAAATCAAACGCCAGGGATTATGATTACATCTATTCAAACATAAAATTTATTACATTATCCGTAAATTATGATCAATTCAAAAAGGACATTGACGAATAGCATATTATGTACTGTATTATATAACTTATATTGGGTTATCATGTATATTATTCTCCTCTTGCCTAAGTCACAAGGACCCCCTGTGATTCATCTTATAATACTGGCCTTCTGCTGTTTATGGCCAGCAGAATCTGTATGGGTTTTTTGTTATTTCCTTTCCTTGTTCTGTCTAGGCGATTAGATTGATAAACTGATTATTCCAGAAGTTGTGATGCAGTTGCATTGCACTGTATTGAAGATATGTTCAATCCATCCCACCACAACCAGAACGCAGTTTTCGCAGATGCTCCGTATGACAGAAGCAAATGGTTGTGACGGAAGCAATCGCTGAGACGGTAGCAATGAGATGGAAGCCATGGCTTTGCAAGCCAAACCGCACAGGACACAACACGACGTTCAGCACGATCTGATGCCGGAAACAGGGCTGCAGAGGATACATCTCTCGTTTTGCGCCGCAGGGTTCTTCTCTGCACGTCATTTTACACAATGGTTGCACTGTTAGTGCGTAGAGTGTCTCTCGACAATCGTCATGTAGTCATCACCACCAATAGTTGCGGGAGATTCAAACTTGTGCTCCGTGATTTTGAGATCTGAATGGTCCCGCGACCTTGAATAGCTTGTGACGTTGGCTCCACGTGAGTAGCGCTGCGAGCGCGCGACGCGACTCGGATTAGGGGCCCATTTATGGGTATGACGGGCCATTTTCTGCCAATAAGAAAGGTTGGATCAAGAAAGTAACACTGCAAAGCATGCTAAGTTCTCTGGTTGCGTCTCTGCTTCCTACCTCCAAGGCTTCTCAGCTGATCCCTTCTCTCCCTGCCATGGCTCCCCTCATTTCCTCCTTCAACGAAAATGTCCGTCCGATGCTCGATGCGATCGACAAGCTTCGAGTCCTAGGTCTCAAGGAAGAAGGCATCGAGCTGCCGACGATCGTCGTCGTCGGCGACCAATCCAGCGGCAAGTCGTCCGTGCTGGAAAACTTGTCCGGAATCAACCTGCCGCGAGGCAAGGGGATCGTTACCCGAGTGCCGTTGATCCTGAGGTTGCAATCATGCGTCGACGGTCAGGATGAGATTACGATCGAATACACCCCTGTTTCTGGTAAAGTGTCCAAGGTTTTGCCTGACGAAGCGATGATCGAGAAGGAGATTTCCGAAGCGACGGTAACCTTAGCTGGCAGCCGGAAGGGCGTTATGAATTGCCCGATCACCCTGGAAGTGAGACGACCGGATTTGCCTGACCTAACCCTGGTAGATCTGCCGGGAATCACACGCGTTCCTATCGAAGATCAACCGAAGGACATTTATAACCAGGTGAAGGCGATGATAATGAATTACATCACTCCGAAGGAGAGCGTGATTCTGAACGTGCTGGCAGCCGAGGTGGATTTCTCCACGTGCGAGTCTATCGTCATGTCGCAAGAGGTGGACCCTGATGGCGATCGCACCCTGGCTGTCGTCACCAAGGTCGACCGCGCTCCTGATGGGCTCTACGAGAAGATTCAGTCGAATTCCGTGCGGATCGGGCTTGGATACGTGTGTGTCCGGAACAAGACTGATGCGGACGCTACTCATGACGATGCAAGGCGAGCGGAAGCGGTTTTCTTTAACACCCATCCGGAGTTGAGCCAGATTGAGTCACACTCCCTTGGAATTCCCGCCTTGGCTGAACGCCTGACGGAGATTCAGGCCAAGAGGGTGGCCGATAGCATCCCGAGGATCAGACAAGCCATCCAGACCATTGTATTTTAGCCATCACAGTCCAGGCCCGACTCACATGCAAGATCAGCTTGTCCGTCAACTCTTGTCGCGAGCATGGCCGCGAGCAGCAGCGCCGTCACGGCCACTGCAGCGGACGCCACGGCCGGCGGCAGCCGCCGTTGCATGTTGCTGGATGGGCCTCAGACACGCTCCCACTGACGACGGCAATCTCGATGCTGATCGACTCGGAGTCTAGATACGGACGATGGAGTCTATATTCTGACGAGGCGCGCAGGACGAGTGGAGCAGCAGAGAGCGCGACGAGAATAGCATCAGCAGTTTCAGTGGCGTGCTGTGTTTATCAGGTGAGCGGAATATCCGGAGTTAGTCGTACTGACAGAATGAAAGGCCTCGTTTCTTGGATAAACTAAATGGGATTCTTTACTCGCGACTCGCGAGATTCGGAAGGTGAAGCCGCGATATTCGGGAAACGTTGAGCCTGGGAAAACGGAAGGTGAATAGCAACTTTTTAATACAGAAATGAGACAAGTGGTTCTTGTCGCACGAAAGGAAGACACTCGGGACGTGACGGCTGGTATCCAGGTAAAGTGCGTAGCAACGTATGAGCTCATTGTCTGCCGCCGTTTTGAAAGGTGTGCAAAAAATGGCTTTGCTCTGGTGGTGGTGAATCTTGTTTTGCCCCTCAACGACAACGAGACGGAAATGGCGCGTACGGGATGGCGGTGGCGGCCCATTGCCTTGTTGTTACCCGTGCGATGCGGAAGGAATGCAGGTAGTTTCTTGTGAGCGTTGAAGGACAACCTGGTGAGCTGGCAGGTGAAGGCTTTCATTTCAAACCAAAAGCAGCACCTGAATGGTACTGTACTGTGCTTCCATCCATGTCAACCACTTCCCTTGCGTCAACCACTGGGAGAAGATCATCGAGTCCAGTGAGTAGAGTTCTTCGGAGTGAGGTGAGCAATGGTGCCTCGCGTTCAAGAATGGTATGAAAGGGAGGGTGCATATTCTACCTAGTTTGTTGGGTAAGGTTTATCACCATACTTTCAATTTCTCTCAAAACAACCACGTTGACAATTTACTCGTGCATGCACTTATCGTATCATTAGTGCAGTTGTATCAATGCTGGAACAACTTGTACTTTGCTGTCAAAAGCTTCCTGTGGCTTCACTTCATTCTTCAATAAAGCAGTTATATACAAGCAGGAAACGTACATATTGACAAGATTTGCTAACAGCAGGACGCAGGAAACAAAACGTCACAGAAAGAAAATAAGTATTTACTCATGCATGGATCGGTACAGCCACTTTCATGTTGAATGCGGAGCAGTGGCCAGGCACACTGCAGGAAAAGAGAATCGATGTGCCTTTTGCTGAAGCTGGAACCTTGTACCTGACACATGATTCAAACGATGAGTGGACAGCGCAAGGCAAAGCCATCTCAGAAACACTCGCATCACAGAATGGTAACAATCGCCTCAACTGTAACAGGAAACTTTGCAGATGCTTGGTGTAGCAGTCGCAGTAGAAACCCAAGACAACAGCAAGGTGTCCAGCTCTGCAAAGATTCAACAACGTTCCGGACAGCACGCCCACTTGCATCGTGCTCACCTACAGTGCATTGTCTCAACTCAAAACGCTCTCTGCACACTCACAGTCAACCGCGGATGCCATGCCAGTCTTCTTACTAGCTGCCCCCAAGTCGCAGGTAGCATGCATGCCTACAGTGCATCGCCTCATCTCAAGAAGCGCTTTACACACTCACTTGTACTTCCCCACAGATGTGATGCCAGTCTTTCTAGTGGCCGCCCCAAAGTCACAATTATTGTACGCGTCCATGGTGTTCATGATCCACACGTCATGCGGGATGCCCCTCCACTTGAACACTGCAGGCAGTGACGCAGACAGAGGCAGGGACGCACAGGGAAGTGAGGTTGGATGAGGTCATGGGGGTGAGTGAGGCCAGTGGTATAAGACGGACCAATATAAGCAATGCAGCAATAACACGTCAGGGGAGCACTGTAAGAAGAATCAATACTAGAGCAGAGGATCATAAAACGAAGAAGAATGCAACCAGTGGAACCGATAAGTCTGCCCTTCTTGGAAATAGCATCCAATTGCAACGACCACTGCCAAGGAGGGGTAGTGTGGGTGCGAGGAGTGCAGAGGGTGAAGGAGGTGTACCGAGAGTGTCTCCGGCGTGAATGACGCCCTTTGGCTTCCACTTCTTCACACCGTATCCCCACGGACTCAACCCACTGCCTCCCACTGTGAACACCTTGGCCTGTTGGGCACGGCGACGGCAGCGAGGAAGACGAAGACACAAAGAAACAGAGGGTGAGGAGACAATGAGATGAAGAGAGAGGCAGACAGATGGAGGGATGGTGCAGAAATGTGCGGAGAGGGTGAGATGGAGATGCGAGGGGCATGAACGGAGGTGAGTTGTGTGCGAGAATCGAGGCGGACCAAACGAGGACAGGAGGAATGACAACTAGACTCAGAAATGAAGGATTCTTTTAGTGATAGACTCATAGTAGCAGTGAGATTCGACAGGAGGAAAAGGCATGACGACAGGGGAGCATGTGAGAGACAGGGGAGAAGGCAGGACGGCAAGAGAGCAAGAAAGAGGCAAGAGGCAGGAGGGTAGGAGTGCAAGAGGCAAGAGACAGGAGGGCAAGAGAGCAAGAGGCAGGAGGGTAAGAGAGCAAGAGGCAGGAGGGTAAGAGAGCAAGAGGCAGGAGGGTAAGAGAGCAAGAGGCAAGAGGCAGGAGGGTAAGAGAGCAAGAGGCAAGAGGCAGGAGGGTAAGAGAGTAAGAGGCAAGAGGCAGGAGGGTAAGAGAGCAGTACCTCTGATTGGATTGCGCCTGCCACCAGGGGATGTGTGGAGAGGGGGTGGTGGGGGGAAACAGAGGGGAGAAAGAAAAGAAAAGACACAGGAAGGGGGAAAGCGGGGGGGATGAGCGAGTAACGAAAACAAAGACTACCAGAAGCGAGATGATGGGTGAACAAGCGCAGCAGAGCAGGAGGGCAGGAGAGCAGCAGAGCAGGACCAGGGGGGCGAAAAGACTGGCGGCAGAGACTCTTTCAAGAAGCAAGAAAGTCAGGAGTAGGTGGCCAAACAGCTGAGAGGAACCGAAGCACGCGGCGGAAGTAGAGGCTAAGCATGATGTTGATTCGAGGAACGCGGGAATGCGAGGAAGTAACGACGCAGAGTCACGTGGAGCAAAGGGGGCGTGGAACGACTCGAGTGAGCCGGACTCAGAGCCTCCAGAGAGTCGGTGGGCGAAAGGGGGATGATTCGCGTACAGAGAAGCACGACGAGCGCTGTGGCAATGAGGGCAATCGCGGCAAGCGAGCGAGACATGGCGACGAGGAAGGGCGCGCGACAAGGGAGCAGCTTCTCTTGAATGATCGAGTCGCCTCAATCTACGAGAAACAGAGTTCTTGAAAGGCGGAGCGGGTTGAACCAAGCGTGAGCGGGGAATGGGAGTCGGCGAAGACTACTCACAAAGAAAAGGAAGAGGCTGGGAGTCTGGTTGCGTACGAAGCACGAGCCGTGCTTTTTTCTAGGTCGAGTGATTGTTGCTTCCTGTGCTTGGTCGGCTAGTTCTTTCGTCTCCCAGTCTGAAAGGTTCCGCTTTGGTCGGCGGCTCCGTCCCTC
This sequence comes from Closterium sp. Naga37s-1, assembly GCA_947471745.1. Classification (NCBI taxonomy): domain Eukaryota; kingdom Viridiplantae; phylum Streptophyta; class Zygnematophyceae; order Desmidiales; family Closteriaceae; genus Closterium; species Closterium sp. Naga37s-1. The sequence goes on along the minus strand of CANJKZ010000118.1, from coordinate 2,033,445 downwards.
CATTCTTGCGCCTTCAGCCTGTCACCGAATCCCTAAGGCGACTCGGACCCTCCCTCTGTATGTTCCCCCCGCTACCCGCGCTCCGCGCATGCAAACTTCCCCCCCCATCCCCTTCCTCCTTTCACTAGTCCCCCCTCCCCCCAACAATTGCCTGGGGTGGAGAGAACCTGTGGAAGGCTCGTGGAACGAGCCAGTTGCACCAATCTGCCGTCCAGTGACGTTTGGCATGGCGTGACTGTGGAGCCTCAACGGTGCGAATGAACGGCATAACTGATGCCCGAAGGATCGGACGACTGAACAACAACAATGTGGAATCGTACGGCGAGATTACGATAAGGCAAAGGGCGAGAGACAAGCGAGGTAGCGTGGCGAACAGAGGAGCCACGATGAGGTTGAATTGTGAGGTGACCTATCAGAGCAGCTTGAATGGTCGGTGCGTTTGTTTGCGACAACTCTGTTATCCTTGTGAGGGTCGGCGTACAGTGGTGCTCCATTTCTTTCAATTACTCCTTCTCTACAGCCCAAGCTCATCCCTAATCTCGTCAAAAGATAAAACCATAAGTTTGCTAACGAGTTGCAGAAATGAAAACACGTCAACCCTGAAGTCCAGGCAGATCACATACGTTTCCATCAGAATCCTGGAGGTAACTTTGAGCAACTGCATGCTGACGGGTTTCCTTATTGTTCTCATTGTTACGGTTCGTATGAGAAACAAAATGCCAAAACCAACTTGTTATAAGCAAATGGTTCAAAACACACGTAGTACTTCAAAGCCCTGCCACCGCCTGTCCAACACCCACGTCTGCAACCTCCTGGAAAGCATTATCCGCCACAACGCCAAGCCACAAGTCGCCCACTCAAAGATAAGAAACTGGTGACATAACCAAACACCCACAACACTCTCGACTGTTGCCAGCATTCACTTCTTCTTGGCAGCAGCCTTGGTGACCTTGGCACCAGAGGGGTCCTTCTTCTCAACGCTCTTGATGACACCGACAGCCACTGTTTGCCTCATGTCACGCACAGCGAAGCGACCCAGAGGAGGGTACTCGGAGAAGGTCTCCACGCACATGGGCTTGGTGGGAATCATCTTCACGAAGCAAGCATCACCGTTCTTCACGAACTTGGGCTCCTTCTCCAGCTCCTTGCCGGAACGCCTGTCCACCTTGGTGATGATCTCAGAGAACTTCACGGCGATGTGGGACGTGTGGCAATCCAGCACAGGCGCGTAGCCATTGCCGATCTGGCCGGGGTGGTTCATGATGATGACCTGCGAGGTGAAGTTGGCAGCCTCCCTGGCGGGGTCGTTCTTGGAGTCAGAGGCAACGAAGCCACGCTTGAGCTCCTTCACCGACACGTTCTTCACGTTGAAGCCAACGTTGTCACCGGGGCCAGCCTCGGGCAGAGACTCGTGGTGCATCTCCACCGACTTCACCTCAGTGGTCAGACCGCTGGGAGCGAACACCACGACCATACCGGGCTTCAGCACGCCAGTCTCCACACGACCGACCGGGACTGTTCCGATACCGCCAATCTTGTACACGTCCTGAAGGGGCAGACGCAGGGGCTTGTCGGACGGCCTCTTGGGCTCGGACACCTGATCCAGAGCCTCCAGCAGGGTGGGGCCCTTGTACCAGTCCAGGTTGGTGGAGCGCTCAATCATATTGTCACCCTCGAAACCGGAGATGGGCACGAAGGGAATCTTGTCGGGGTTGTAGCCGACCTTCTTCAGGTACGACGACACCTCCTTCACGATTTCCTCGTAACGAGCCTTGGAGTACTTGGGGGTGGTGGCATCCATCTGCATAACGCAACAATGTCAGCGTTAATACCAGAAGACTACGGCCGATACTATGGCAGCAGGGATCTACGAAATTGTAACGTTTAACGAATCCGGACGGAAACTACTAAATCTGAGCGGCAAAATAGGATGATCAACGAATTGCTTACCTTGTTGCAGCAGCAGATCATCTGCTTCACACCAAGGGTGAACGCCAGCAGAGCGTGCTCACGGGTCTGACCATCCTTGGAAATACCGGCCTCGAAACCACCAGTGGTGGAGTCAATGATCAGAACAGCGCAGTCAGCCTGGAACAGACATACCAAAGAAGGTCAGATCGGGCAGTCGGGGCATGGAATCAGACAAAAGAAACCATAACTCCGAACAAAAACGATGGAGTGCAATCCACTAACCTGCGAGGTTCCCGTAATCATGTTCTTGATGAAATCGCGATGGCCGGGAGCGTCGATGACCGTGCAGTAGTACTTATTGGTCTCGAACTTCCACAGAGCGATATCGATGGTGATACCACGCTCGCGCTCCGCCTTGAGCTTGTCCAGCACCCAGGCGTACTTGAAGGACCTCTTGTTCATCTCAGCGGCCTCCTTCTCGAAACGCTCAATCACACGCTTGTCAATCCCACCCAGCTTGTAGATGAGATGACCAGTCGTCGTCGACTTGCCGGAGTCGACATGGCCGATGACGACAATGTTGATGTGCAACTTTTCCTTACCCATGTTGGCAACCTGAAATGGGTGGACGTTGAAAAAAAAGCATAAGAGCGAAACAAAGTAAATGATTCGCCCGTCACAAACGCAGCGTGAGATACGGCAAAGAAAACACAACAGTTCATCTTAACTGATGCTCCGACTGCAAAGCTAATGGCAAAAAATAGTCAAGCAGCCATTAGAAGCTGACCTACCTGAGATAGGTGAAGGGCTGAGGATTCAGGCAGGAGGCAGAAAGGGCGAGAATGAGGTCCAAACCCCAAATTCAGCAGGAGGGTGAGTGGGAGACGATTGGCTCAACAACGCAAGGTGGAAGGGGATCCAGCAACTGACGTTCTGACGGAACGTAGACGGCAAGGACACAGAGATGTCTACCTCGACGTCCAAATTGCCGGTTGCGAAAAAAGCAAAGAAGGCTTTGGTTGGTGGCGAAAAGTTCACGTGGCGCTGCGGGTGTAGTGATCGCTGAAGCAGGCAGAATACGAAGCCCAAAAGTCGAGCCCAAAAGCCCAAAAGTCTCTCCGAACAAGCCACTGATGCAATAATGTTGCTGAAACACTGATGGGCATACCGGTACCTTACCCAATGTTAGGCCCGACGGCCTAAATCCGCTAAAGAATAGCGGAGTCGACTAAGTCGAGGATGAAACGCGGCGGAAGACTTTGGCGAAAGAACTATTGGCGAAATACGCGAAGATGTTACTGAGTAATTGAAGAGTTGAATGGGAATTGGTTGATATTGGGGAATACAAGCAAGGTTGATATAGCATGCAAGGGCGAATGTCGGAAAGTAGTTCGTGGGACTACGAAGTAGAATGCAAGAAAGCTAGAGTGCCACGTGGCACAAGGAAATCAAGGAAATCCCAAATGGATTGGATGGAGATAAGGTTGAGATTGGATTGGGGGACTGTTTAGGGTGAATAATCCTTGAACAGTAAAGTACCCCGTAACACTACCCCCCTCCCAAGGAGGCGACGTCCGCGGCGCCTGCAGACTGAAGGTACGCTTGGAGGTAAGCGTTGTCATGAGACAGTGAGGACGAAGGAACCCAGCTGTCGTCTGCTGCGTCGTAACCACGCCAACGAACCAAGAATTCGATGAAGGAAACACCCCCCTGGAGACGGCGTCGGTGCCGGAGGATGCGCTGGATCTGGTAGTCGGGCTCGTCGGTGTCAACAGCTACCGGCAGTGGATTGCGATCACGGCCCGAGAATGCGGTGTTAGGATCGGTGTAAGGCCGAAGAAGAGACACGTGGAATGACGGGTGCATGCGGAAATGAGCGGGAAGGCGAAGGCGGTATGCGACTGGACCAAGTGCGCGCTCAATGACAAATGGACCAATGAAGCGTGGGCGGAGCTTGCTGTCCTGTGGCAGTCGGAGGTTGCGGCTATCCAAAAGAACACGGTCGCCGACTGAAAACGACACCTCACGACGACTGCGGTTGGTGGTGCGTGCCATGCGTGCATTTGCGAGCTCAAGGTGCTTCCTCACGTGATCATGAATGAAGGTGAGATGCTGGTGGAAGTTGTCCGCACGAGGGACTGTGGGCGTGAGATCGACACGAGTGGGGACATTGGGGTGCTGACCGTACAGTGCGAAGAACGGTGACATGCCTGTGGACGAGTGGTGCGTGTTGTTGTAGGCGAACTCGGCCATGCTCAGCTTCTTGTCCCATGCGGCTGCGTCGTGCATCGTGATGCTGCGAAGAATCTGCTCCAAGGTCTGGTTCACACGCTCGGTCTGCCCGTCTGTCTCTGGATGGTACGCAGACGACATGGCTAAGCGAGTCCCAAACAGTGCGAAAAGCTGCTTCCAGAACTTCGAAGTGAAACGAGGGTCGCGGTCTGAGATGATGGAATCTGGAACCCCGTGCAGCCGGACTACGTTATCTACGAACAGCGTCGCGGCTTCCTCTGCTGTGACCTTGCCGTGCGTGGGGATGAAGTGCGCTGCTCGAGAAAACTTATCCACTACCACGAAGATGGCGTCGTGACCCCTAACTGTGCGCGGTAATGCCATGATGAAATCCATGGTAACAACCTGCCAAGGGCGGTCGGGCGGTGGAATCGGCTGCAAAAGTCCTGCCTTGCGCTGGCGAGAGGACTTCGTACGCTGACACGTGTCGCACGAGCGAATGTAATCCTCTACGTCTACTGCAAGCCCTGGCCAGAAGTACGTGCGACTAAGCGTCTTAGCCGTCTTATCTGCTCCGAAGTGCCCTGCACTAACTACGTCGTGTGCCTCGGAAAGAAGGAGCTGTCGAAGAGGGCGGTAGGCAGGAACCCAAATCCGTGTGGTACCCTTCCGTATGTAGACACTACCCTGCACCTCTGCTCCTGCGGGCGGCTGTGGTGTGAAGTCGGGATCTACTGTGTAACCGTGCTCGAAGAGTGCTGTGAGAAGTGGATGGCCGGCAGTGACTGTGAGACTAGCGAGCTGGCAACTAGGGCGAGTGAGCGGATCTGCTGGGTTGCGCACGCCTGGCTTGTACTCTATCCTGTAGTGAAAGCTCCCCTCCATGAACTCCATCCACCTAGCCTGGCGACGACTCAGCTGCGGCTGCGATTTGAGGAAGCGAAGCGAACAGTGGTCCGTGCGTATAACACTATCTGCCCCCTCTAGGTAGCACCTCCACACCTTATATGCATGGATGATCGCGAGCGCCTCCTTATCGTGTATGGGATAGGTCAACTCTGCTCCCCTCAGCTTACGCGACTCGTACGCGATCGGCTGCAACCCGCGTCCCTGGTCCTGAAGAAGCACTGCTCCTATGGCCTGATCTGAAGCGTCGGTCACTACAACGTATGGGCGAGTGGGATCTGGGTACGACAGTGTCGGTGAAGACGTGAGCGACTGCTTCATCTGCTCGAACGCCTGCTGCTGCGCTAGACCCCAATCGAAATCTACGCCCTTCCGAATAGGTCGGTGAGTGGACTAGCGATGGAAGCGTAACCCTGAACGAAACGACGGTAGTAATTAGCGAATCCGAGGAAGCTCTGCAGTTCCTTGACTGAGGTCGGAGCTACCCAATCCTGTACTGCTGCGATCTTCTTCGTGTCGGTCCTAATGCCACTAGCAGATACGACGTGTCCTAGGAACTCGACCTCCGGGAGAAAGAATTCGCACTTTGACTGCTTCGCGTACAACTGCTCCCTCCGTAAGACCTCCAAGACCTTCTGCAAGTGCTGCACGTGCTCCTCTTTCGTCTTGGAGAAAATTAGGATGTCGTGTAGGTAAACTACGACGAACGACCCTAGGAACTCAGAGAGGACGGTGTTCATGAGCGTCTGGAACGTCGCTGGGGCGTTGGTCAAACCGAACGGAAGAACCCTAAACTCGTACAACCCCTGCTTCGTACGAAACGCCGTCTTGTGCTGGTCCTCTGGAACTACGCGAATCTGGTGGTAACCCGAACGAAGGTCGATCTTTGAGAAGACTCTAGCGCCCTGCACTGCATCGAGAAGATCCTCTACTCTCGGAACTGGTAATCTATTCTTGACGGTGGCGGCGTTCAGTGCGCGGTAGTCTATGCACATCCGCAACCCTCCGTCTTTCTTAGGCGCGAAAAGGATCGGTGCTGCCCAAGGCGATCTAGATGGCTGTATGAAACCCTGTGCGAGAAAGTGCCTAACCTGCTGCGTCATCTCCTCTGTCTCCGCTGGACTCAACCTCCACTGCGGCTTCGCTACTGGCCTGCTCCCCGGCTCTAACTCTATCTGATGGTCGACTGCTCGGCTGGGAGGCAACCCTGGGGGCAACTCGTCGGGGAAGACGTCTGCGAACTCTGCCAACAGTGCACTCACCTCAGCAGGAAGAGTCGCCTTCTCACCAACTGCTGCACTCCCTTCTTTCCCCTCCTCAGCTTCCACCTCCTCAAGGAAAACCGCAAAGATCCGCGCCGCACGCTTCACTAACTGTCGCACACGAACAACATTAATGATAGCTGTGGAGGATGTGGCCGCATCGCTCCACTGTGGCAGCTCCCGGAACTCCCTGTCTACCTTGACGCTGCAGCTTCCCTGAGCCCAATCGAACTGAGTACTAACCGTCCGTAGCCAATCCCTGCCGAAGATGAAGTCATAACCGTCCAGCGTCGCAGAGTCGAAGTCACGCCTAACCGTGATTGGTCCTAGCACTACGCGCAACTTGCGAATGACTGGTCCTATGTGAAGGGGCGTCCCATCTACCATGCGAGCGTCCTTGAAGTTGACTGCCGAATCTGCCTCGAGATGGAGACGACTAACTAATGAAGACGAAACGAACGAGTGGCTAGCTCCGCTATCGATGAGAATCTTGACTGGAACACCGCGAAGCTTCCCTAGAAGCACGACTGGACGATCAACAGTGTCTTCCTCGTTCGGCGTAGATGACTGCTCTAAGGCCGTCTCCTCTACGTTGGTAGACATGGCGGGTTCGGAAGCGCTCACACCAGCTAGCGACCCGCTATCTACTGGCGGTTTCCGTTTCCCTGCTGCCGCTCCTTAAGCTGTGGGCAGTCCCGCTTCATGTGTCCCGGCTTTTTGCAGTAGTGACAGTTCCCCCTAAAACCCGTTTTCTGCGAGCCGTCACTGTTAACTGCACCAATCTCCATGGGCGATGGTCCGTCCCTCGATCGAGTGTCGGTGATCGGTTTGAATCCCCTATCGCGATCGTCACGACCCCGTCGGCTTCGTACTGCGTCGACGCGTTCTGCTGCTGCGACTACCGACTCGAAGGTGGACAATCCGTGAATCGCTATGATCTCCGCTATGTCCGGCTTCAACCCTTCGAGGTAGCGATCGCGCATCTCTGCTTCCGTGATGTCATCTATTTCGTTGCAGATGCTCAAGAACCGTCGTGTGTACTCCTGGACGTTTCCTATCTGTCGGAAATGACGCAGACGCTTCCTAGCAGCTTCGGAGGCGTTCACCAAATCGAACCTACTTTTCAGCGCCGCTTCAAATCCTTCCCATGTGGTCGGAACCGTGGTAACACCCAAAGCTAAACTCCCTAAGCTCGAAGTTGCAGCTGCATGCCCCACGCCCTGTTGATGCCCGTCTGTCTGAGCCCTTCTTACAGCAGTTTGCGTGAGTTGGCGCCACCACTCCAAGGCCGGGCCCCTCAGCAGCGTAACGGAGTACTCGATCCGCTGCTGCGCGTCCGCCTCTTGCACCCCGCTCGCGGCGAAGTAGTTGTTCAGCATGAAGAGCCACGTCCGCACGTTCGCGTCGCGTTGACTTGGGTCGAACGACTCGGGTTTCTGCGGCTTGAGTGCGCTTCGACGTTCCGGCAGCGCTTCCGCGCCAGTCGATGTGTTGGGCGCAAGAGTTGGTGCGGCATGACCATGGGGGTTCGAAGCCAATTCACGAAGCTGTTGCATTTCAGCTCGTACCTGACGATTTTCCAACGTCAACTCTTGAAGTTGGCGCATGAGTTCGGCAAGCGGGTTGCCCATGTCGTGGGGGACAGCGTGCATGGTTTCGTCCATGTTCGCTCGACGACTCCAAGTCTGCAAGTCGGCACCGCGGGACGATGACGTCGTAGTCTCGTCGTCGACGGTCGCTCGTTGGAAGTCGCTCCCCGCGAAGGCTCTGATACCAAGTGTTAGGCCCGACGGCCTAAATCCGCTAAAGAATAGCGGAGTCGACTAAGTCGAGGATGAAACGCGGCGGAAGACTTTGGCGAAAGAACTATTGGCGAAATACGCGAAGATGTTACTAAGTAATTGAAGAGTTGAATGGGAATTGGTTGATATTGGGGAATACAAGCAAGGTTGATATAGCATGCAAGGGCGAATGTCGGAAAGTAGTTCGTGGGACTACGAAGTAGAATGCAAGAAAGCTAGAGTGCCACGTGGCACAAGGAAATCAAGGAAATCCCAAATGGATTGGATGGAGATAAGGTTGAGATTGGATTGGGGGACTGTTTAGGGTGAATAACCCTTGAACAGTAAAGTACCCCGTAACACCCAAGGTGGTTGATTTTTAACAGAACGGTTAGGAAAACGAAGTCTGATCATGATTCCTTTCCAGCATATGCAATACTAATAGCGGGTCAAGAAGAAAGAGGGGATCATGGTGTATATCTGATGTGCACCCCCATGTATTCATTCCTTAGCAGCAATTTGTAATGGGGTCTTGGATAGTTGTGTTAGAGTTAAGGACCTTTGGATAGGATAGGAATGCCTTGAAAGTGTAGCGGAAGTCTTGGTTTAGGAACTCAGATCATAGTGGATGTAGATGACCAAGTTGATTAAAACAAAGATCACACACATAATAAATAGTTCCTAGCTAGCCATGTACTCTGAGGGGTACATTCTCTTATTCTAACTGCTTTACAGGCATTTCTACAGTGACTCTGACTATTGCACTACTTTCTTGTTACCGAGTCGCTGCATGTAATCTGTACATACAGTTACGCCTGTTGCCATTCCTCGCTGGTGAGTCAAACGTCGGTCCAGATGGTCAACAGTCACGACAGTTGACTTTGCGACTGTTGACCTTCCTGCCTTTGATATAGGCTGATCCGACACTGTTGTTAGCGCTGCTTCGATAGGGACTGGTGCAATACTGCTGCACCTACGGGAATGCCAAGTGTAATTCCCTTTATACTCCAACACTCCCCTTCATTCCTGGAGGTGCGCCACGTGGCTCTTTCGGACGACTCCGCACAAGTCCGAGCAGTACTGGAACTTCTGACGTGGCAGTTTCTTCGTGAGGAAATCAGCTGCCATTTCGCCAGTTGGGCAGTAGGTAAGCTGGACCTTTTCTTTGTCGATTTCGTCCTTGACGAAGAAGTAACGCAGGGCGATGTGTTTCATGCGGTTCACGAAGCCCGGTTTGTTTGCGATTTTGATCGCACTCTGGTTGTCGCAGAGTAACTTGAAGGACCCGTTCATCGCCGTCTTCGTTTCCTGTAGGAGCTCCGTGAGATAGAGTCCTTCGCGAACTGCTGCGCTTGCTGCGATGAATTCTGCTTCTGCTGACGAAAGAGCGATGAGTTCCTGTTTGTTGTAGTTCCAGGAGATGGTTCCTGCAGGTTCAAGTTTGAAGATGAAGCTTGTGCAGGACTTTCTGTTATGTGCGTCCCCAGCGTGGTCAGCATCCACATAGCCGGCGAGTTGTAGTGGAGCTGTTAAGTTAGCCTTGTAGGTGAGACCGACATCAGGCGTGGAGATAAAGTACAGTAAGGCGCGGCGCAGGTCGGCTAGGTTCTCCCCTTTAGGTCGGCGCAGGTACTGGGCGAGCTGGCTGGCGATGTAGGATAGGTCCGGGCGGCATGTGACGGCGGCGAACAGTAGACACCCGAGCTGCTGCTGGTAGAGGCGGTGATCGGCCTGTGAGAGCGGGGTAGTGTCGGGCTCGTGGTTAGGCGGAGGAGTGCGGAATGGGGTGGTGATTTCGACGGGAGCGATGCCAAACTTCTTAGCGAGTGTTTCGGCGTATTTCGCGGCAGAGAGGTGGATTGTGTCGGCGGTCTGGGTGACGTTGAGGCCGAGGAATTGCGTGACCTCGTGGTCAATGGTTACTTCCAGCTTCGCCTGGATGTCGCGTTCGAAGCGATCGAGTAGGTCCGCGTCATCTCCGGTGTAGAGGAGATCATCCACGTAGGCGACGAGCAGAATGAAGTGACCACGGGATTCGAGGCGGTACATCCCCTGATCATGAGGGAGCTGCTGAAAACCGAGCTCGATGAGCACGGTGTGAAGGTACTGCTGCCACAGGCATGGTGCCTGCTTGATGCCGTAAAGGGACTTCTGGAGGAGGCAGATGGCGTCGCCGTCTTCCTCGAAGGCGTGCTGTTGCTCAACGTAGATGATGGCGTCAACGATCGCGTAGAGGAAGGCGTTGGAGACGTCGATCTTGCGGAGGGGACGCTGCTTCACGGCGGCGATGCAAAGAAGAATCCGCACAGAGGTGTGGCGCCCGACAGGTGCGAATGTTTGATCGTTGTCCACGAATTGAGTCTGCTCGAATCCGCGGACGACCCAGCGTGCCTTGTATTTGTCGATAGTCCCATCTGCGAGTGTTTTAATCCTGAAGACCCATTTTCCCGTAAGGATTTTCCTCCCCTTTGCGTGGCGTCGCTGGAGTGCAGCGACTTCGGCGGCCATGGCGGCTCTCCACTTCTCAGCATCGGGCCCGCTGAGGGCGTGGCGAACGGTGGTGGGCTCGACCAGCTGCTGGTTACCCCGAACAGCGACAGCAAGGCCAAGAATGCGAAGACCCGTGAGGTTGGATTCGGCTGTGTTGGTAACTTCAACCACGTCGTCGTCGTCGCCAGGGATGTCGCGAAAGGTGTCGCGGGAAGAGTCGCGAGTTGGATCTTCGTTCATGGGTGAGTGCATTTCTGCACTTGCGTAATCGTGTTGTGCCTGTACTGCTTCGTGTGGAGTGGTGTATATTGGAAAATAGGTGGGTGTGCCGAGCTGCTCCGTAACGGGGACGAACGGTGCCTCATCTGCTACTGCCTCGTCTGGCTGTTCTCCTGCCACGTCAACGTCGTCCTCGTCATTGGCGTAGCTGTGCTGTCCCTGAAAGATGTTGTCTAGTGCGTTTTGTGCAGTGCGGTGCTGGCGGTACAGTGGCAGAGTCAGTCTTTTGTAGAAGATGCAGTCACGTGAACGCGTGAGCTGGTGGGTGGCGAAGTCCAGGATCGTCCAGGCGTGGTATTCGGATTCGATTCCGAGGGTGAATGCCCCAGCGAGCGCGGTCCTCAAATTTTCCGGTTCGGGCAGTATGGGGGCGGTACTGTACCATACACCCGAAGACTCGCAGCATGCGTGTGTCAGGGTGTTTTCCGGTCCACTCCTTGAAGGGTGAGCTGTTGTTGGGCAGTGCCTTCGAGGAGAGCATGTTGTGCAGCCGAACTGCATGCGCCATTGCGAAGGGCCAATATTTGGTTGGCACAGCTGACTGCTTCATGAGAGCTCGCATTTTCGTCGCGAGGCTCCTGTTGGTTCGCTCGGCCAATCCCTGCTGCTCGTGGGCGTAAGGCAGAGAGATCATCATCTTGATCCCCTTTTGTTTGCAGATAGTTTTGAAGTCGTCCGACTGATACTCCAAGGCTCCGTCTGTCTGAAATGCCTTCAGTTTGTATCCGTCGCTTTGGGTCTCCGCCATGCTGAGCCAGACCTCGAAGCACTGGTAGGCAAGGTAGCGATCACTGACGTTCACGGCCCAGACGAAGCGTGTGCCAGCGTCGATGAAGGCAAGGGTGTACTGCTCCCCTCCAACTCCCTTTGCCGTGAGCACCAGGAAATCGCTGTAGACCTTCTCCAGCGGTTTGTAACATTCGGCTCCAGGAATCTTTTCGGCGAAGGTCGTGTGGCGGAGCGCGGCTGCCGGACAGACGGTGCAATTGGGTAAGTCGGTTCTTGGTTTTAGTAGCTTTCCATAGTGCAGCAACAGTGCGTCTGCCGCAAAGACATTTGCGTTGATGCAGTTGTTGAGTACTTCGATTGATGGGTGTCCCATGCGTTGGTGCCAGATGTCTCCGTCGGCCCGATATCCCTTAGTGCGTGCGTACATCTCCTTTTCTCGTGCCAATATCACCTCTGTTGTTTCTTGCCTGGTTTCATCCGCAGGTTCGTCAGGCACGGTGACTTGTACTGCCGCTGCTTGGATTGTCGCGCCGTGATATGTTCCGCTGGTGTCGCCGATGGTGATGGTCTCAATCGTTACTGGCAGCTCTAGTGGCCCTTCAGGAGGCGGGGGCAAGGTTCGTGCGCGACGATCTTCGGGTTGTGTGATTTCTCCCTCTTCGAAGTTGGTATCGCCGATCGCCACTCCCCTTGTCTCGAGGCGGAGGTAATCCCTGCCGTCCGTCGTGATGGGAATCAGATGAGGTCCGTACTCCGTTAGTGATTCTTCCTCCTCTGCTTCTGGTGCCTCTTCAGTAATTTCCGGTTCTTCTGCTGCTTCTGCTTCCTCTGCTGCAGGTTCTTCGGCGACGTTTCTCCATCCAGTTTTAGCTGCGATGGCTTCTCCCAGCGCGGTGTTCTCCGTGACCCAACGAACGTCCACAGCATCCCAACCCTCGGTGGTGTTCCTACCGGTAGGTTATTGAACGGGAGGCCAGAGGGCCTGCGTGCCCTCTGTGCCTATTGGTTTAGTTGTTGCAACTGCCGTTTCTGACGTAATTTCCTCTCCTTCTTCCACTGCTTGCGGCCCTGTGTCTGCAGGGTTTGTGGTTGAGGCGACATGCACGGCAAGGGCGCGGAAGGTGCCGTCGAGACCTGGTTGCTGATAGTCGGTTTCTTCTGGGTGGCTCCACCTTGGTGGCGACGGGTGGCCCGGTGGATCAAGGACGAGGATGTGCTTGTTGTCGCCAGAGGTTTTGGGTGACTCGAAGTCGAGCACAAACACTCCTTCCACGCTTGTTGCCTTCCCGATGAAGATTCCGTTGTATATTAAGCGCATTTCGTCTTCGGTTGTTTGCAGGCCGACTCCGCACTTCATCAGCTGGTGGAGGGACAAGAGATTGTAGCGGAGTTCCGGTACGATGAGGACATCGCTTATGTGGATGCAGTAACCGGTGTCGTGTGACTCCAGTTGGACATGTCCACGGCTTTTGGTGTAGATGGTCTGGCTGTTGGCAACGGTGATCTCCACCTCGTTGAAGAGTCGTTCCCTGTTGAGGATGAAGACGTCCGACGACACCATGTGTTGGCTACAGCAACTGTCCAGGTACCACGTGTTGACTTCTTTCTTCGCCTTGGCGAGGTTGGCGAGTTTCGAGGTGATATGATGCTCCATGTCGTGATTGTTCTCGTAATCATAATAACACCCTTCTTCATCGTATGCTATGCGCTCAGGTGGCGATTCTTGGATCCACTGCGGCATTTCCCAGTCGTACTCCATCTGTCCGACTGTCAGCTCGTCGTACATCAGATCGTTTTCTTCCTCGTCTTCAACGGATCCTTCGGGTCGTTCCTGGGGCGGGTCTGCGAACATGTCTTCCCAGCTGCAGAAGAAGCGGTAGTGTCGGTTTGTGCGAGGTGGTCCGTGACGCACCATGCAGGTCAGGACCTTGCATTGCCTTTGTCGTTTGTGTTCGCAGAGACGCGTGCCGGAGCTTGGGACGTGCTGGCGACGGCTGGTGGTGACACTGTCTGGTTGCATACCGGAGCTCCTCCTTGCTGGTTAGTGACCCCCTTTTGGTTGTTGTTGTTGCCGTTCAGTTTCCAGCAGTCTTGGATTGTATGCCCATTCTTCTTGCAGTATTTGCAGAAGAGTCTTTTCTTGTCTGGTGGCGCTTGTGCGTAAAAGGCAATCTTCTCCTTCTTGTTGCCCCTTTCGTTGTACAGGTCGATCTCCTTTTGTTCGGAAAGGAGCGTGGAGCAGAGGGCCGTTTCACTGAGGGTCCCTTGAGTACGAAGGAGCGACTTGCACTGGCGCCATTCCGGGCTCAATCCAGCGAGAATGATTGTGACGAACATGTCGTCAGGGAAGTTGCCGCCGCTTTTCCTGAACTGATCTCTCAGGTTCCTGCAGCGGTTGATGCATGGTCCGGCCTTTTCGCCGGGAAACATCTTGACATTGTTCAGCTGGTTGAGCAGACGACTAAGTGTCACTGAGTCTGTTGCCATGTGGCAGGTGCACAAAGTGTTCCCAGGACTGTTGCGCGGGCGCCCACTCGTTCTTGAAGGGGCGAATGCTCAGCTGTTCTTCGGGCGAGAGATTCCGAATCAAGACGGTGAAGGCTAGGAGAGATTCGTTGTAGTACTGTGTCTTCTCCTGAGGTGAGCCGCTAGTTGGAAAAGCGTACGAACAGTCGTAGTACATCCAGATATGAGCGCCCTGAGCTAGTAGCTCGAATTCGAAGCTCCAGGTGTAGAAGTCTTGCCCATCGAAGGGCTTGGTTGTCCTGAGCTTCGATGTTGAGAGGAACTTGCTCTGCATTGAAGTCATTGCCTCGTAATGTGTTTGTTGTGCTTGAGCAGATCCTTGAGCTCCGCGGTTATCGAAGGTGAAGGATCGTTCAGATCCAGCTCCTTGAGGATCGGGAGGTCTTCGGGCGTAGCTTGAGCCGTCGATGCTCATCGGCTGGTGGCTTTCCAGTGCGCTGATGCGGGAAATCAGCTGCTCGAGGAGCGCTGTGTCCACAGTCGTCGTAGTAGAGGCGACATTGGTGGAGGGTTGCACTGGATTTTCTCCAGCCTCTCCGCATTCTGCGCCTGGCATGCTGATGCCCTTGATGTCGTTGTTCTTGATGTTGATATTAAGTTAAAAAGAAGCTTGTTGGAAGCCCCTTTAGCAGTTCCTGTCATCCAAACTAGCTCTCATACCATGTCAGAGTTAAGGACCTTTGGATAGGATAGGAATGCCTTGAAAGAGTTTGGTAGCGGAAGTCTTGGTTTAGGAACTCAGATTACAGTGGATGTAGATGACCAAGTTGATTAAAACAAAGATCACACACATAATAAATAGTTCCTAGCTAGCCATGTACTCTGAGGGGTACATTCGCTTATTCTAACTGCTTTACAAACATTTCTACAGTGACTCTGACTGTTGCACTACTTTCTTGTTACCGAGTCGCTGCATGTAACCTGTACATACGGTTACGCCTGTTGCCATTCCTCGATGGTGAGTCAAACGCCGGTCCAGATGGTCAACAGTCGCGACAGTTGACTTTGCGACTGTTGACCTTCCTGCCTTTGATATAGGCTGATCCGACACTGTTGTTAGCGCTGCTTCGATAGGGACTGGTGCGATACTGCTGCACCTACGGGAATGCCAAGTGTAATTCCCTTTATACTCCAAGTTGTCCAACTGAATTTCAAAACAGCATTGTCACAAGGCTGTAACAACAATGTAAGGCAAGTGGGCTGGAGCTCCAGCAATTGCAATCGACCTCGGATCGATTTAGGAAAGCCACGAGCTGCGCAATCAGCTCAATAAGCTAGTATCATCCAAGTACAGAGAGGGAATACCACGTTTTATGCACCAGAATCCAAAAACGCATACGGTACCTACCACCAGGCTTTTCATTCATACTACAACCACATCCAGACGTGAAGTCAGGGCAATGAGGATATAAGCACACACATTTCCTGATTCTAACCCTGCTGATCCATGTTTTCCACAAGCATGAGGTTCAAGGGTTCAGCAAAGGGACATCACAAGAAGACGTACAAACATTCCAGCCACTCATCGCAACAAACACTCCCTTATCACACTTGCCGCCTGAACAGCCCAAGCCACTGGAGGAACTTTCTTGAGCACATGCATAGCAAGGCTCGTGTGCAAACTCGACCTGTACAGTGACCTCCTCCCCAGGCAACAACGAGAGGTAATTCTCAGAGAACACTGCTGGAAGCACCCTCTTGCCATCCACCCCTCGGCGCACATTGAAACTGACAAAGAACGCCACACCTCCAGCGCTCTCGTCCCCATTCACCCATGCAGCAGGGTCATTCCGAGGCCCAGTAAGCCCCATAGCCGCTCCTCCTTCTCCTTGCCGTTTTGCGCTCTGCCTTCCACCCAAAGCACCTCCCTTCACAGGATTGCTCACCAGCAGGTAAGCCCTCCACCAGGTAGACCTCCCTCCATGGGGCTCACTGAGAGGCAGATGCCTCCCTTCCTCTCCTGAAGAAGAGGCGGAGGACACGCGGAGGAGGGAGAGGGAGAGATGCAGCTTTTGCTGGCGGAACGGTCCTCCCAGGGCTCGAAAGTCCCCCAGGTAGGCGTAGGGAGGCAGGTGGGCGAAGGGGGCGGACGAAGTGGAGTGGGTGGAGAAAACGGAGGGAGAAGAGGGGTTTGAGAGAGAAGCGGGGGGGAGGGGGTTGGTGGTGCTTGCATTGGACATTTGCGCTGATGGTGGTGATGCTTCTGATGGTGCTGCTGGTGCTGCTGGTGCTGATGGTTCTGATGATGCTTCTGATGTTGATGGTGCTGCTGGTGGTGACGGTGGTGATGGTGGTGATGGTGGTGATGGTTCTGCTGGTGCAGCTGGTGGCGATGCCAATGATGAGAGGGTGGTGCAGGGTGCATCTAGAGGGAGCGCAGTGAGCCAGTAGAGGTTGCGTGACACTGTGGTGGCTTCACACCAGCCTGGGGGAGCACATGGCGCTGCTGGGAGGTGCGGTGAGGAGAGGGAGTGGTATGCGGAGGAGGGGGGCTGTGCAGAGGGGTGGGAAGGGTGCGGGCAGTGGAGCAGGCGGAGGAGCAGGAAGACAGTGGGGGGTGGGCTGGAAGGGGACACTGGGAGGCGGGGGAGATGCACCTGGGGGATGGAGTTGGGGGAGGGACGGGGAGGAAAGGCACGGTATGGGCAGGGGGAATTTCGTGGAAAAGGTTGGGAGGGTTCAGAAAGGTGTTGGATAAAAGATGAGAGATGAAAGTTGAAAGAAGGAAGTCCAATGTGGATGGAGAAAGTCTCGGGGCTGGGAGGGTTGTTGGCATGGATGGGATGGGAGTGAGTGAGACTCATCCATGCCAGCACGACCGCATGACCACACGACCGCATGCTCGCATGGGCATAAGCTTTGGCACCAACACATTCGTATGTGCCTGCAAGTGTGATTCCCTGGATCCAACGGTCGTTCCCCCACCTGATGCCCTCACCTGACCTGTGCTTCTTTCACGTGAACCTGTGCCCTGCTCACCTGGAGCTGAGTCCCTGTGCAGGAGAATGGTGGGCAGGTGAGTGAGTAGGGGGCAGGTGGGGGAGTGGGAGAGGCTGCGAGGGAGGAGGAGGCGGCGTGCCACAGGCAGTGACCGCTGGGAAGGTGGATGGAAGCTTCTACTGAGAGGGAGGAGAGAGCACGGGCTGTGGTGTTGACCACCTGATGGTCGCAGATGGGGAGAGGGGGGACGGGGGGAGGAGAGGGAGATGATCAGAATGGAGTGACAGATGATAGATCATGGGCTGTGGTGTTCATCACCTGATGGTCGCAGATGGGGAGAGGGGGGACGGGGGGAGGAGAGGGAGATGATCAGAATGGAGTGACAGATGATAGATCATGGGCTGTGGTGTTCATCACCTGATGGTCGCAGATGGGGAGAGGGGGGACGGGGGGAGGAGAGGGAGATGATCAGAATGGAGTGACAGATGATAGATCATGGGCTGTGGTGTTCATCACCTGATGGTCGCAGATGGGGAGAGGGGGGACGGGGGGAGGAGAGGGAGATGGTGAGAAGGGTGAGGGTAGTGTGCGTGCAGTGAACAATGGGAGTGACAGATGATAGATCATGGGCTGTGGCGCTCAGCTCACCACCTGATGGGCGCAGACAGGGGGAGTTGGAGGAGGGACGGAGGAGAGAGAGATGACAGGGAAGGTAGTGTTGCTGCAGGGAAGGGAGCTGCCCTCGCAGCCCACGCCAATGGGCGACTTCCAGTCTGCCTTTGTTGAAGAGAATTCTCAAAAGCGAGCTCAACATGTCTGCCTTTGTAACAAGGGCTGCGAGTGCAGCTGTAACACATGGCACACAATCGGCACACACCTGCACTCGCCACACGCCCCGTGCACCCACACACACACCTGCACTTTCCCCGAGTGTAAATTCAGTTGCACGTGCACGGGCTCCAGGGCACAGCGCACGCCGTACAGCCCGCCCGTGGGGGCCAGCAGGTGGTCGTACAGCTGCCCTCGCAGGCCCCCCCAGTGGGTGAATTTCAGTCTGCCTCTGTATCTGTAGCATCTCCCCACGCACCTGCACTTGGCCCGTGTGCAGGTCCAGCTGCACGTGCACGGGCTCCAAGGCACAGTGCACGCCAAAAAAGCACTCATAGATCTGCTTACCACAGAGACACACACACACAATCCCCACGCACCTGCACTTGGCCCGTGTGCAGGTCTAGCTGCACATGCACGGGTTCAAGCGCACAGCGCACGCCGAACAGCCCGCCAGTGGCGGCCAGCAGGTGGTCGTACAGCTGCCCTCGCAGCCCCCCCCAGGGGTTCTGCCCCTTCCACAGCAGCACCCCCGTGTACCGCTCCCACATGCGCGCACTCCATGCCTCAAAGAGCGACCGGTACTGCAGGTAGTTGGCTATCTGGGCCTGGCGGGATGGAAATGTGAGGAGGAGTGTCGAAACGTGCCAAACATTTGACAGCATTATTCAGGCGCCTCAAAAGCGCGGGACATGAGACTGAGGCACCTCAGTAGTTGGGAAGGATTTTTGAGCTGTGGCGAACATTTGACAGCGTCACTCCCCTGTATGGCCACATGCCATATACCATACGCCACATGGCGGAGGCGAGGGATGGGCAATGCATGCGTGCAAGTCAATCAGATCGGATGCACCAATCCGGGCATGTCTAGCAGTGCAGCACAAGAGAGTGCCGCATGTCACATAGGGGTTGCTGTGCATTTCGGTGTGACTGCCTATAACAGACAAGTGGTGAGTTACAGTGGCGGCTGTTGTGCAAAGCAGTTTTCCATGCCCCGGACCGGACAAGATGGCTTGTCTGTGCTGTGGCAGGAACGGACTCGAGGCAAGCCACAGTTTGCTTTGCATGTGGGAGCACTGACCACCCACGGCTCACTCACCTTCTGACAGAAGTCATCGAGCCCATTCACGGGGCCATATGTGAGGATCTGGTTCTTCACTCGCACCGACCCCCGCTTCCACGCGCCCCTGCATGCTGCTGCCTCCTGCCTCCTTGCTTCCTCTCCTTCTCCCCCCTGCTTCAATCCAGTCACTGCTGCTTGCTGCTGCCCGGCTGCTTGCCGTCTCGCCCCTCCTCTACCCACCTCGTGCCGTCTCGCCCCTCCTCTACCCACCTCGTGCCTTCCTTCTGTCCCCGCTCCCACCATGCCATACGGTATGTATGTGTGCACCTTCCACCCCTCACTCTCCTCCTCCACACACTCCCCTCCACACTCCTCCCACGCCCTCCCAAACACCGGCGGGCTCCAATCACTCTCGGGAAAAAACCCGCGCAGACTTTCCGCCTCGGGCACCCCAACGGACCCAATCTCGGGGTTGAACGCGTACGGGTAGTAATCCGGGCAGAAGAAATCTTCGGGGTTCTGAATGCCGTAGGGCCCGTCCGTCCAGCCGCCCTGGCTGTCGGCAAAGCCCCCCCATAGGGAGCCCTCTATGTATGCCCTTGTGCCGTCCAGCAGTAGTGAAGGGTCCGGATCTGATTCGGCTGGGGAAGGAGGGGCGGAGGCTGGGAGAAGGGGAGTCAAAGGAGGTGCGGAGGCGGGGAGAAGGGGAGTAAAAGGAGGTGCGGAGGCGGGGAGAAGGGGAATAAAAGCACCAAGCACACCATCCCACACCATCCCACACCATCCCACACCACCCCACACCATCCCACACCATTCCACACCATCCCACACCATCCCACACCATCCCACACCATCCCACACCATCCCACACCATCCCACACCATCCCACACCATCCCACACCATCCCACACCACCCCACACCATCCCACACCACCCCACACCATCCCACACCATCCCACACCACCCCACACCATCCCACACCATCCCACACCATCCCACACCACCCCACACCATCCCACACCATCCCACACCATCCCACACCACCCCACACCATCCCACACCATCCCACACCATCCCACACCATCCCACACCATCCCACACCACCCCACACCATCCCACACCATCCCACACCATCCCACACCACCCCACACCATCCCACACCACCCCACACCATCCCACACCATCCCACACCATCCCACACCATCCCACACCATCCCACACCACCCCACACCATCCCACACCATCCCACACCATCCCACACCACCCCACACCATCCCACACCACCCCACACCATCCCACACCATCCCACCATCCACCATCCCACACCATCCCACACCATCCCACACCATCCCACACCATCCCACACCATCCCACACCACCCCACACCATCCCACACCACCCCACACCATCCCACACCATCCCACACCATCCCACACCATCCCACACCATCCCACACCACCCCACACCATCCCACACCATCCCACACCATCCCACACCATCCCACACCATCCCACACCATCCCACACCATCCCACATCATCCCACACCATCCCACACCACCCCACACCATCCCACATCATCCCACACCATCCCACACCATTGCACACCATCCCACGTACCATCATACAGGCGCAGCATGCTCTTAAGCGAGTCATTGAGGTCAGCAGCGGGCACGGTCTCGTTGCCGCCCACCCAGAGCGCCAGGCTGGCATGGTTGCGCAGCATGCGGACGCTGTCTTGTGCACAGGCGAGGAAGAGGCAGTGGTCCAGAGGCCATGAGGGGTCTGACGGGGGCAGGCCTCGCCCGTTGCAGTCGCCTGTTATCCAAAACTCCTGCCACACCTGTGAGCGGGGGGGGAACGGACCAATTGCTTTGTGAGGAGTGGGAATAGGAGGTGTGTAGGAGGTGTGTAATTACGCAGGGCAGCAAGAAGACGCTGTCTTGCGCACAGGAGAGGAAGAGGCGATGGTCGAGCCGCCATGACGGGTCAGATGGGGGCAGGCCGCGTGCAGTCGCCCGTTATCCAAAACTCCTGCCACACATGTGTGGGAACAGGGGAGTAGGTGGCAAAGGTGGGGGGAGCAGGGGAATAGGTGGCTCCAGTTTCAGTCAGGTTTTGAGTTGGTCAACGCACTAAAAACATGCCTGTGACCCAAAGCTCCTTCCACTCCTGTGTGGGAAGGAACAGGTGAGTAGCTGGTGACACCAGTTTCAATCATGTTTTTGAGTTGACTCACAACACTCATACCTCCTGCCACACCTGCTACACCGCACTCCAAACCCCAATCCTAGCCAAGCAACACCCCACTCTAACCCCTACCTACCCTCCCCTCCAACCCTCACCCCATTCCAAACCCACCCGACTACAAGCCACGCTGCACCCCTCACCAAACCACATCCCACCCCCACCCATCACCAGGGTCCTTAGCAGTTCGCAGGCATCGTGAAACGCAAGGCGTTCCATGAGAGCCCCCGCCACTCCAAACCCCACCCCAATTCCAATCCCCATCACACTTCAAGCCCCGCCCCACCCCTTACCAGTATTCCAAGGCGGTCGCAAGCGTCATAAAACTCAGGCCGCTCCATGAGAGCCCCCGCCAACCCACTCATCCCACTCCCACACCCACCCCGCTCCAAGCCTCCACCTCTCACCAGTAGTCCAAGTTTGTCGCAGGCGTCGTAAAACTCAGGCCGTTCCATGAGCGCCCCCGCCCACACGCGAATCATGTTCACCCGGGCACACGCGAAAAGTTTCATCTCTGCCCAGTAGCGCTCCGCTGAGAGGCGCAGCATCGCGTCCGAAACGATCCAATTGGTCCCGCGTATGAAGAGCGGGCAGCCGTTGATGAAAAAAACCCTGGTACAAGATAAGAGCAGATACAGTGGATGAGTAGATGGGGAAACATAAGGTGCGGGCAGTGGTTGATGAAAAAGTACTGGTACAAGGCGAGATCCTATTCAGGGCATGTGGATAAGAATGGGGGGGAATGAACGAGATGTGAGATGCAGGAACAATGCAAGAACGACGGATGCAGAACGTGGAAAGGGAGAGGAAAGGGCGGGGAAGGGGGGTTGGGAGAGGGGAGAGGTGCGGGAGAAAAAGGCACGAGAATAACGCAAGATTGAATGAGAGCAGAAAACACCGAAATGAGGGGAGAAGGGAACAAGCGCGTGGAAGATAAAGACGCAACTCCACCTACCTGCCGCCAGTGCCCTCATCCACGTAGCTGTCAATCTGTCGGAACCCAAATTTGCTGCTCCACACGTCACTCTGCACCCACCTCCCCTCCCCTTGCATCCCCCTTTCCCCCTGCCCCACATCCTCATCCGCGCCATACAAGGCCGAGCGTACAAGACTTTTCGCCTGCCCGAGGCTCTGAGTCAGCGTGTGGGAAAGAAACCGGCTCCAAGAAGCAGAGGCAGGTGCGGAGAGAGGTGCAGAGGAGGATGAAGATGAGGAGGCAGGTGCAGTGGGGTGTGAAGAGGAGGGAGGTAGTGAAGGGGGCGAGGACAAAGGCAAGGGGTCATCGACTGCCACTGTCGCTCCCACTGCGCCTGCCACCGGGGCAGCAGCAATGCTCGTTGCTTCTCTGGAAGCTGTGCTTCCAGTGGCTGCCACTGCAGCTGTCCTTTCATAGGCCGACAGCGAGGGTGTGGTGTGAGCTGCTGCCACTGGGTCCAGATGGCAGGCTTTCGTGGTGGCATCGCAGGCTTTCGTGGTGGCATCGCAGGCTTTCGTGGTGGCATCGCAGGCTTTCCCAGAGGGAACAGAGGATGCGAGGCGGGAGGGGTGCAGCACAGAGGCAGTGATTGCAACGTCGTACAGCGACTGTGCACCCATGCCGTTGGGCCACCAGAGATGAGGTTGCGACACGAGTAGCTGCAAGGGAAAGAGGGAGGGGGGAGGGCGAGGGAGCAAGGGAGAGAGGGCACTGTATCCAAGATTGCATGGTGGGGCGGGTGCAGCACAGTGACGGTGATTTGGACGTCGTACATCAACGTGTAGAAAGTAAATATTTGAGACGTCTCAAAAATCTACTTTCTACACGTGACGTCGTACAGCAACTGTGCGCCATGCCGTTGGGCCCTCACAGATGGGGACGGGTAACCAGTAGCTGCAGAGAGGGGGGAGGGTTGGAGGACGAGGCGGTGGTGGACACAGGAGTTGGGATTGCAGAGTCAGAGCCAAGCTATAAGTCGGAGTGGGAGTCAAATACGACTCTCAGTCATGCTACAGCATCACGTGCATGTGTGTGTGACTCGTGTGTCTTGACTTGGGATTGTGCCGGGCGGAATGGATGCGTGATGCTGCTGCTGTTGGCTGGCATAATTTTAAACGCCTCAAAAAGCACCTCAAGAATCCTCATGCGTGCTCGCTCTGTGTGTTATCTGATTCTTACCGGCTGAAATGTGTGAGTGATGCTGCTGTTAGCCGGTACCTCCACCTCCTCCTCCCTCACTCCCTCCACCATCACAAACCCCTCGCCCTCTTCCTCACCCTCCTCCTCCCACACCCCTTCCCCACCCGCCCATCCCACACCCCCATCCCTCGGCCTTCCCTCTCCTCCCTCACCCCCCCATCCCCTCGCCCCTCCCCTTCCAAGCTCCCCAGCACCGCCCCTCTGGTCAGGGCTGGGAGTGAAGGAGAGCTCGAGAGACAGGCGCGTGTGGAGGGGAATGGGGAGGGAGTTGGTGAGGGTGAGGGAGCAGTGGAGAGACGCCGAGGAGGGAGAGAAGGGAGGGGCGGGAGGCGCGGGAGTGGAGGAGGAGGAAGGAGGAGGCGCGTGTGTGTGCGTGCTGTGGAACAGAGCTGATGGATGGGTGACGCTGATGGATCCGACGCCTTTTCCACCACCAGAAGCTGCTGCAGCAGCTGATGGATGGGTGACGTCCCCTTTTGCACTGGCTCCATCTGCATGCTCCCTCTTCGCGCCATCTGCTTGCGTGTCATAGCATCGCTGGGATGCGAAGACAGCCACGAGATGAGGGTCCCGGATGGTCACGGGCTGCCATGCACGCACCATGCACAGAGGGGGGGGGAGGGGCGAAAGGCAGGCTTACGAGTTGATTCAAATGGCGGCCACCACCAGATGAAAGTCACCGATGGTTTTGAGACGTCATCACTTCACTTTTATCAAAAGACGACCACCAGCAGATGAGAGTCACCAATGGCCACCAGATGAGTGGGCTGCTATCCACACACGCATGGACAAGAGGGGGGAAAGTGGCCATTAGGTCAACTGAAAAACCGGCCACCAGGTGAGGGACACTAATGGCCACGGGCTGCCATGCCATGCATGCATGCATGCATGGTCAGGATGGGAAAGAGAGGAAAACAGCATGCCCGGCATATGTGCAAGTATCATGTTAAGGAAGGTGGAAGTTGCCTTCCGTTTCTCCCACAAGCACAAACAATCCCACGTCCACCACTCCTCACTCACCCCCGTGACACCCACATGCACTCACCCCGGTCACAGCCACATGCACTCACCCCGGTCACAGCCACATGCACTCACCCCCGTGACAGCCACATGCACTCACCCCGGTCACAGCCACGTGCACTTGATCCCACATGCCCGTGTTGCGATCCCTGCCACCGCGCACAGAGAAAGAAGGAAGCGAGCAGGCTTGTAGAAAGCAGAGCAAGCGGTGATGGCCGGAAGGAAGCGCTGAGGGGGACAATGAAGAGCATCAGGCTGGAATGCGGGAGAAGCGGGAAGGACTGGTAGCCGTGAATTAAGAAATCCACACGTGCATAATGCATCAAGCGTCGACTGGTGTATACACGAACACCAACGCGGAAGAGCGATGCGGATTCAGAAAGAGAGAAGGGTACCGGATGGGAATGATCCAATCCCAGCCCTCCACGTATTGAGCTGTGACATCCTTGGCCACCTGCATGCGTGGGGCATAGCATGGCACATAAAGCATGTCAAATGGCGTTAACAGAAAGGCAATTGGCATGCGTCACACACATACGGTCGTGCATGCACGAGGCTGTACCTGGTGGTCGCCTCCCTGCCCTCCCCCATCCACGTTCCCCGGGTGCTCCACTGCATTCACCACTACTGCCAACTGGTTCCTGCCGTTGCTGCTGCTACATTCACTGCTACATGCTATGCTGCTACAACCTTTACTGCTACAGTCCTTGCTGCATCCCTTGCTGCTGCGATGGCCCTTGCCGCTGTCCGCCCTCCTTGCCACGTCAGTGATGTCCAGCTGGCGCCGCAGGAACATGCCAGCTGGCTGGTCGATGCTGAGTTGGCGGCCGTTAAGGAAGACGGAGAGCGAGTAGTTGACGCCACGGAAGCACAGCCACACTCGCTCCCACTCATGGCTCTCACACCCACACCCAGCACACCCACTACAGTCACCCTGGCCACAGCACCCCTTATCACCAGCAACAGCAGCAGCAGCAGCACCACCACCACCACCACCATCACCAGCAGCAGCTACAGACGAGCCAGATTGCTGGCGGTTCAGCAGAGCCTGGCAACATCTGACAGCAGGAATCCTCCTGGGAGGCAGGTGGAGGCAGCGGCGGAAGAGGAAGGTGTAGAAGGGCCTGCCGGTGTGGGCGATGTCAGGGATGTGGTCGCGCGTGTTGGTGCCGAAGAGAGGGTTCGGAAAGACCCCGTTTGCCACCAGGCTTGTGAGCACGCTGTGGGGAAGAGAGTGAGAGGAAGGAGAAGGGGTTGGGCACCGGTGTGGGCGATGTCAAGGATGCAGTCGCGTGTGTTGGTGCTGTACAGGGTGTCCGGGAAGACCCCTTTCGCCACCAGGCTCGTTAGCACTCTGAGGGGAAGAGAGGGAGAGGAAGGTGGGGGAGGGGAGGGCACGGGTTGGTGATTTTTAAAGTGCGAGGGAAGGGAGGCACGAGGGAAGGTCAAAGTGGAGGGGAAGCACGGTTTGATAGTTCTCAGAATACTTTGACACCACGACGGGGAGGCAGGAGGAGGGATGAGAGTGGGAAGCACAAGAGACTCAAGAGCAAGCGAATTCAATAACAAAGGGACTCAAGAGCAGCAGAGATTTGGAAGAGGAAGGGTGTTGTGGACGGTGAATGGTGTGATGCAACGACAGGAGGCTCGAAAGGACAACATATGACACCACATGAGATTTTATTAGAATACGGTGCTACAAACGGTGTAAACGGTGCTACAGACGGTCTACAAGGACACGACATGGCCGTTTCCGGTGACACTCTTCCCGTCACGGTCCCTGCAAGCACGAAGCCTTCACCACCGGCCATCCTGGAAACGTACGTTCCTGGAACAACGGCCGGCATCCAGCCATCCTCGTTACAGTTCCACTCGTTGTCCACGCCGTCACTCTGCCCATATGTTGATGAAATTCCTTCAGTATATAACGAATTTCGGGCTCCTCTAGAATCGCTTGTTTGTGGTAACTGGGTAAGCTGTTCGCCTCTGACGCCAACCTCCGACGCTCTTTTCATCCGCCAATCAGAGTGCAACAGCTGGCACCAGGGCAGCGAACCCGAATTGTCTCCCGTGGGTGCCATGGTCGATAGCTTGGCCCAACGGAAACCGGGGATGAGGTACGATTTGCAGTTCTAGTCACAAATCCGCCATTTCCAAGTTTGGGGAATTTTGCAGCGTGGGCAGCTTCAACGGTTGAACTTGCACATATTGTGGTAGCGAAGCATGGTGGAACACAATTCGCTGAATCCTTGTTTCTGAATGACTCGATACGGTTAAACAAATGTGATAACAGTCGTAATCGCATGTGGAAATTAAGGTGTACATATTGCGGCCTTGAAATCGTCTCATCAGCCCTGCATTCAACTTCGTCAAGCAACATCTCGCACATTGGCATGACGGTTCGCGAACGTCGCAAACGCCTCGCTTGTGCCAGGCATGCCCCCTTTCCCTCCATCCCGCCCTAATTTCTCGGAGTTCCCGCCAAAACGACCCTTGGCTAGCCATTTCAGGCATTGCTGCTCTGAACTGAAATGCCCCCAAGCCTCAAACACACCACGCGACTATTCTAGACCAGAGGCATTCTCCATATTGCACTTCGCAGGAGCCAGCTTACGCATGCGCAGTGGCTGTATTGTAGTAGGTCACAGCGTAGGTGCGTGCGGAGCCGCTCGTGAGCGTCACACTGGTCCCCGTGCCTCTCTCAGCGGTTTGGTCCGAGCCGGCCCATGGAGGAGGTTCATGTTCGCGAGTTCGTGGAGGTGGCCGCTCCTACCGCCGACGAAGCCGCGGATCCCGTGATTACCGGCGCGAGCTTCGGCGCTATCGGCGCCGCAATAACCGGCGCGGCGAAGAAGAACGAGCCTAAGAAAGGCCTGCTTCCTTTGCTGATTCCAGTCGCCGTCGTAGCCGCCGGGGTGTTCGCCATTGTCAGTGTTATCAAGGGTAGCAAGAAGAAGAGCAAAGGCGACGCCACTGATGGCACCACGTATAAGGCCTCGCCGCTTGTCGCGGCGACCGAGGAAACTGTCACTGTTACTGGTGCTGACGCGGTGAAATCCGTCGTTGCTGCCGCTGACCGTTTCGTCCCCGCGTCGCCCGGATCCGACGCGTTTCACGACGCCACGTGGGAGCTGACGGCGGACGACGACGACGACGCGCCGAGCGGGATTTCCGGCGCGAAACCCGGCGAGGGCGCCATGGTGGCGCGAATCCTGGGGAACTCCGCGGCGAGCGCGGAGGTGGCGGAAGACGCGGAGGAGGGGAAGGCGGAGGAGGCGGAGGAGGGGGAGAAGGCGGAGGAGGGGGAGAATGGGGAAGGGGAGAAGGAAGATGAAGAGGAAGAGGAAGAGGAAGAGGAGGAGGAAGAGGATGGAGAAGCAATGGTTTCGTCGCTGCTGCAAAAGGCACGTGACGCGAGCTCCAATGTGAACGACATGGCCGCCAGAAGCCTCACCTGATCCGCTGCTGACTCTTGAGCCCCCCTGCCTGGAAAGTACCTAGCTCTGAAAGCAACATCAGGGCCAGGAGTTTAGGCTGGAGGGCTGACATTTCGTTTCTTTGTTACCCCCTCCCTCCTCTCTCACCTCTTGCACGTTGTCCAGCACCCATCCATCCATCACTACTCGCCTCGCCTCTCCCTTGTCCTCAGCCAGCCACCATGTGTCATCTCATCAGTCTCCCCTATCCTCTCTCCAACTTCTTTGCAACAACATGCAACATGCATTGCATTGCGCTATACACTTTTTACTGTTTAGTTCAGGTGTGTATATGCATCCATGATTCCATGGTTTGGTTTTCCTAGTAGTGTAATTATCTATTATCTTCAAAGCTGCAAATCCTGGCAACTGACCGCTCTTATACACTGAGGAGTGGCATCGAGTAGCGATAAAACACATCTCACTTCGCTGCCGACAAGTGTGCCAACATGCACTGCATCTGGTCTGGTCACGGATCACGTGTGCATCGCAACACAAGCCACCAACACCAAACACCAACACCAAGTCATGCACATTACGACGAGTCACGGGTGAGCAGCAGGCGGCCCGAGAAGAGTCTGCGGCTCAAGCGGAGGCCAGTGCAGGAGGCACCTGTATGAACGCCTCCCACTCCCACACCCCCTCCACCACCAGGGGAACGGCAGCTATCAGCATCACTCTCAGCGTCGCTGCAAACACCCATAGCGTCACTAGAAGCTGCTGCAGGACAGGAGGCCGCAGCAGCACAAGAGGCAGCAGAGGCTGCTGTTGCTGTTTGCTCCACAGCCTGTTCTTCCATTCCTGTCCTTGCCTCCACGTTTGCCCTCACCCAAACCCCCACCTCTCCTGCCCCTGCCCCTGCCCCTGAAGCTGCCCCTGCGCCTACCCCTGGTCCTGCTCCTGTGCTATCAGAAAAGGAGCGCTCAAACGTAGCGGCACTGTGTGCAGCGACTGCTTGCACTGACCGCACCCTTGGCCCCTCCTCCTCCACCACCATGCTACCAGGCAGCTCCTGCCATGCGCCCAAGCTGCCACTCCTCCTGTGCCGCACTCGGCGCCACCGCTCCCTCCACCCCTCTCCCTGCTGCTCCTGCTGCCCCTGTTCTCCTGCCTGCTGTTGCTGCTCCTGTTCTACTGCCTGCTCCTCTTGTTCCTTCTCCTGCTGCCGCCGCTGCTCACCTACCTGTTGCGGGGACAGCGGTTGTGGCTGCTGTGGCTGCAGCTGATTAAGCGGGATTCTCACACCTCTCGCTCCTTCTGCACGCACGGAAGCACAACCAGCGCTGTCACGCCCGCTGGTACTCAAACGACATCCCTCTCTGTTTGGTTGCTTCATTGGGGGCTGCTGAGACTGCAGCAGATCAGTCCGAGGTTGTAGCGGGCCAGACCGAGGCTCCAACAGACGAGTCCAAGGCTGTAGCGGACCGAGTTGCGGCTCTAACAGCCCGTGCCGAGGCTGTAGCGGTCCGGACCGGGGCTGTAGCGGACCTGATACGACCATGCGCGCCTGTAGAGGACCCTTGAGGCGAGCGTGAGACCGGTGAGGCATCTGTACCTCCCCACCCCATCCCAATGGCGACCCACCATGGCTGTAGGAGTCTCCACTCCGGGTGTTGCTCCTTTGAGTCGACTCAAAGGTGTCTCCTTCCCATCGCAGTGGCGACCCGCCATGGCTGTGCGAGGCCCCACCACTCACGGTGCTGCTCTGTTGAGTCAACGCAAAAGGCCCCCCTTCCAATTGCAATGGGGACCTGTTATGGCAGTGCGAGCCCCCACTCACTGTGTTGCTCTTGAACATTCGAGGAGGGGCTCTCTCTGTGGCGTGGGACGTGGAGTGACGCGAATTAGAGGGAGAATTTATCTGTTGAAATTGCCCGGGTAGTGCACCTGCAGCCGTAGCAGCAGCAGGAGGAGGAGAAGTAGCAGCGCGAGCAGAGGGAGCAGGTGGGGCAGTGTGGGCAGCAGCATCGCGCAGGCCTGCCAGGTATCCCATCGCAAAGGCCTCTCGCACCCTCTCCTCCATCACTTGCTGCCAGCTGTCAGGTGAATCCCCAGGCGCGTTCCCTGGCGGTGCCTTGAGCCGACCTCTTACCCGCTCGAATGCAACTTCGCCAGATTGACCCTGCCCCGGCCACCCCTGGTCACGTGTAACCAGCAGTGCAGGTCGGACCTGGCAAGGGGGTTGGTCCTCGTGCAAGGGATGAAGGAGGCGGAGGGGTGATTCAGAGAGCGATGCAGAGGCAGCTGAGTCGTCACTGGCACTCTCCTGTGGTTGACTAGGCCGACAGGGCGTGAAGTGAGGATTCAAGCGAGAGCCTAGTGGATTGAACAGCCGTGCTTCTTGCTGCACACCAAGGCTCTCCCTACCTCTGCTTGACTGCGTGCCTGCGATTCGCTCTCCTTCCCCTCCCTCGTAGCCAAGGCCTGATGGTGTGTATGTGGGCTGCTGGCCTGTAAACGAGTCGGAGGGATGCTCCCCTGTTAACGCGTATGTGGGCTGCAGCACCCCTGAGAAGCACCGACGGTGGCGAGTTGCTCGGGAAAATGAAGGTGGCTCGGGAGTTAGTGATGGGAAGGAGAAGGCTGGTGGAGGGGAGGCGGGTAGAGAAGCGGGTGGTGGTGGCGGAGGGGACAGGGACTTGACTGCTGATTGAAACTCCTCTGCTCTTGAGCGAGTTGGACTGTGCCACGTTGCAAAAAGGCTCAGCATGCCCCTCCGCTGCTGCTGACTCCGCGCCCGAGGCATCTCTGCTTCCTGCCACACAGACCTCTCACTCTTGTTTCTATTCTCCACGCCCCCCTGCCACAACTGCTGCTGCTGCTGCTGCTCCTGCATGCCCGCACCCTCCCACTGCGCGCCACTGCTGCTGCCTGCCAGCAGGCCAGCAGGTAAGCTGTCTCGCGTTAACCAATGGTCTGCTGTCCCTCCGTCCCTTTCTGCCCTTTCCGTCCTTTCTGCCCTCTCCCGCTCGGTCCGTTCGGACCTCTCTGTCCGTTCAACGAAGCTGTAGTCTGTAGGGCACGATTGCTGCCGCCGGTGCGACTTCCTTGCATGCTTTACCTCCTCCACTTCTCCTCCTCTCCGCTCAGACCCCACCGCAGCACGTGTCTCCGCGTGCCCGCCGCGCTGCCAGCCTAGCCCGTGCAAGTCAACCTCGTTTCCTCCGCCCGTCTGCTGACTGTCAATGCGCTGGGGAAGAATCTCAATCTCCACCTCGTGATCTGGACCATTCGATCTCTCCACCTCCCTGCTGCGCTGCCAGCCGAGACCGTAAATGACGACGCCGTCCTCGTCCTTCCCTCGTCGCCTCCTGCTTCCTTGAACGCCGTGAGGGTCGCTCTCGGTGTTGGCTTCAGGAATATGTGTGAGATCGATGGATGTGATCCGACGGTTCTCCTCCTCCATCCGCTCGCACTGTGCCTTCAGCTCTGCCGTGAGACACGCGGAAAAGGAAGATAAAACGAGAGGAAGAACCAGATCGAACTGTGCGAGTTAATTTCTTTGTCAAACGCAGCAAGCTACTTGATGCAACTTGCATTATACAAGTAGCTTGGCAATCCATGTAATGCACGTCACTTTGCGCAATAAAACCATAGCGACGCCATGGCGGATGCAAGAAAGAAAGAAGAAAAAATCGCCTTCTTGCTGTGCAGACAAGATACAGAAACATCGTAAGCACGCACCTGCCCAGCCTGGCGACGGAGGCTCTTTATAAATCTCCGAATCACCGTCCACCTTCAGTGCACGACCAGCCTTCTTGCTGCTTTTAGCGGGGACAAACAAGAGCTCCTGATTGGGCGGCGCATCGAGCGTCAGCTCGTACAGCCTGCTGGTTAATACGCCCGAGCTTGAGGGTTGAGGGGAATCGAAACGCCGTCCTGACCACGAGAAAGGAGAGGACTCGAACGGTAGTCCCGACCACGACCGTTGGTGCCGGCTCCTTCTCGCAGCGCTCCGCGCGGGACTTCCGGTGGGGCTCGCTTCCTCTACTCCCGTTGGTACTCGCCGCATTGGACCGGAGAACGCGCTCGCTGCTTCACTACTTCGTGATTCGGCCATTTTGCAGGCATGCACAAGAAGCGACCAACTTTTACAAACAGGCTTCTCTGAACATCCTTCTCACCACTTATTGGCTCACTCCTGTAATTCGTTCTTGTCCGTGATTCCTAGACAATCAACGATGGCCGAGCTGAAACTCTTCAACAAGAGGCCTGCGACATGCTGATTCTCTCATACCAGTATCTCTACCCCATTACAGCTGGGAAAGGCACGAGATGATATGAAATCAAAGCATTGGGATTTCGGAGGCAGGGAAATAGCTGTTCGGTACGGAAATGTGTCGAAAGCTCTTGTCACACCGCACCAGAACCAAGAAAACCGAGGCAACGAATTGCCGTACCATTTGGCAATGTGTTTTACCGTACTGGTTCCTGAAAGCACATCCATTCAGCAAATCACAGCCAGGCTGGGTTCAGTTGGGGGGGCCGATGGTGGGTGAAGTTGGTGAAGCAAGCTGCCCACTGGCGAGCCGCGGATACAACAGTGTGACGAGATTGTGACTTGCGTGCATGAACCTCACTTTCATTTGATTCATTACGGTAAGAATTGAGCCAACCAAAGACTCTACTAATGTATACAGCTATTGTTCAAACACCACATCAAGATTTATCTCCTCACTCCTCCCGACCTCTTGCACATTAGGGCCAGCAAAACATGTATAATTTTTTGTAGTTGGAGTTCAGGAGTTGAAAAAAAAAGTCACGATTGAGGTGCACTGGACTGGTCTGACTGTACAGGTGTTATGTTAGTCACAACGTTAGACATGTCAGACAGCTACAGGTCAATGAAAGTGACTACGGAGGACACTGAGTCGTCCTCCGCACAACTAGACCTAAGGTCAGCGAGTCGTTGGAGGTGCTCTGTCTGGGATGTGGTTTCAACAGTCTCATCCTCGTCCCCTGAATCATCCAAGTGAAACACCTCTGGACCCTCAATAATGCGAATGGAATCTAGACCAGGAAATTCCTGATGAATGATTTGAAGGTCAAGTAGGTCACAGTTAGTGTGTGCCAGCTCCAGCTCTCGAAAATCTGTAGATTTGAAAGGTCTGCTGTCCTGGTAGTCGCTGAATACCCGTAACGAGTCTGGCCGCTTACTAGCTCCAAGGCTAATGTGGCTGAGGCGCGCAGTTTTGAGGCCGCTGCATGCCTTCAGAAGAATAACCCCTGGAGAGCATATGACCATCAATCAACATTTAGAACGCCGTCATAAAAAACATGAAAAAATAAAAACATATTTGTGAAGTGCATGACAGAATCGCTTACCATCTAGAGTGATAGCCTCCCCTGTAAGTTCCAAGTGTTGAAGGCAGACCCAACCAGCGACCATAGCAGCAATACATTTATTATCGAGGCCACCGCAGTCTCCTGACGGCGACCATAGACGAAATACTTCTATTTGAGGGCATTTTTGAATAAAATCGAATATCCATCGAGGTATGTCACTCTTCAGCCCAGACTTCCCTGCGTTATAATAAATCTCGCAGACCTCCAAACACCTGCATCAAAAGGGATATTAAGGTTTAATAGTTCCAGATCAATATCATAAGACAGAAAGCCTTAACTGACGCACCTGCAATGCTTCGTGACCCTAGCCATGAGTTCGGTGTAAAAGGGAGCAGTCCTGTAGTCCTTCTTGTAGATGTTGCAACCAGTGGATACTACAAGTTTCCTCATACTGAAGCTTGCCGATTTCAGCACCTCCTCTACGCCATCCATCCAGGCCGAGCTGAAACGAACCGAAAATGAGAATTTTGAGGACGTGAACTTCTTCGAGATGTACATTCAATAAGCGTAAACTGGCTGCTCCGACTTTTGCCTCTTGTCTTTGCTTCTCACCAATACGGCACAGAAAGGCCTCTGGGGTGAATCGGATCACGCGAAACATGAAGCTCGGACAGATTTCCACAATGTTTGGAAATTAAGAGTAACACGGGCCTCGAGTATTCCGGAACTTTGAGCTCTATGCTCTTCCAGAGCTCATGGGATGCCACCGCCTCCTTCCAATCCCTGCCTAATATCGACAATCGGCACAACTCTACTGGACTCAATCTGCTCTTCGATAGTACTCGGCTGATAAGCTCTGGTCCTAGGTCATCCATCCAACCCATGCCTCCCTAACGTGAAGCTAAACGGGACAACCATCTACACAGCGATTGGGCTATATCGTGCCAAATAACACACATAGCTGGCGCCACCAAAACCATGACCACGCCGTCGACACGAGTGAGAACTACTGACGAGCCGACAAGGTGGCCAGGTCAAGGTGTGCAAGGGTGGTACAGGAAATTATGCTTGCAGAAGTCGGACGAATGGGTGGGAAGGGAAGGAGGGTGTCTAGAAGTGAAGGTCGTGTGGTAGGTTTGGGTGCCAGGCACGGGAAATGCAGAGGCAACGGAACGTACACTGATTTCCAGACCTTGCCTCACCCATTTGCAGCTTCATCAGACACTAGGAGGAGGTCTCATCTGGTCCTTACGCATCTTCCCTTTTCCATAGGTCCAGTTATTTTCGCCTATCCCAAAACACTGTTCCGTTGCTTTTGTCTACGCTTTGTGACAAGATGAGACACACTCGACCTGTCTCGTGCACATCCAAACCCTACTTCACGTAAGATGCCCTCCAGTAAATACCATTGTCAGCCACTCACGCTAATAAGCGGTGTCAGGTGTAAGACGAAATTCCAGCGGTATGGTTGGCTTGCGGGGAGGGCTGTTTTTGAGAATTCAAAATTGAACGCCAAGCGTGTAACATTGGCAAACCATATAATGGAATGGATATGGAAAGGGGATTTTATATCATTTAAGATGCTTGGGTTCTAACATTGTTTGAAACTTGATAACTTGATTCAGTTAGAGTGAGGACCTTGGATAGGATAGGAATGCCTTAGAAGAGTTTGGTAGCGGAAGACTTGTTGTAAGAACTCAGATCATAGTGAATATAGATGACCAAGTTGATTAAACAAAAGATTATACACATAGTAAATAGTTCTAGCTAGCCATGTACTTTGAGGGGTACATTCCCTTATTCTAACTGCTTTACATGCATTTCTACAGTGACTCTGACTATTGCACTTCTTTCTTGTTACCGAGTCGCTGCATGTAACCGGTACGTACGGTTACGCCTGTTGTCATTCCTCGAAGGTAAGTCAATCGTCGGTCCATATGGTCATCTCAGAATAGGAATGCAACGGAATGATGAAACTAGGAAGTGTGGAAGTACAAATATGCAACCCTAACAACTGTACTCCCTATTGTGCTACTCACTGCAGCCTACAAGCATAGAATTACATTTGACACACCCCCATAGGCTAAGTGAGGGGCATCAAAGCAAGCAAGGTGAACAAACGGTCACAAGACCAGTCAAAGCAAGAAACAAGGCAAGCTCTGGGTGGATCTCAAGGACACCACACAAATTCCGAGCGCAAGCAAACGGCCACAAGGCCAGTTCAAGAGTTCACTAGGATATAAATAGGAAGCACAACAAGCAGAGCAAACAACAAGACTACAGCAACCGAGGGCCTACCTCAACAAGCCCCAACAGCACACTGAACCTGTGGTGATCACCAAGCGCCAAGGCCTTGGTGAAGACGTCTGCAGTGTTGGCCTCTGAGGCCACAAAGTCCAGGCGTGCCTGGCCGCGTCGCTGCAGCTCTCGCAGGAGGAAGTACCTCACGTCAATATGCTTCACTCTGCTCTCCAGTCGAGGCTCTCGACACAGGAGGATCATGGCCTTGTTGTCAGCGTACAAGGTCGGTGCAGAGCGAGGCCGCTCACCAAGGTCGGCGAGCAAGAAGGTCAACCAGCGAAGCTCCTGTGCCGCCATGGCACCAGCGTAGATCTCTGCCTCTGCACTGGAAGTAGCCACAGACGACGACCGTGTAGACCTCCACGACACAGCACCAGCTCCCAGACTGAAGCAGTAACCCTGAGTCGAGCGCTGAGTCTCCACGTCGTCAGCGTAGGAAGAGTCGCAGTGACCAGTCAACGCCACTGGCTGAGTCCCTCCAAGCACAAGCCCCATGCCTGATGTAGTCGCCAGGTACTTCGCCACCCTCACAGCAGCTGTCCAGTGGACATGGCGGTGTCTCCCAGTCGCAACA
Organism: Closterium sp. Naga37s-1; assembly: GCA_947471745.1. Classification (NCBI taxonomy): domain Eukaryota; kingdom Viridiplantae; phylum Streptophyta; class Zygnematophyceae; order Desmidiales; family Closteriaceae; genus Closterium; species Closterium sp. Naga37s-1. The sequence continues at coordinate 1,997,420 of CANJKZ010000118.1, read as the reverse complement.
AAGCGAGAAAGGATGCTGAGGGGAAAGGCGAGGTCCGGTCGAGTACAAGTCATCAGGTACATGAGGCAGCCCACCAGCTCTGCGTAGGGTCCACTGGACTCGAAGGGCTCGTCAGGAAAGGGGCCCGTGAGTCTGTGGTCAACAGCAAGAGGAGTGGGCTGTGTGGTGGAGAACTGGAAGTCGAACCGCCGAAGGACCTGCTGCACCATGTGTGATTGCGTCAGTGTGATGGTGCGAGCGGCTCTGTCCCGGGTGATCTGCAGGCCAAGGTAGCGCTGCAGCTCACCCAGGTCAGTGCACTTGTGTCTCTTCTGCAGTTCGGACTTCACCTGAGCCAGGGCTGCCCTGTCAGCTGTAGCAAACACCAAGTCGTCGACGTAGACAAGGATAAAGAAAGGAGTAGAACCCGCTCGAACAAACAGCGACGGGTCGGCGGAGGACGGGCTGAACCCAAGGTCACGAAGCGTGGAGCGAAGAGTGTCGTGCCACTCACGGGGCGACTGGCGGAGACCGTAGACTGGTCGCCTCAGGCTCCACTGGATCCCAGGTGGGAAGGTGTCAGTGAAGCCAGGAGGACGGCACAGCCAGATCTCCTCGTGCAGTCGGCCTGGAGGAACGCAGTGGAGAAGTCGAGGGAGTGCAGCTCGTAGTCTCGCTGCGCTGCTATGTGGAGTAACACCCGAAGAGTAGTCATCTTCGGGGTCGGGGCGAAGGTCTGGAAGAAGTCAACTCCCTCACGCTGACTGAAGCCCCTAGCCACGTAGCGCGCCTTGAACACCGGCGGTGCTCCAGGCGGCCGCTTCACCTTGAAGAGCCACATGCCATCGACTACGTTCGCCCTGGGAGGGGGAACTGCGTCGACGTAGGTGCCTGTGGATCTCCAAGACGCCAACTCTGAGTCCATAGCCGCTTTCCACTGAGAGGCCCACGCCCCTGACACTGCCTCGCGGTAAGTGCGAGGAGTCGGTATGTCAAGGGCGTCGGGGTCTCCCTCAGGGGAGAGCAGCATGGCACACTCAGAGGGAGAAGCGGCTGCCCAGTACTCCAGCTCAGACTCTCTGTCCTCTAGGACGTCACAGCCAAGGGCAAACCCACCCCCGACGGACAGAGGACGGTAGGGAGGAGCTGGCACCACCCGGGTGGGGTAGTCAAGGCGGCTGGCGGTAGCAAACTCAGCGACAGCGGCAGTAAGAGCAGAGGCAGACGACGGAGGGAAACGAGAGTCAGTGACAAGAGTGGCGAGGACACGTGCGGCAACAGGACGAACGGTGCGGTAGTAGTCAGTTATAGGAGTGGGGAGGGCTGGGAGAGAGGACGGAGGAGGAGACGGGAGAACGGACACAGGAGAAGGAGAACGACGACGGGACGAACAAAGGAGGGCAGTATGGAGGTCAGTAACAGGGGACGAGTGACGAGCACGCGGAGGACAACGAGTGATCAAGTCGTGACGGACAGAGTCAGGAGGAGACCGAGGAGGAGGAGAAAACCAGACCGCCGGACGGCCGTTAGGAGGAGGCAACGGAGGAACAAACACAGGAGGAGACTGGGAGCGGACAGGAGGAGAGGAGGAAAGGCCAAGGGCCCGCAGGCCACTCACAGGTGGGAACAACTGCCGCTCCAGAGGAAGCTGCGGTGGCGGCTGCGGCTGCTGCTGCTGCGGCTGCGGCTGCGGCTGCTGCTGTTGCGGCTGCGGCTGCTGCTGCTGCTGTTGCTGCTGCTGCTGCTGCTGCTGCTGCTGCTGCTGCTGCTGCTGCTGTCGCTGCTGCTCCAGAAGGTCCAGCACCCGCAGCTCCTGCCGCTCCCTCTCCAACCGCTCCTGCTCCTCACGCTCACGCCGACGGGCAGCCTGGAGACGCGTGTCGTGGCGGTGGGGAGGCGGAGTGGACTCCGCAGAACCAGGGTCTCCAGTGTCAGTCTCCTCAGACTCAGCACCCCCAGAACCAGCACCTCCAGTGCCAGGACCTCCAACTCCAGCACCCCCAGAACTAGCACCGCCAGTGCCAGCACCGCCAACTCCAGCACCCCCAGAACTAGCACCTCCAGTGCCAGCACCTCCAGCTCCAGCACCCCCAGAGCCAGCGCCACCTGCGCCAGCACCTCCAGCTCCAGCACCCCGCGACCGAGCACCCCCCAGACCGAGCACCGCCAGCGGCTGCACCTCCAGCTCCAACACCAACCGAGTCCACAGTAACCTGTCGCGGAAGTGCCCAAGGCTGCTGAGGGGACTGCGAGGAGGACTGCGGGGAGGGAGACGCTACCTGACGCGCGACCGAGGGTAGAGGGGTAACGTGGGACACACCAGACGGGGCACGACCAGGGGGGGGCGGGGGTACCGGAGGAGCAGGAGCAGGAGGAGGAGAGGGTGCTAGGAACAGGGGGGGAGGGGGTACCGGGATACCTCGACAGGGGTACCGGGTGTAGTAGGACACAGACTCGTCAAACCGGACGTCACGGGAGTCTAGGAACTGGTGGAGGGGCGGGTGGTAAAAGGACCAGTCGGCAGAGTCCACTGGGAAACCAAGGAAGACACAGGGGACGGCGCGTGCCGAGAGCTTGTCCGCGGAGCTGTCGCGAACAAGTGCAAGGCAGCCCCAGACTCGAAAGGCCGAACCAACACCAGGGGAACCAGTCCAAAGACTGGTCGGTGAAGCCTCGGGCCGCGAGACACGCGGTTGGAGGTTCAGCTGGTGTGCGGCGTAGCGAACCGCGTGAGGCCACAGAAAATGGGGCGCACGGGCATGGATCATGGACGTGCGGGCGATGTCCATGACCAAGCCTATGCGGCGCTCAGCAACCCCATTCTGCTGTGGGGACTCTGGCAGCGTCCAGGACTGGGTGATGCCCTGTTCGCCGCAGAATCCGCCGAGAATGCCGGAGCGAAACTCGCCCCCACGGTCGGAGTGAAGACAACTGACTCGACGACCACGAGTGCCCTCAGTGGCTAGAAGCCACCTGATCAGCGTAGCAGTCACCTCGGACTTCTTCGCAAGAGGGAACACTGTGGTGTACCTGGAGTAGTCGTCGACGACCACCAGAAAGTAACGCTCTCTCCCAGACCCCTGCGTCGGGGCAGGGCCCCAGACGTCCAAGTGGAGAGTCTCAAAGGGAGCGGTGGCCGGACGAAAGGAGGAGGAGTGGGGAGTGGCGCGTAAGCGACCGGCGACGCACGGAGAGCAAGGAGGGGCAAGCGAGGGAGGGAGCGACGGGAAGGTGCGTGGGAGACCTGTGACAAGTCCCTGACTGAGCATGCCACGAAGGCGAGGGATCGACGGGTGGCCAAGGCGGTGGTGCCACAGGACGGTGCGGTGGGCGAGAGAGCGACAGGAGCAAGACGCAGCGACTGGACTGGACACAGCGACCGGACTGGACACGACTACCTGGCTAGACACAGCAACTGGACTGGGGACCTGGGCCGGAGGGGACGCAACGACCTGAGAGGAGGACGCGACCGGGGAGCGCTCGGTGTGGAGAACGTAGAGACCGGAGCGGGGCTCCCTGGTGAAAGTGGCCAGAACAGCACCTGTGGTAGCGTCAGTACAGACTGCAGTCCGCCCACCCCCCACGAAGGTAACCGTGATCCCCCTGTCCTGGAGGTATCCAACACCCACCAAGTTCCGAGTGAACGAGGGGATGTGGAGGCCACGCAGGACACCAGAGGGGACCACAGGGCACGGGAGGGTGGTGGAGCTACGCGCAACGGCTGGTCCAGAGGTAGGATCAGCCAGAGCCACCGACACAGGGGTGAGGAGTGGCGTAAGGGTCGTGTGGTCGCGGAAGAAGCACTGAGACGCGCCCGAGTCCAGCGTGAACGACAGAGAGGCCTCAGCCGGAGGGTCACCTGACCCAGTCGCTACACAAGCACCTAGAGCAGCAACACAAGCACCTAAGCTAGACAGGCACAAGGCTACACTAGCAGGAGGCAAGCAGGCTAACCTACGAAGACGCGAGCACACAGACCCATCAGCACTAAAGTCAGCATCAACAGACAAAGCATGCTGACGCGCATCGTCCATGGACAGATCAAAGACATCAATCTTACGGGTTAACAGACGAGACCAGCGAGGCGTGATCGCCAGAGGGCCCCAACGAGCCCGGTAGAGGTCGTCGAGGCGGCGGAAGCACCGCGCGGCAGAGTGGTCGTCGCGACCACAGAGACAGGGGCTGCCCGGCCCGGTGAGGCACCCGTGGGTGCAGGGGCCAGCGTCACGGCGAGGGGGGCGAGGGGCCCAGCTGGAAGAGCTGCTGCTGCGGCCGGTGCTCCCAGGGCCTCCCGGACCCCACTGCGGCGGGGGACCCCAGTGCTGCTGCGGACCCCACTGCAGCGGGGGCCCCCACTGCTGGAACTGCTGCGGTGCCTGCTGCTGCTGCTGTCCCTGCTGCTGCTGCTGCTGCTGCTGTCCCTGCTGTGGCTGGTGCTGTTGTGGCTGCTGCTGTTGGGGGGCAACGCCCCCACCGGTCGGGCCACCACCTGTGGGTGGGCCTGTCTGTCCTGCACCTCCTCCAAGGCCCCCTCCCCCTGGCGCACCACCGCCGCCGCCGCCGCCTCCGCCACCACCGCCGCTCCCACCTCCACCGCCACCTCCACTGCCACCTCCACCGCCCCCACCTCCCCCCTTCCCGCCCTTCTTGCCACTCTTGCCCTGTTTCTGCCAGTTTGCGGCAGAAACGGCAGCGGTGTCCTCAGCGACCGACGCAGCAGCAGAAGCGCGGGTAGAGGTGAAAGTGGGAAGCTGAGGGGCGGCACACCCCGCAAAGAGACGGGGGGCCACCGCATCAGTGGCGGAGGCAACGGTGAGGAGGCTGCTCTCGATGGTCCCGAGAGCAGTCTGAAGGAGGTCTATAGTGAGCTCAGTGGGGTGCTTCTGAAGAAGCGCGTCGCGGGCAGTGGCAAGGCGGTCAGGGAGGCGGGTGACTAACCAGTGCACAGTGAGCCACATGGGGGGGGGAGCAACAAGGAGCTGTTCGTCGGTACAGGCAGCACGGAAACCGGCGTCAAGCGAGCGGAGGTGAGTCACTAGGTCGGAAACAGTCGCAAACGAGCCTAGGTCGGGAAACACAAACGGCATGAGGAGGCGACTGAGGGAGGCAGAGGAGGGGGTGGAGTAGCGGGCAACAATAGCATCCCACACCCCCTGGGCAGTCTCCACCTGGTCAAAGTGGGCGGCCTCAGTCGAGGGGAGAAGCTCCGACAGTGTGAGAGCGGCGGCAGCGTCACGCGAGAGCCACACGTCCCTGGCCAGGACCCGACGGTCGTACTCCGCCTGGGCCGTAGGGGTCGGCTCCGGGGTGGTCGGCAGGGCGGCGGGGGACGGGGGGGCCTGTAGGGCACCAGACGCGTGAGCCCACAGAGTGGCGCCGTCCTGTCGCTGGCTGGTGAGGAAACGTGTGGTCTGGCGCTGCCAGGTACCGAACTCGATCGGGCGTCCCTCAGCATCGAAACGGAGGCGACGGGCCTCCATAGCGGAGCCCATGCTAGTGGTGACTGGAGCACGGCGGAGGCGGAGCTAAGAACGAGGAGGAAAACTACGGAGGGCTAGGGACGCCAGCGGGGAAACCGACGAGAGACAGTCGGCGAGAAAATAGTCGTGGGGCGGGGCTCTAACCGAACCTAGGTGGCGCTACCGGAGGGAAGAGCGGCTGCCAGCCGCTGAGCCGGGAGTCAAGTGCAGTAGGAATGGCGTGGGACCGGGGCACAGGTGAAGGGGAGAGAGATGCAGTAAGCGCACAAAGGGATGCGGTAGGCGCACGCAGGTGTGCGGTAAGTGCACGCAGGTGGGCGGTAAGGGCACGCAGGTGTGCGGTAAGTGCACGCAGGTGGGCGGTAAGGGCACGCAGGTGTGCGGTAAGTGCACGCACGCAGGTGTGCGGTGAGCGCACGCAGGTGTGCGGTAAGTGCACGCAGGTGTGCTGGAAGTGCACGGACGCAGGTGTGCGGTGAGCGCACGCAGGTGTGCGGTAAGTGCACGCAGGTGTGCGGGAAGATTTACGGAAGAGGGCGCGCGACAGGCGGAGGGAAGGGCACGCGACGGTCTAAGGAGGGCGCGCGACGGTCTAAGGAGGGCGCGCGACGGTCTAAGGAGGGCGCGCGACGGTCGAAGGAGGGCGCGCGACGGTTTAGGAGGGCGGGTAACGGTGGGAGAGGGCGCGCGGTGGTCTAAGGAGGGCGCGCGACGGGCTTGACAGCGCGGGAGGGCGCGGGCTAGGCGCGCGGAGGGCGCGGAGGGCGCGGAGGGCGCAAGAGCACGGAGGGCGCGTAGGGCGCGGAGGCTAGCTAAGACCGAACGAGGATCTAACCTACTCGTGATACCATCTCAGAATAGGAATGCAACGGAATGATGAAACTAGGAAGTGTGGAAGTACAAATATGCAACCCTAACAACTGTACTCCCTATTGTGCTACTCACTGCAGCCTACAAGCATAGAACTTCTTTCTTGTTACCGAGTCGCTGCTGTTGGAATCACTGAACAGGAATGAATGAACTAGCAATGAAAAGAGTACAAGTACCTAACCCTAGAATTGTGTACCCCCTATAGGCTAACCCACTGTAGCCTAAACTAACACAACATATATAATGTTTGACACACCCCCATAGGCAAAGTGGGGGAGAACTAGGGGTCACAAGACCAGTCAAGGCAAAGCAAGGCAAAGCAAGCTCAGGGTGGATCTCAAGGATACCACACAAATTCCGAGCACAAGCAAGTGGTCACAAGACCAGTTCACATGCAGGTTTATATATAGAGATCACAGTACAACAGACTCAAGAAGTAAGCAAGTGAGGTCCAGTAGGCACAAGGCCTAGAAGAGTGCAAAAGCGCTGATGGTCACAAGGCTGAAGCGCCTTGGTGAACACATCAGCAATGTTGGCCTCAGAGGCCACGTAACGCAGGCGAAGCTGACCACGCTGCTGCAGCTCTCGAGCGAGGAAGTAACGCAGAGCAATGTGCTTCGTTCTGTGCTCCAGTCTGTGCTCCTCACACAAGGCAATGGCTGCCTTGTTGTCGACGTACAGCACTGGAGGAGAACGAGGCTGCTCTCCAAGGTCGGTCAGCAAGTAGGTGAGCCAGCGTAGCTCCTGGGCCGCCATGGCTGTGGCGTAGATCTCAGCCTCACAACTGGAGCTGAGAACAGAAGAAGAGCGAGTAGAACGCCAAGAAACAGAACCAGAGCCAAGACTGAAGGAGTAACCCTGAGACGACCGCTGAGTAGCCTGGTCGTCTGCCCAAGAAGCGTCTGAGTGCCCAGTGAGAACAACTGGGACTCGCCCTCCAAGCACTAGCCCCATGCCCGACGTACTGCACAAGTAGCGCAACACCCTCTTAGCTGCATCCATGTGCTCCTTCCGGTGACGGCCGGGAGCGACATAGCGTGCAAGAATGCTGAGAGGGTATGCAAGGTCTGGTCGAGTGCAGGTCATCAGGTACATGAGGCAACCCACAAGCTCTGGATACGGGCCACTCGGCTCTACGGACTCATCCGAAGGCAGAGCTGAGAGCGAGTGACCGGTAGGCAGAGGAGTGGGCTGAGGCGAGGAGTACGTGAAGCGGAAGCGCTGAAGGACCTGCTGCACCATGTGTGACTGAGTCAAGGTGATGGTGCGGCGTGCTCTGTCCCGGGTGATCCGCAAGCCAAGATAGCTTGTCAGTTCACCCAGGTCTGTGCACGTGTGTCTCTTCTGCAGCTCCGACTTCACGTGGGCGAGTGCCACAGTGTCAGCAGTAGCAAAGACCAAGTCGTCGACGTACACAAGGACGTAGAACGGCGGCCGTGAGGTGTCGGTGCGTAGAAACAGCGACGGGTCAGCAGTAGAAGGCGCGAACCCAAGAGCCGCAAGCGTAGTCCTCAGTGTGTCGTGCCACTCACGAGGCGCCTGGCGGAGACCGTAGACTGGCCGTCGGAGGCTCCACTGGGTACCAGGAGGGAACGACCCAGTGAAGCCAGGTGGACGGCGCAGCCAGATCTCCTCGTGCAGGCTGCCCTGCAGGAAAGCAGTGCTGAAGTCAAGCGAGTGGAGCTCGTAGTCACGCTGAGCGGCGACGTGCAGCAGAACCCGAAGAGTGGTCATCTTCGGGGTCGGGGAGAAGGTCTGGAAGAAGTCAACTCCCTCGCGCTGACTGAAGCCTCGTGCAACGTAACGCGCCTTGAAGACAGGCGGAGAACCCGGCGGCCGCTTCACCCTGAAAATCCACATGCCACTGACGATGTTCGCCCCAGGCGGGGGAACCTCGTCGACGTAGGTGCCTGTGGACTTCCAGGAAGCCATCTCTGTGTCCATGGCTGACTGCCACTGAGAGGAGTAGGGACCGGCCATCGCCTCTGCGTAAGAGCGTGGGGTCGGGATGTCTGGTGCATCCGGGTCTCCCTTAGGGGCAACAAGCATGGACACGAGATGGGGCAAAGCGGCAGCAAAGCACTGGAACTCCTCCTGCCTGTCCTCAAGGACGTCAGTGCCAAGAGCACACTCACCCCCGACGGACGGAGGACAGACAGACTCAGACTCAGCAACTAGGCTAGCAGCGTAGTCTAGACGACAGCGAGCAGCAAAGTCGACAAGCTCAGCAACTAAGGCAGACGCAGCAGCAGACTCAAAGGAAGGGTCAGTGACAACAGTGGCCAGGAGACGCGTGACAGCAGGACTGGTAGCACGAAGAGAGTCTGACCCAGGGTCAGGAAGAGCAGGAAGAGAGGAAGCAGGAGGAGACGGCAGTGGGACACGCTGTGGAGCAGTGGACGGACGAAGCGCCATCCGGTGAGTGCCTGGGACAGCAGGAAGACGCTGACGCTGGACTCGACGACTAGAGAGAGCAGTGCGGACAGGCGACCCATGACGAGACTCAGGCGACGCAGGACGAGACGCAGGCTCACGCCGCTCAGTAAGACCTCCAGTCGGACCAGTGTAAGGAGCAGGACCAAGGAGAGAGGAGGCAGACGGTAACGCCGACTGCAGCTGGACAGGCTGAGGACACTCTAAGGAGGGAGGAGGAAAAGGAGGAGGAAGCTGACCAAGAACCTGCTGAAGGAGCGGAACAAAGTATGGCTGAGACCGAGCAGCGACACCAGAGCCAGCAGGGACACCCGCACCAGGGTCCGCAGCACCAGCAGCAGCTCCAGCGCCCACGTCCTCAGCACCAGCGGTAGCTCCAACGCCCGGGTCCTCAGCACCAGCAGTAGCTCCAACGCCTGGGTCCTCAGCACCAGCAGCAGCTCCAACGCCCGGGTCCTCAGCACCAGCAGCGGCTCCAACGCCCGGGTCCTCAGCACCAGCAGCAGCTCCAACGCCCGGGTCCTCAGCACCAGCAGCGGCTCCAACGCCCGGGTCCTCAGCACCAGCAGCAGCTCCAACGCCCGGGTCCTCAGCACCAGCAGCGGCTCCAACGCCCGGGTCCTCAGCACCAGCAGCAGCTCCAACAGCAGCGGGGTTCGTAACACGAGGCACGCCACTCCGAAGAGTGCAGCGCCGCTCGTACCACTCACGGATCCGCTCGCGGGAGGGGAGCTCCCGAACGGGAGAAGAAGTACTAGCACCAGTCCCAGTAGTACGTCCGGCTCGAGCGGTACCTCTCCGGAGGCTGCAGTACTCTAAGTACCACGCACGTAGCTGCTCCGAGGAGAGGGCTCCTCCAGGTGCAGGACTCCCAGACCTCGTACCTCCAGACGCAGAACTCCCAGACTCCGGACTCCGCAGCTCAGTACCACGAGGCTCCACACCCCCAAGCTCAGCACCCTCAAGCTCCACACCCCCAGGCTCCACACCCCCAGGCTCCACACCCCCAGGCTCCACACCCCCAGGCTCAGCACCCCCAGGCTCAGCACCCCCAGCAGGACGAGAGTCGACAGCTACCTCAACAGGCTCAACCGGGTCTACCTGAGACACACCTGAGGGAGCGGCACCCTGAGGGGGGAGGGGGTCTGCAACAGCAGCACCTGGCGAGAGGAAGAGAGGCGGGGGGGGGAGCGGGGCAGTGCGGTAGGGGAAGAGGCGGTAGTAGGGGACGGACTCGTCAAAAGTGACGTCCTGGGAGGGCAAGACTCGGCGCGAGGTGGCGTGGTAAAACTGCCAACCAGACGCGTCCGGGACAAAGCCGAGGAAGACGCAGGGAACAGCACGGGAGGAGAGCTTGTCCGCAGACGAATCGCGGACAAAAGCTCGAGACCCCCAGACCCGGAAACGCGACGCATCGCCAACCTCCCCCGTCCACAGTAGCGTGGGCGAGGTCTCCGGCAAGGAGACACGGGGCCAGAGGTTGAGTTGATGCGCAGCGTACCGGACCGCAAACGGCCACAGAAAGTGGGGGGCAGCCGCATGGATCAAGGAGGTACGGGCGACCTCCATGACCAGGCCAATGCGGCGCTCCGCAACCCCATTCTGCTGTGGAGAAGCCGGAAGCGTGAACGACTGCTCAATGCCGTGCTCAGCACAGTAGGCTGCCAAGAGGTCGGAGGAGAACTCACCACCTCTGTCAGAGTGCAAGCGCAGGACAGGAAAGTCCGAGTGAAAACGCTCGCTGAGCTGGAGACGGGCTCGGCGGATCCAAGGGATCAAGACATCAGGGACCTCACCCTTGGTGCGCAAGGGGAAGACCGAGGTGTAGCGCGAGTAGTCGTCAACAACTATCAGGAAGTACCTCTCCTGACTCTGACCACGGACGCGGGCTGGGCCCCACACGTCCATGTGGAGTGTCTGCAAGGGAGCAGTCGTCGGGGGGAACGAGGAGGAGTGAGGAGCGGCGCGCTGCCGTCCCTCGACACAGGGGAGACAGGTAGGAGCAGGCGAGGGTGGGAGGGGAGGAAGGACCCTGGGCAGGCCAGAGACAAGGTACCTGGAGTTTATGGCACGAAGCCGCTGCACAGACGGGTGGCCAAGGCGGTGGTGCCAGAGGACAGTCTCGTGCGCCAAAGAGCGACACGAGCAGGGGGCGGACAGCTGACCTGACGCGGACGCGGACGCAGTCGCAGCAACCTGAGGGGACTCAGTAGTCAGTGTGTACAGGTCCGACCCCGGCTGCCGAGTGAAGGTAGCCAAGTGACGGCCCGTACGAGCACACGTGCAGTGTGTCACGCGCTCGTAGGCAGGGGTGAACTGGTGAACACCCCCGTCCTGGAGTGCACAGCCTGCCACCAAGTTCGTAGAGAACGAGGGGAGGTGGAGACCTGACAGTGTGCCCGACGGGACCGCAGGGCAGGGAAGGACAGTGGAAGAGGTCGCAATGACCGGACCCCCAGAGGGGTCAGCAAGGGAGACAGCAACTGGCCGAGCAAGCGGCTCAAGGGCAGTGCGGTCACGAAAGAAGCAGCGAGAGGCACCTGAGTCCAGTGTGAAGGTGTGCAGTGCGGCAGTCGACGCAGTACCAAGGGGGGGAGACACACGAGCACCTAGAGCAGCAGCCTCACCAGCACCTGGGGTAGCCGACACGTGAGTACCTGGAGCGGCAGACGCACTGGCCCTAATGCCCGGGTCGGGCGGCACACACAAGTACTCAGCACCCTCTCCACTAGTAGACATCACATACATGGCAGATAGAATAGCATCAAAGTCTAGAGCATAGATATCAATCCCCTTCTTCAGGAGATCAAGCCAGCGGGGCAGCTCAGTGGCCTGAGGGAACTGAACACGCCAAGCGTCGTCGAGACGAGAGAAGCAGCGCTGTGTGGCGTGCGGTCGTCCACACTGCTGACCAGTGCGGTCACCAGTGCGAATGACGTACGTGCAGCTAAGACCACCCCCACCCCCAGACTGAGAGTACCACTCACGGACCTCCTGGGGCGAGAGAGTGTGCTGCTGGCCCTGGCCACCGCCAGCGCCTCCACGGCCACCACCACCGCTGCCACCTCCTCGACCACCCCAACCCCTGCCGCCGCCTCGTCCACCGCCACCCCAACCGCCGCCTCCACTCCTGCCACCTCCCCCGCCGCTGCCGCCACCACCCCCACCGCTACCACTCGCCCCTCCAGCCGAGCCACCACCCCCACTGCCTCCACCGCCCCCACCGCCGCCTCCCCCGCCGTCACCGCCACTACCCTTGCCCCCTTTGCCCTTGCCGCTGCGGCGTCCGCTCGAGGCAGACGCAGCGCCGACCTTCTCAGTACCAAGAAGGTCGACAGCAGCAGCAGAGGCGACAGAGGGAAGAAGGGGGGAAGGAGAACACCCCTCAAAGAACGGGGTACGGGGGTCGCCACGAGAGGCACCTACAGCGACTATGCTAGCCTCAGCTGCAAGTAGCTCCTTCTCGAGGAGGGCAATGGTGAGCTCAGTGGGGCAACGAGCTAGGAAGTGGTCCCTGACAGCACGCAGTGTGTCAGGGAGGCGGGTGACTAGGTGATAGAGAGTGAGCCAGAGTGGAGGGGGGTGCGTGGCAAGGAACTCAGCAGGCATGGCGGCACGGAAGCGGGCCTCACTAGTACGGAGGTGCGTGATGAGGTCAGCGACTGTGTGAAAGGAGGCCAGGTCGGGAAACAGGTAGGGGAGGGAGAGACGGCCTAGTGCGGCAGAGGCAGGTGAGGAGTAGCGAGCAACTACAGCTGTGTACAGTGCCGGTGCAGTCTTGTGCTGACCAAAGTGCTCGCGTTCGTCTATCGGCAGGGAGTTGCGAATGGCGAAGCGAGCGTGGGCATCACGAGTCTGCCACTGTGAGCGAGCAGTGCTGTCAGCAGTAGCAGCAGGGGCAGTGACAAGGCCTAGGGCGTGATCGTACAGTGAGATGTCATCCTTGGCTGTGAGCTGTAGGTAGAGGTGCAGGTCATCGAGCCAGGTGTCAAACTTCACAGGGCGGCCCTCAGCATCGAACACGAGAACCTGTGGGCTAGCCATAGGAACAGTAGAAATAGCAGCAGTAGCGGTAGGAGAAGCAGGTAGGACGAACCAGGTAGGGCAGGGCGGCGCGGCTCGGTTCAGGTCGGGTCGCGGCTCGGCTGGGTGGCGCGGCTCGGGTCGGGGCGCGCGGCTCGGCTCAGGTCACGGCGGGGACGGGCCGCCCGCTCTCCCTCTTGTGCTGCGGCGGGAACGGGCCGCCCGGGGCCTCTGGGTGGTGGGCACGGGTCGGCGAGGTAGGCACGGGGCCGGTTGGGGCCCTAGAGGGGCGAGCGCGGGGCCGATCGGGGCCTGAGCGGGGCTTGCAAGGGGCCGACGGGGCCTGAACGGGGCTAGCGCGGGGCCGACGGGGCCTGAAACGGGGCCGAAGGGGCCTGAAACGGGGCTAGCGCGGGCCCGATCGGGGCCTGAATGGGGCTAGCGCGGGGCCGACGGGGCCTGAGAGGGGCTAGCGCGGGGCCTACGGGGCCTGAGACGGGGCTAGCGCGGGCCGACGGGGCCTGAAACGGGGCTAGCGCGGGCCGACGGGGCCTGAGAGGGGCTAGCGCGGGGCCGACGGGGCCTGAAACGGGGCCGACGGGGCCTGAAACGGGGCTAGCGCGGGCCGACGGGGCCTGAGAGGGGCTAGCGCGGGGCCGACGGGGCCTGAAAAGGGGCCGACGGGGCCTGAAACGGGGCTAGCGCGGGTCGACGGGGCCTGAGAGGGGCTAGCGTGGGGCCGACGGGGCCTGAAACGGGGCCGACGGGGCCTAAACGGGGCTAGCGCGGGGCCTGAACGGGGCCTTAAAGGGGTCGACGGGGCCTGAACGGGGCTAGCGCGGGGCCGTCAAGAGGGGCCTCTAGGGGCGTGACACGCCGAGGCGCCCTAGGGCACTGGTAGGTAGGTAGGTAGGTAGTTACGTAGTGGTGGGCCCTTAGAAAATTTCGGTCCTAGGAAGGACCTGCTCTATACCATGTTGGAATCACTGAACAGGAATGAATGAACTAGCAATGAAAAGAGTACAAGTACCTAACCCTAGAATTGTGTACCCCCTATAGGCTAACCCACTGTAGCCTAAACTAACACAACATATATAATGTTTGACAGCTGCATGTAACCGGTACGTACGGTTACGCCTGTTGTCATTCCTCGAAGGTAAGTCAATCGTCGGTCCATATGGTCAACCGTCGCGACGGTTGACTTTGCGACTGTTGACCTTCCTGCCCTTGATATAGGCTGATCTGACACTGCTGCTAGCGCTGCTTCGATAGTGGTGGGTGCGATACTGCTGCACCTACGGGAATGCTAAATGCAATTCTCTTCATACTCCAACAGATTCCTTATTGCCTCTGCTGCTAGCGCTGCTAGAGGCAAAAAAAAAAAGCGAATGGAAGAACGGAGAGGGTTTCAGGTTTATGAATCTGTACGTAACAGAGTTTAAGTACTGCCGAAGATGAACACCAAGGGTCGAGATGACCTGAAGAGTCGAAAAAAAAAAATGAAGCATCGAGACCGTTGCAGGCAGATGCATCAGTGAGGAAAATGGCGGAAACGTGTTTAAATTTCATAGGCAAAATAGTGATCCCCCTTGTCAGAAGATTAGCACAAAAGATGCTCGATTGATCCTAGGGAAGGGTTACATGCTTGCGAGCCTGGGGGTTATGGGCGCACTGTCTCGCTACTTAATAATCCATTTTATCCCGTTGGTCTAGTGACTGTGATTCTGACATGGTATCAGAGCGAAGGTCTTGGGTTTGAACCAGGGCTGTCGATAGGTCTGGGTCCAGCCCGTACAAAGCTGAGCTGTCCCGAAAACAACCCTGAAATTTCCGGGAAGCGGACGAATCCGACCCTTAGATTCAGGGCATTTGTATCACGGGCTCTGAGCTACATGCATTAATGCTAAGTTATCGAGATAGACATACACTAGAGAGCAGAGCACGGAAGGGGGACGGGTGGGGGTTGGTGTTGTTGGGAGGAGGGGAATAGGGACAAGTACGGGGAGGGGGAAGGGGGGGGGGTGGAGGTACGGGAAATCCGAAAGAGCCCCCCAAAACCTCTCCGTTTTGAATCCGGGCTGGGAAAAAACCAGCCGTAAAAATCTCCAAGCTGAGTTGAAACCAACCCTGAATTTTCAGGGAAAACGGACAAATGCCCGTGAATCGACAGGCCTGGTTTGAATCCCCATGTATGCACATACTAGCGCGCCGCTCTACCGTGTCTCAGGACATCCCAGTGAGGGGGGGTTGTCAGAAGACCAGCACTGGGATGCCATATTGATCCTGGGGAAGGGTTAGAGGCTTGCGATGTTAGAATGTGAGACAGCGGAATGATTGACTAACAAAAGTTGTGAAAACATACGCAAGCGGCCACAAAGTCAGTTCACGTTATCAGGTACATGAGGCAGCCTACAAGCTCTGGATACAGACCACTAGGCTCTACGAACTCGTTCGAAGGTGGAGCTGAGAGCGAGTGGCTTGTAGGCAGAGGAGTGTGCTGAGCCGAGGAGAACTGAAAGCCGAAGTGCATAAGGACCTGCTGCACCGTGTGTGGCTGTGTCAGAGTGATGGTGCACGCTGCTCTGTTCCGGGTGATCTGCAAGTTGTTACGATATGAAATCATATGAGAAGGCATTCCTGTATGCTGCAGGAGCCGACTCTACCGAGGACGAAGTCGAGGAGTCAGAAGAGTCGAAGCGACGCTGCGACCGTCTGACCAAGGCCGATGCAGGCAGAAACATTTGAAATGAAAAAGGCGGGAACAGGTTTGAAACGGGTTCCCGCGCCGCACGGTTTGAATTCGCTGCAATAAGGGAATGTACCCCTTAGAGTACATGGCTAGTATAGGTCTTTTCGTATTCCCTTGTACTCTTATTTAAACCCGATGTATGCATGCTATTATCAACTCAATCATTTACATTCACTCTGATCTGAGATTCAAACTTCCGCTGCAATACTACTCTGCGATCAACCCTGAGCGATCTTTCGCTAAGTCCCACTTGGGATTGTAACAAGGTATTCTGAGCTTCTCAGGGATTCTTCGCAACTTCACTTCTGTGAATTTCTCCGAACCAAGATCTGGCGAGCGGCACACGCTCCAAGACCAAGATGGCCGGAGGATCCGGAGGCCAAGCGAATCTGACGGCTGCGACAAATGAGGCAACAACAACGATCAGCACTGCCGCACTCGAGCAGTTATTTTCGCGACTATCAACTATGGAGAAAGATCTCCAAGAATTGTGTCAGATTTATATGACATAGCTACTGTAGGCTATAGTGGGGTGGCACATATGGGGTACAGTTTTCTAGGGTTTGCTTTTTGTACCCAACTTTCACTTAGTCATTTCATTCCTCGTTTCTTCTCATGGTATCGAGCAGGTTCCCTAGTGGGAACGATTCCTAGGGCCCACCACCAAGATTTTTTTTTTTTTTTTTTTTCCTGCCCGGAGCGCGTTTTGCTCCGGCCCGAGTCGCGCCGCCCCTACGGCCCTTCGCGCCGCCCTTTAGGCCCGTCGCGCCTGTCGCGCCCGTCGCGCCTGTCGCGCCCGTCGCGCCCGTCGCGCCCATCGCCACCTTACGCGGCCCCGCCACCTACCTTCGCGGCCCCGCCACCTACCTGTGCGGCCCCACCACCTACCTCCGCGGCCCCGCCACCTACCTGTGCGGCCCCGCCACCTACCTCCGCGGCCCCGCCACCTAACTGTGCGGCCCCGCCACCTACCTCCGCGGCCCCGCCACCTACCTGTGCGGCCCCGCCACCTACCTTCGCGGCCCCGCCACCTACCTGTGCGGCCCCGCCACCTACCTCCGCGGCCCCGCCACCTACCTGTGCGGCCCCGCCACCTACCTTCGCGGCCCCGCCACCTACCTGTGTGGCCCCGCCACCTACCTCCGCGGCCCCGCCACTTGCCTGTGCGGCCCCGCCATCTACCAGCGGCCCCGCCACCTACATGCGGCCCCGCCACCTACTAGCGGCCCCGCCACCTACCTGCGGCCCCGCCACCTACCTTTGCGCCCCCCCCGCCTCCTCTCAGCGGCCCCGCCGCCTCCTCCCAACGGCCCCGGACGCCGCCCTCTCAGCGGCCCCGCCAAGCCGCCCAGCCGCCGAGCCGCCCAGCAGCCGAGCCGCCCAGCAGCCGAGCCGCCCAGCAGCCGAGCCGCCCAGCAGCCGAGCCGCCCAGCAGCCGAGCCGCCGAGCCGCCGAGCAGCCGAGCCGCCGAGCCGCCCAGCAGCCGAGCCGCCGAGCCGCCCAGCAACCGAGCCGCCGAGCCGCCCTACAGCCGAGCCACCCGAGCCGCCCTGTCCGGTAAGAGCAGCGCCCCTTTCACAGCACTGCCCTCACCCTACTGTTTGCGCTGCTAGTCTACTGCTGTCATGGCTACCTCTAGTGTCCTCGCTTTTGACGCTGAGGGCCGGGCCATTGACTTTGACGTCTGGATAGATGACCTGCAGCTTTTCTTACAGTGCGACAGGGCAGACGGCCTCTCCCTCTTTGACCTCACTTCTGGTGCCTCTCCTGCCCCCGCTGCTGCTGCTGACGCCACTGTTCGCTCCCAGTGGGCCACGCGCGATGCTGCTGCACGTCTTGCTGTGCGTCGCCACCTACCTACCTCTGAGCGTGCGCACTTTAGCCAGTACAAGAGTGCTCAGACCTTGTACGACGCTGTAGTTGCGCGCTACTCCTCCCCTGCCACTGCTGCACTTAGCCGCCTCATGCTACCGTACCTCTTCCCTGACCTTGCTGCCTTTCCCACAGTCGCTGACCTCATTACGCACCTCCGCACTAGTGACACTCGCTACCGCGCTGCGCTTCCTGCAGAGTTCTGCGCCAAGAACCCCCCCCCCATGTACATCACCCTCTACTACATAGTCACCCGGCTCCCTGACTCCCTTCGCGTAGTCAGGGACCACTTCCTCTCTGTTTGCCCCACCACTCTCACCGTTGACCTCCTCGAGAAGTCCCTCCTAGCAGCAGAGAAGAGCATAGTCGCTGTAGGAGCCTCTCGTGGTGACCCTCGCACCCCCATCTTTGAGGGGTGTTCCCCCTCCCCCCTTTTGCCCTCTGTTGCCTCTGCTGCTGCGGCCGACCTCGTTGGGCTTGAGTCGGTCGGTGCGGCGTCTACCCCTAGCGGGAGACGCCGCCCTGGCAAGGGCAAGGGGGGCAGGGGCACTGGAGGAGCTAGCGGGGGCGGTGGAGGCGGCGGTGGAGGCGGTGGAGGGGGTGGGGGTGGCGGTGGGGGTGGTGGCGGGGGTGGAGGTGTCGGTGGTGGCAGTGGAGGCGGAGGCGGCGGCGGCGGTGGCGGTGGGAGCGGAGGTGGCGGCGGTGGAGGAGGAGGCGGCGGAGGAGGTGGAGCTGGTCGGGGTGGCGCTGCGCAGAGAGTCGGCTCCGGTGGTGGTCAGCGCCAGCAGCAGCAGCAGCAGCGCACTCGTGACATCCCCTCCCCTCAGCAGCTCCGTGAGTGGTACGCTGCACGCCAGAGGGGTGGGGGTACTGGTCCGTGCACCTACGTCCTCCGCACCGGCGACCGCGCGGGTGAGCAGTGCGGGGGTGCGCACTCCACCCAGCGCTGCTTTGGCCGCCTGACGGACGCTTGGCGTCACCAGTTCCCTGAGGCCACTGAGATCCCCCGCTGGGGTGAGCTGTCTAGGGCGGGTGTGGCTGTCTTTGACCTTGACTTTGATGCTATTCTTGCTGCCATGTATACTGTGACTATTAGTGATGAGGGTGACTGTTACCGGTGTTTTCCGCCCGACCCGGGCATTGAGACTACTGCTCTAGGTACTGGTGAGGCTGCTGCTCTAGGTGCTAGCGAGGCTGCTGCTCTAGGTGCGTCTGCTCCCTCAGGTGCTGGTGAGTCTGCTCTCTCAGGTTCTGCGTCGGCCTCGGCCTCCCACACCTTCACCCTTGACTCGGGGGCTTCTCGCTCCTTCTTTCGAGACCGCACCACACTCACGCCGCTTGGCCGGCCAGTTGCGGTCTCTCTGGCAGACCCCTCTGGGGGTCCTGTCCTTGCTCACTTCTCCACTGTTCTCCCGTGTCCGGCGGCCCCCTCTGGCACCCTGTCTGGTCTTTACCTCCCCTCGTTCTCTACGAACTTGGTGAGTGGTGCTGACCTACAGGATGCGGGGGTTCACCAGTTCACTCCTGGGAGTCAGCGGGTGACCCACTGCACGGACGCTCGGACTGGCCGACACCTGGCCACGTTTACCCGTCGGCCGGGGTCGAGCCTGTACACCCTGACCACTGCGTCTCCTCCAGTCACTGCGTCTGGTCAGGTAGCTGCGTCAGGTCAGGTGTTTGCTGCAGCGTCCAGGTCTGGTCCTGAGTCTGCCCCCTGTTCGTGTCGCCTCCTGTCTCACGAGACTCTCCTCTGGCACCACCGCCTTGGTCACCCCTCCCTGCTTCGTCTCCGAGGCATGGCCTCCCGTGTCCTTGTCTCTGGTCTTCCCCGGTCCCTCCCTCCCCTTCCTCCGGGGCCTGGCCCTACCTGCGTCCCCTGTGTCGAGGGGCGGCAGCGGGCTGCCCCTCACTCCTCCCAGTTTCCTCCGACAGAGGCCCCGCTGCAGACGCTTCACATGGACGTGTGGGGCCCGGCCCGCGTCCGTGGACAGGGTCACGAGCGCTACTTCCTGCTGGTGGTTGACGACTACTCGCGTTACACCACAGTCTTCCCCTTGCGCAGCAAGGGTGATGTCACTGAGGTGTTGATCGACTGGATCCGCGCAGCTCGTCTCCAGCTCAGGCAGAGCTTCGGTTCGGACTTTCCTGTTCTGCGTCTGCACTCTGACAGAGGTGGAGAGTTCTCCTCTGGCCTTCTGCGAGCCTACTGTCGAGCACGAGGCATCCGCCAGACCTTCACGCTTCCGGACTCTCCACAGCAAAATGGGATTGCTGAGCGCCGCATTGGCATGGTCATGGACGTCGCCCGTACGTCCATGATGCATGCGGCTGCCCCCCATTTTCTGTGGCCGTTTGCGGTTCGGTACGCGGCGCATCAGATCAACCTTCACCCTAGGGTCTCCAGACCGGAGACCTCCCCTGCTTTGCTGTGGACGGGGAAGGTTGGCGATGCGTCTGCGTTCCGTGTCTGGGGATCTCGGGCGTTTGTCCGCGACTTGTCTGCGGACAAGCTGTCCCCTCGTGCTGCTCCTTGCGTCTTCCTTGGCTTCCCCCCTGACGCGCCAGGGTGGCAGTTCTACCACCCCACCTCTCGCCGTGTTCTGTCCTCCCAGGACGTCACGTTTGACGAGTCGGTCCCCTACTACCGCCTCTTCCCCTACCGCACTCCGTCCCTCCCCCCACCACCGCTCTTCCTTGTGCCAGGTCCCCCCCCGGTAGACCCCCTCCCCCCTCAGGGCCCTGCCCCTTCAGGTGTGTCCCAGGTAGACGCAGTCGAGCCTGTCGAGGTTACTGGTGACTCTGGTGCTGCTGAGGGTGCTGAGCCTGGGGGTGCTGACTCTGGGGGTGCTGAGCGTGTGGGTGCTACGCCTGGGGGTGCTGAGCCTGAGGGTGCTACTACTGGGGGTGCTGAGCCTGGGGGTGCTGAGCCTGGAGGTGCTACTACTGGAGGTGCTGAGCCTGGGGGTGCTGAGCCTGGGGGTGCTGAGCCTGGGGGTGCTACGCCTGGAGGTGCTGGGCCTGGGGGTGTGGAGCCTGAGGGAGCTGGGCCTGCTTGTGTGGCGTCTGGCGGTGCTGAGCCTGGAGGTTCTCCGGGTGCTTCGTCTCGGCGGGAGCCACTCTCTCCACAGGAGCTGCGCGAGTGGTTTGCCCGGCGCTGGAGGCGTGCTGCTGGAGCTGGAGGTTCTTCGGCTACTGAGGGTGCTGGTGCCGCGGGTCCCGGAGGTGCTCGTACTGGGAGTACTGGAGCTGCTGGGCCTGCGGGTACGACTGGAGCTGGAGCTGCTGAGGGTGTTGACGCTGAGGCTACTGCTGTCGGTCCTGGAGGCGGGCCTGCTGGGGGTGCTACTGGTGCTGCTGGAGGTACTGGAGCTGGAGTTGCTGCTGGCACTGGTGCTGCCGCTTGGGGTACTGGTGCTGTCCCTGCTGTGTCTGGAGTCGCCGCGCGGCCTCGGCCGTACTTCGTTCCGCTCCTTCAGCAGGTTCTTGGTCTCCCGCCTTCTACTGGCCCTCCTCCTCCCTTAGAGAGTCCACAGCCTGTCCTGTCACAGTTACAGTTACAGCCGGCCTCCCCACTGCCCGCTCCTTCTCCCTACACTGGTCCTACTAGAGGTCTTGCTGAGCGTCGTGAGCCTGCGTCGCGTCCTGCGTCGCCTGTCCGTACTGCTCGCGCTAGTGGTCGTGGTTCGCGTCAGCGTCCTCCTCCTGTCCCTGGCACGCACCGGATGTCTCTGCGTCCGTCCACTGCTCCTCTGCGTGCCCCTTTGCCTTCTCCTCCTGAGTCCTCTCTTCCTGCTCTTCCCGACCCAGAGTCGGACTCTCTCCGTGCTGCCAGTCCTACTGTCACGCGTCTCCTTGCTACTGTCGTCACTGACCCTTCCTTTGCGTCCACTGCTGCGTCTGCCCTAGTTGCTGAGCTCGTCGACTTTGCTGCTCGCTGTCGTCTAGACTACGCTGCTTGTCTTGTTGCTGAGTCTGAGTCTGTCTGTCCTCCGTCCGTCGGGGGTGAGTGTGCCCTTGGCACGGACGTCCTTGAGGACAGGCAGGAGGAGTTCCAGTGTTTGGCAGCTGCTTCACCTCATCTCGTGTCCGTACTGCTTACCCCTGAGGGAGACCCGGATGCACTTGACATCCCGACTCCGCGCTCTTACGCGGAGGCGATAGAGGGTCCCTACTCCTCTCAGTGGCAGGCAGCTATGGACACAGAGATGGCTTCCTGGAAGTCCACAGGTACCTACGTTGACGAGGTTCCCCCGCCTGGGGCGAACATCGTCAGTGGCATGTGGATTTTCAGGGTGAAGCGGCCGCCGGGTTCTCCGCCTGTCTTCAAGGCGCGTTACGTGGCTCGTGGCTTCAGTCAGCGGCAGGGAGTTGACTACTTTCAGACCTTCTCTCCCACCCCGAAGATGACCACTCTTCGGGTACTGCTGCACATAGCTGCTCACCGCGACTACGAGCTGCACTCTCTTGACTTCAGCACTGCTTTCTTGCAGGGCAGCCTGCACGAGGAGATCTGGCTGCGTCGCCCACCTGGCTTCACTGGGTCTTTTCCTCCTGGCACCCAGTGGAGCCTCCGGCGGCCAGTCTACGGTCTCCGCCAGGCACCGCGTGAGTGGCACGACACACTGAGGACTACACTTGCGGCTCTTGGGTTTGCTCCCTCTACTGCCGACCCGTCGCTGTTTCTGCGCACCGACACTTCTTTGCCGCCGTTCTACATCCTCGTGTACGTCGACGACTTGGTCTTTGCCACAGCTAACACTGCTGGACTCGCCCACGTGAAGTCCGAGCTGCAGAAGAGACACACGTGCACAGACCTGGGTGAACTGCGCAGCTACCTTGGCTTGCAGATCACCCGGGACAGAGCACGCCGCACCATTACCCTGACTCAGTCACACATGGTGCAGCAGGTCCTTCAGCGCTTCGGCTTCACGTACTCCTCGCCTCAGGCCACTCCTCTGCCTACTCGCCACTCGCTCTCAGCTCTGCCTTCGGATGAGTCCGTAGAGTCGAGTGGCCCGTACCCAGAGCTTGTTGGCTGCCTCATGTACCTGATGACCTGCACACGACCTGACCTCGCATACCCTCTTAGCATTCTCGCACGCTATGTTGCTCCTGGGAGACACAGACCGGAGCACATGGCTGCAGCGAAGAGGGTGTTGCGTTACTTGTGCAGTACGTCGGGCATGGGGCTTGTGCTTGGAGGGCAGAGTCCAGTGGTCCTCACTGGGCACGCAGACGCTTCTTGGGCTGACGACCAGGCTACGCAGCGGTCGTCACAGGGTTACACCTTCAGCCTTGGTTCCGGCTCTGTTTCGTGGCGGGCTACCCGCTCGTCTTCTGTTCTCGGCTCCAGTTGTGAGGCTGAGATCTACGCCGGGGCCATGGCTGCACAGGAGCTTCGCTGGCTCACCTACCTGCTGACTGACCTCGGAGAGCCGCCTCGTTCTCCTCCAGTGCTGTACGTAGACAACAAGGCCATGCTGGCCTTGTGTCGAGAGCAGAGACTGGAGCACAGAACGAAGCACATTGCTCTCCGCTACTTCCTTGCTCGTGAGCTACAGCAGCGTGGTCAGCTGCGGCTTGCGTACGTGGCCTTTCAGGCCAACACTGCTGATATCTTCACCAAGGCACTTGCGCCTTGTGATCATCAGCGCTTCTGTACTCAGCTGGGTCTTGTGCCCACCTTGCCTCACTTGCTCACCCCTTGACCTTGTTTGTACTGATGCATATATATATATACTCCTGCTCTTGCTTGTCTAGCCTTATATATATATGTAATCCTGCATGTGAACTGGCCTTGTGGCCTTGAACTTGTGCTCGGAATGTGTGGTGACTTTTTGATCCACCCTGAGCTTGTTTTGCTTTGCTTGACTGGTCCTGTGACCCCTTGTTCTCCCCCACTTTGCCTATGGGGGTGTGTCAGATTTATATGACATAGCTACTGTAGGCTATAGTGGGGTGGCACATATGGGGTACAGTTTTCTAGGGTTTGCTTTTTGTACCCAACTTTCACTTAGTCATTTCATTCCTCGTTTCTTCTCAAATTGCGCAAAGGCGATGCGGAAACCTCTTCCCAACCAGCTCAACCTGGACAACGGCCGCAAAAAGCCGTGATACCGCCGCGCACACCTTCTCCCTCGACACAGATAAATCAACAACTACTGCCCCCAGTCCAAGTGATGAAGTTATCAACTCTGCGCAAGCACGCTTCCTCAGCGTTTCAAAAATCAAGACTACTTCCACATTTGACGGCAATGATTTCTATACATGGAGTTTCGAGCTTGAGCTCCTCCTAAAAACGGCGCAGATCTACCATTACTTCGACGGCTCCTACCTTAAACCGGTGGAAGACACCGACGACGCCAAGGCTCAGTACTACAGCGAGTCCCTCATGGCGTATAGTGTGTTGCTACGCAATATGACAACTGCGGAACAAGTTAGCATTCATTCCTGCAAAGAGAGCGCCTCTCCAACCTTGGAAGCCTGGAAGCACCTCGTTGAGGTATATCAGCCGAAGGATTTGGTCACCGCCAGCAGGCTCCTGCAGCAACTCATGGAGACAAAGATGGGGCACGGGAAGAAAGCAAACTCTTATATTAACAGCTGTCGGAACATCCGTGACCAGATCACGAAGCATGGGAGCGCAATCTCGGAAGAGATCTTCGTCAATATAGTCCTCCAAGGACTCGGGCTACTGTGAAAGCCCTGCAAAGCGCTACCCCGACAACAAGGAATTATCTCTGAAGCCGCGCTATGCGCCACTCTCCTGACTGAACAGTAGGACATGGACTCGAGCAGAATAAGCTCCGCGCCGCGCCGATCCAACTACCGCCACCCAAATTCCACTCACCATAACAACTGGGTCGGCCGACAAGACGCTCGTCATTCTCAGCCCCAACATCAGACCTCTCGCCCCCCTGCACAGCATCAACAACAGCAGTCACAAGGATCTCAAGCAGGAGTTCCCAGAAACGTGATAGCGAACATGGCGACACGGCGTCGTCGCACCGCTGAACCAGACGAAGAGGACGAACTTCAAGGAGGGCTCATTCAACCAGAGGAAGGATGGAATAATCCCCTCACAGAATACCAATACTATCGATATGACGAAGACGAGCAAGATTGGTACCTGCCAATAACGCTGCGAGAAAGCCCGCCACATGATCACCAACGCTACGTACCTGTGGGATGGAAGGAAGACGAAGACCCATCGTTCCACAGACACTACAAGGCGACACTGGTGACTCCGACTCGTGCTACTTCTGCGCAATAACAACACCGACAACTACAACACTTGGTACCTGGACAGCTGCTGCGGACAGCACATGGTGGGATCCGTTCGATACGTCTCGAACCTCAGCCGCGCCCCCGCTACCTACGTCACTGTCGCCAATAACGAGCAACTGCGCGCCAACGCACAAGGCATCGTGGTGCTGCAAGCTCGAGACAGCAACACCCACATCTCGTTTAACGACGTGCTCTTCGTACGTGACCTCCGCTTCAACCTACTCTCGGCAGGACAACTCCGAGACTGCGGAGTCATGCTCGCCACGGATCCAGACACACGCGACCTCATACTCACCTATGCTCCTCCGGACACTCCCCCCGAGTCGCACAAATACCTCGGACGAGCTCACTCAATTAACGGCATCTACGTTCTGGACTTCGACATACCGAGCTGCCAATCATCATCAGACGAACTCGTGGATCTCGTCCCCCTTGACTTCCCCTTTATGAACGTGGAGTCATGGCATCACCCAGACGGGAGGCCGTGGATTCGCCGCAGTCCCCATCCCCGTGAGATCAACTTGCACGAGCCCGATATCAACGGCCTCTGCATTACCTGTCACACACCCACGGCAAGCCGCACGGAGCAAGGAGAGAAAGATCTTGCGGCATTCCAGGAAGCAGAAAGCGCCGAGGCAGAACCTACGGGCATGACAGAGATGGAGCTCGCTGTGAATGCTCATCGTATCTTCGGAGAAGGAAACGACACACTCGGCTTCACGCGGCCCAACGCCGCGCTCAGAAACGCTCCGCTTCATCCTCAGGGCCAATACCGGCACCTTCGACGAAGAAGGACGTCCGTGCCGTTACACTCGCGACACCTACCTCAAGGAGATCGACACGGCTTGGAAAGATCCTGACGCAAAAGAAGAGTTGAGCGTCAAGGAAGAAAGAGACAAGGCCAAGGCAGAAAAGTAGCCGAAGCTGTATGAGGAGCGCGTAGCGGCAGGATGGGACGAGGAATCAGCACGACGTGGAGCATGGGGAGACGACGATTACGAGCCAGATTAAGGCGCAACCTGGGGATCCGCCACTGGCGCTTCGGGCACCGTTCAAAGATGGGGATCCAGCGCCGGCGGCTTGGTCACCACGTGAGGATGGGGCAATACCGAACCCGACGAAGGCGAGCTTACTCAAGAAGAATTGGAGGAAGCCGAACGGGAGATGAGAGATGAGCGCGGAGAGCAATCTCCACGAATCGCAGTCCCACTCGGACGTCCCCCGCGCAATAGCGCACCTCCTCGCTTGTATGATCCCTGGTCGGAGATTGAGGAGGGGAACGTGCCACCAACTCCCCCGCGCGAATCTCTTGGGCCAATCTCGCGCCCAGACCCATACGCCCGCTTCATCGAAGGCACGTCGACTCCACTCAACATCATCCCCGATCGCGAATTTCTTGCGCTCTACCATACAACGGCACCTGCAGAAGGGGAAACAGCAGCAGAAGCAGAAGCGGAGGAGCCGGACAACGAAGCAGAACCAGGAGAAGAGGAAGAACCCCTGTCAGATTTATATGACAGAGCTACTGTAGGCTATAGTGGGGTAGCATATATGGGGTACAGTTTTTCTAGGGTTTGTATTTGTACCCAACTTTCCCTTAGTCATTCCCATTCCTGTTTTCTTTATTCACATGGTATAGAGCGGGTTCCTACATGGGACCGTTCCTTCCTAAGGGCCCACCATAACGAAATTTTTTTTTAGCTGCCCGACGCGCATTGCGCCCCTGCCCTAAATTTTTTTTTAGCGCCCCCCCCCCCTAGCGGCCCCTACGCGACCCCTACGCGGCCCCTACGCGGCCCCTACGCGGCCCCTACCCGGCCCCTACGTCGCCCCTGACGCGGCCCCTACGCGGCCTCTGACGCGGCCCCACCGCGGCCCCTGACGTGGCCCCTACGCGGCCCCTGACGCGGCCCCAACGCGGCCCCTGACGCGGCCCCAACGCGGCCCCTGACGCGGCCCCTACGCGGCCCCTGAGGCGGCCCCAACGCGGCCCCTGACGCGGCCCCTACGCAGCCCCTGAGGCGGCCCCTGACGCGGCCCCTGACGCGGCCCCTCCGCCGCCACTACCGCGGCCCCTACGCCGCCCCTGACGCCGCCCCTGACGCGGCCCCTGCCGCGGCCCCTGACGAGGCCCCTGACGCGGCCCCTGACGCGGCCCCTGCCGCGGCCCCTGACGAGGCCCCTGACGCGGCCCCTGACGCGGCCCCTACGCCGCCCCTGACGCGGCCCCTGACGCGGCCCCTGACGCGGCCCCTGACGCGGCCCCTGACGCGGCCCCTGCCGCAGCCCCTGCCGCGGCCCCTGACGCGGCCCCTGACACGGCCCCTTCGCCGCCCCTGCCCCGGCCCCTACGCCGCCCCTGACGCGGCCCTCTCCTGCACCTGACGCGGCCCCTAGCGGCCGGCCGCTGCCGTCCCTGAGGCAGCAGCCGCCGCCGTCTCTGCAGCAGCAGTCGCAGCCGAACGGCCGAGCCGCCGAGCCGCCCAGCAGCCGAGCCGCCCAGCCGCCGAACCGCCCAGCAGCCGAGCCGCCCAGCAGCCGCGCCACCGAGCCGCCCAGCAGCCGAGCCGCCGAGCCGCCCAGCAACCGAGCCGCCGAGCCGCCCAGCAGCCGAGCCGCCGAGCCGCCCTGCAGCCGAGCCACCCGAGCCGCCCTGTCCGGTAAGAGCAGCGCCCCTTTCACAGCACTGCCCTCACCCTACTGTTTGCGCTGCTAGTCTACTACTGTCATGGCTACCCCTAGTGTCCTCGCTTTTGACGCTAAGGGTCGGGCCATTGACTTTGATGTCTGGATAGATGACCTGCAGCTTTTCTTACAGTGCGACAGGGCAGACGACCTCTCCCTCTTTGACCTCACTTCTGGTGCCTCTCCTGCCCCCGCTGCTGATGCTGACGCCACTGTTCGCTCACAGTGGGCCACGCGCGATGCTGCTGCACGTCTTGCTGTGCGTCGCCACCTGCCTACCTCTGAGCGTGCGCACTTTAGCCAGTACAAGAGTGCTCAGACCTTGTACGACGCTGTAGTTGCGCGCTACTCCTCCCCTGCCACTGCTGCACTGAGCCGCCTCATGCTACCGTACCTCTTCCCTGACCTTGCTGCCTTTCCCACAGTCGCTGACCTCATTACGCACCTCCGCACTAGTGACGCTCGCTACCGCGCTGCGCTTCCTGCTGAGTTCTGCGCCAAGAACCCCCCCCTCATGTACATCACCCTCTACTACATAGTCACCCGGCTCCTTGACTCCCTTCGCGTAGTCAGGGACCACTTCCTCTCTGTTTGCCCCACCACTCTCACCGTTGACCTCCTCGAGAAGTCCCTCCTAGCAGCAGAGAAGAGCATAGTCGCTGTAGGAGCCTCTCGTGGTGACCCTCGCACCCCCATCTTTGAGGGGTGTTCCCCCTCCCCCCTTTTGCCCTCTGTTGCCTCTGCTGCTGCGGCCGACCTCGTTGGGCTTGAGTCGGTCGGTGCGGCGTCTACCCCTAGCGGGAGACGTCGCCCTGGCAAGGGCAAGGGGGGCAGGGGCACTGGAGGAGCTAGCGGGGGCGGTGGAGGCGGAGGTGGAGGCGGTGCAGGGGGTGGGGGTGGCGGTGGGGGTGGTGGCGGGGGTGGAGGTGTCGGTGGCGGCAGTGGAGGCGGAGGCGGAGGCGGAGGCGGCGGTGGCGGTGGGAGCGGAGGTGGCAGCGGTGGAGGAGGAGGCGGCGGAGGAGGTGGAGCTGGTCGGGGTGGCGCTGCGCAGAGGGTCGGCTCCGGCGGTGGTCAGCGCCAGCAGCAGCAGCAGCAGCAGCAGCAGCAGCGCACTCGTGACATCCCCCCCCCTCAGCAGCTCCGTGAGTGGTACGCTGCACACCAGCGGGGTGGGGGTACTGGTCCGTGCACCTACGTCCTACGCACCGGAGACCGCGCGGGTGAGCAGTGCTGGGGTGCGCACTCCACCCAGCGCTGCTTTGGCCGCCTGACGGACGCTTGGCGTCACCAGTTCCCTGAGGCCACTGAGATCCCCCGCTGGGGTGAGCTGTCTAGGGCGGGTGTAGCTGTCTTTGACCTTGACTTTGATGCTATTCTTGCTGCCATGTATACTGTGACTATTAGTGATGAGGGTGACTGTTACCGGTGTTTTCCGCCCGACCCGGGCATTGAGACTGCTGCTCTAGGTACTGGTGAGGCTGCTGCTCTAGGTGCTAGCGAGGCTGCTGCTCTAGGTGCGTCTGCTCCCTCAGGTGCTGGTGAGTCTGCTCTCTCAGGTTCTGCGTCAGCTTCGGCCTCCCACACCTTCACCCTTGACTCGGGGGCTTCTCGCTCCTTCTTTCGAGACCGCACCACACTCACGCCGCTTGGCCGGCCAGTTGCAGTCTCTCTGGCAGACCCCTCTGGGGGTCCTGTCCTTGCTCACTTCTCCACTGTCCTCCCGTGTCCGGCGGCCCCCTCTGGCACCCTGTCTGGTCTTTACCTCCCCTCGTTCTCTACGAACTTGGTGAGTGGTGCTGACCTACAGGATGCGGGGGTTCACCAGTTCACTCCTGCGAGTCAGCGGGTGACCCACTGCACGGACGCTCGGACAGGCCGACACCTGGCCACGTTTACACGTCGGCCGGGGTCGAGCCTGTACACACTGACCACTGCGTCTCCTCCGGTCACTGCGTCTGGTCAGGTAGCTGCGTCAGGTCAGGTGTTTGCTCCAGCGTCCAGGTCTGGTCCTGAGTCTGCCCCCTGTTCGTGTCGCCTCTTGTCTCACGAGACTCTCCTCTGGCACCACCGCCTTGGTCACCCCTCCCTGCTTCGTCTCCGAGGCATGGCCTCCCGTGTCCTTGTCTCTGGTCTTCCCCGGTCCCTCCCTCCCCTTCCTCCGGGGCCTGGCCCTACCTGCGTCCCCTGTGTCGAGGGGCGGCAGCGGGCTGCCCCTCACTCCTCCCAGTTTCCTCCGACAGAGGCCCCGCTGCAGACGCTTCACATGGACGTGTGGGGCCCGGCCCGCGTCCGTGGACAGGGTCACGAGCGCTACTTCCTGCTGGTGGTTGACGACTACTCGCGTTACACCACAGTCTTCCCCTTGCGCAGCAAGGGTGATGTCACTGAGGTGTTGATCGACTGGATCCGCGCAGCTCGTCTCCAGCTCAGGCAGAGCTTCGGCTCGGACTTTCCTGTTCTGCGTCTGCACTCTGACAGAGGTGGAGAGTTCTCCTCTGGCCTTCTGCGAGCCTACTGTCGTGCACGAGGCATCCGCCAGACCTTCACGCTTCCGGACTCTCCACAGCAAAATGGGATTGCTGAGCGCCGCATTGGCATGGTCATAGACGTCGCCCGTACGTCCATGATGCATGCGGCTGCCCCCCATTTTCTGTGGCCGTTTGCTGTTCGGTACGCGGCGCATCAGATCAACCTTCACCCCAGGGTCTCCATGCCGGAGACCTCCCCAGCCTTGCTGTGGACGGGGAAGGTTGGCGATGCGTCTGCGTTCCGTGTCTGGGGATCTCGGGCGTTTGTCCGCGACTTGTCTGCGGACAAGCTGTCCCCTCGTGCTGCTCCTTGCGTCTTCCTTGGCTTCCCCCCTGACGCGCCAGGGTGGCAGTTCTACCACCCCACCTCTCGCCGTGTTCTGTCATCCCAGGACGTCACGTTTGACGAGTCGGTCCCCTACTACCGCCTCTTCCCCTACCGCACTCCGTCCCTCCCCCCGCCACCGCTCTTCCTTGTACCAGGTCCCCCCCCGGTAGACCCCCTCCCCCCTCAGGGTCCTGCCCCTTCAGGTGTGTCCCAGGTAGACGCAGTCGAGCCTGTCGAGGTTACTGGTGACTCTGGTGCTGCTGAGGGTGCTGAGCCTGGGGGTGCTGACTCTGGGGGTGCTGAGCGTGTGGGTGCTACGCCTGGGGGTGCTGAGCCGGAGGGTGCTACTACTGGGGGTCCTGAGCCTGGGGGTGCTGAGCCTGGGGGTGCTACTACTGGGGGTGCTGAGCCTGGGGGTGCTGAGCCTGGGGGTGCGGAGCCTGAGGGAGCTGGGCCTGCTCGTGTGGCGTCTGGCGGTGCTGAGCCTGGAGGTTCTCCGGGTGCTTCGTCTCGGCGGGAGCCACTCTCTCCACAGGAGCTGCGCGAGTGGTTTGCCCGGCGCTGGAGGCGTGCTGCTGGAGCTGGAGGTTCTTCGGCTGCTGAGGGTGCTGGTGCCGTGGGTCCCGGAGGTGCTTGTCCTGGGAGTACTGGAGCTGCTGGGCCTGCGGGTACGACTGGAGCTGGAGCTGCTGAGGGTGTTGACGCTGAGGCTACTGCTGTCGGTCCTGGAGGCGGTCCTGCTGGGGGTACTACTGGTGCGGCTGGAGGTCCTGGAGCTGGAGGTGCTGCTGGCGCTGGTGCTGCCGCTGGGGGTACTGGTGCTGTCCCTGCTGTGTCTGGAGTCGCCGCGCGGCCTCGGCCGTACTTCGTTCCGCTCCTTCAGCAGGTTCTTGGTCTCCCGCCTTCTACTGGTCCTCCTCCTCCCTTAGAGTGTCCACAGCCTGTCCCGTCACAGTTCCAGTTACAGCCGGCCTCCCCACTGCCCGCTCCCTCTCCCTACACTGGTCCTACTGGAGGTCTTGCTGAGCGTCGTGAGCCTGCGTCCCGCCCTGCGTCGCCTGTCCGTGCTGCTCGCACTAGTGGTCGTGGTTCACGTCAGCGTCCTCCTCCTGTCCCTGGCACGCACCGGATGTCTCTGCGTCCGTCCACTGCTCCTCTGCGTGCCCCTTTGCCTTCTCCTCCTGAGTCCTCTCTTCCTGCTCTTCCTGACCCGGAGTCGGACTCTCTTCGTGCTGCCAGTCCTACTGTCACGCGTCTCCTTGCTACTGTTGTCACTGACCCTTCCTTTGAGTCCACTGCTGCGTCTGCCCTAGTTACTGAGCTCGTCGACTTTGCTGCTCGCTGTCGTCTAGACTACGCTGCTAGTCTTGTTGCTGAGTCTGAGTCTGTCTGTCCTTCGTCCGTCGGGGGTGAGTGTGCCCTTGGCACGGACGTCCTTGAGGACAGGCAGGAGGAGTTCCAGTGTTTGGCTGCTGCTTCACCTCATCTCGTGTCCGTACTGCTTACCCCTGAGGGAGACCCGGATGCACTTGACATCCCGACTCCGCGCTCTTACGCGGAGGCGATAGAGGGTCCCTACTCCTCTCAGTGGCAGGCAGCTATGGACGCAGAGATGGCTTCCTGGAAGTCCACAGGCACCTACGTCGACGAGGTTCCCCCGCCTGGGGCGAACATCGTCAGTGGCATGTGGATTTTCAGGATGAAGCGGCCGCCGGGTTCTCCGCCTGTCTTCAAGGCGCGTTACGTGGCTCGTGGCTTTAGTCAGCGGCAGGGAGTTGACTACTTTCAGACCTTCTCTCCCACCCCGAAGATGACCACTCTTCGGGTACTGCTGCACGTAGCTGCTCACCGCGACTACGAGCTACACTCTCTTGACTTCAGCACTGCTTTCTTGCAGGGTAGCCTGCACGAGGAGATCTGGCTGCGTCGCCCACCTGGCTTCACTGGGTCTTTTCCTCCTGTCACCCAGTGGAGCCTCCGGCGGCCAGTCTACGGTCTCCGCCAGGCACCGCGTGAGTGGCACGACACACTGAGGACTACACTTGCGGCTCTTGGGTTTGCTCCCTCTACTGCCGACCCGTCGCTGTTTCTGCGCTCCGACACTTCTTTGCCGCCGTTCTACATCCTCGTGTACGTCGACGACTTGGTCTTTGCCACAGCTGACACTGCTGGACTCGCCCACGTGAAGTCCGAGCTGCAGAAGAGACACACGTGCACAGACCTGGGTGAACTGCGCAGCTACCTTGGCTTGCAGATCACCCGGGACAGAGCACGCCGCACCATTACCCTGACTCAGTCACACATGGTGCAGCAGGTCCTTCAGCGCTTCGACTTCACGTACTTCTCGCCTCAGGCCACTCCTCTGCCTACTCGCCACTCGCTCTCAGCTCTGCCTTCGGATGAGTCCGTAGAGTCGAGTGGCCCGTACCCAGAGCTTGTTGGCTGCCTCATGTACCTGATGACCTGCACACAACCTGACCTTGCATACCCTCTTAGCATTCTCGCACGCTATGTTGCTCCTGGGAGACACAGACCGGAGCACATGGCTGCAGCGAAGAGGGTGTTGCGCTACTTGTGCAGTACGTCGGGCATGGGGCTTGTGCTTGGAGGGCAGAGTCCAGTGGTCCTCACTGGGCACGCAGACGCTTCTTGGGCTGACGACCAGGCTACGCAGCGGTCGTCACAGGGTTACACCTTCAGCCTTGGTTCCGGTTCTGTTTCGTGGCGGGCTACCCGCACGTCTTCTGTTCTTGGCTCCAGTTGTGAGGCTGAGATCTACGCTGGGGCCATGGCTGCACAGGAGCTTCGCTGGCTCACCTACCTGCTCACTAACCTCGGAGAGCCGCCTCGTTCTCCTCCAGTGCTGTACGTAGACAACAAGGCCATGCTGGCCTTGTGTCGAGAGCAGAGACTGGAGCACAGAACGAAGCACATTGCTCTCCGCTACTTCCTTGCTCGTGAGCTACAGCAGTGTGGTCAGCTGCGACTTGCGTACGTGGCCTCTCAGGCCAACACTGCTGATATCTTCACCAAGGCACTTGCGCCTTGTGATCATCAGCGTTTCTGTACTCAGCTGGGCCTTGTGCCTACCTTGCCTCACTTGCTCACCCCTTGACCTTGTTTGTACTGTTGCATATATATATACACGTGCTCTTGCTTGTCTAGCCTTATATATATATGTAATCCTGCTTGTGAACTGGCCTTGTGGCCTTGAACTTGTGCTCAGAATGTGTGGTGACTTTGTGATCCACCCTGAGCTTGCTTTGCTTTGCTTGACTGGTCTTGTGACCCCTTGTTCTCCCCCACTTTGCCTATGGGGGTGTGTCAGATTTATATGACAGAGCTACTGTAGGCTATAGTGGGGTAGCACATATGGGGTACAGTTTTTCTAGGGTTTGTATTTGTACCCAACTTTCCCTTAGTCATTCCCATTCCTGTTTTCTTTATTCACAACCCCCACTCCAAATTCCGCAAGAAATGGAGGCGGAAGCAGCAGAGCTTCACGCTCGCTACAGGCGCACCTCCGGCATCCGCGCTGAAGATGACCTCTGGCATCAGCGACTCGGCCACCCCTCGCGTCAGACCCTTGCCAACTGTCTTTGCGCCAAGGTTTTCCCCCCGGGAGCACTGCTGCGCCTCGATGGCACGGAACCACACAACACCCCACACCCAATCACCTGCACCGTCTGCCCCACAGCTGCTCTCTCCCACGGCGCCTACCCCTCTCTGGAACCAAGCACCAACCGCTACAAGAAGCTGGAGAAGGTGTACAGCGACTTTATCGTGCTCACCTGCGACGGCATCAACGGTGAAAAGTACACGCTCACCTTCATCGACGCCTACTCACGCCATGTCTGGATCGCCAATGTCGATGCTCGCTGCAAGGCTCCAGAAGTCATTCGCATCTGGCTCGCACATGCTCAACGACAATCAGGGAGGAAGTTGAAAATCTGGCAGAGCGACGGGGCTAAGGAATTTCGCAGCTACGAACTGGAGAACGTCCTCACTGAGAAAGGGATCAAGCATGAGATCTCTCTCCCCTACGGTCACCAGCAGCAAGGCGTCGCAGAGAGGGTTAACCGCACCCTCATGACAAAAGTGCGCGCCCTCATTAACCAGTCTGGCCTACCCAAGAAGTTCTGGCCCTACGCCATGAACCACGCGGTGCGCCTGCACAACCTCCTCTCCACCACGGCCAACAGGGACAACCTTTCTCCGCACATGAAGTGGACCGACACAAGGGGAGACCCCTCCATGCTGAGGGTTGGGGGTGCATGGTGCAGTATCGGCCGACCTCAGCCACAATCGGCAAGTTCACTCATTGTGCGCGCTGGGGAATTCATTTGGGACTCAGTAATGAGCACAAAGGATGGCTCATTCTCGACATTGACAGCAAGGAGATTGTTCCCGCGCGTGATGTTCTCTTCTACGAGCGACTCACTTTGAATCAGTGGATCGAAGACGAACGTCGCAACGAGGCACGCGGCTACGTCAACAGCGGCCGCAGCTTTGCATCTCCAGAAGACGAGGCAGCAGCAGCGGCACTTGACCACGACGATGCTGACGAGCACCCTGGCATACCGCCTCACCCACGCAACGACGACGACGACGACAGCGACGATGCTCCCGCACCAGGACCATCACAGCGCCAAGCTGAGCCAAGCACTACCTCACCCGGCTACGAGAGCAGCGATGACGACGTGGTGGAAGTCACTACAAATACCACAGACACGACTAATGTGTCCGTCCTACAGCTACTCGGCCTGCACACGTGTGTCGCTACTCTCGCGCGCGCCGTCGAACCCAAGAATCCGCGCCAGGCTCTTACCGGTCCTCACGCCAAGGAGTGGCGTGCCGCGATGGATGCGGAGCTAAAAGCGTTGGAATCCCGTGACACATGGGTCCTAGTCGATCGTGCAGCAGTGAAGGGGAGGAGCGCCTGAAGACTAACGCTGACGGTACCATTGAGCGTTTTAAAGCACGGTGGGTCGTACGCGGGTACGATCAGCGCCACGGCATCGACTTCGATCAAACCTTCGCTCCCGTCAGCCGTCACACTTCGGTTAGAATCCTGCTCGCCATAGCCGCCGCTAAGCATCTGCCACTGCGACAGATCGATGTAAAGAACGCATTCTTGTACGCGTTGGTGGATGCAACCATCTTCGTGGAGCTGCCACACACCTACGGGGAAGGAGACCCCAGGGTCTGTCAGCTGAAGAAATCCCTCTACGGGATCAAGCAGGCGCCTCGCCTCTGGCAGCAGCATCTGCACAAAAATCTCCTCGAGATCGGCTTCAAGCAGCTGCCACACGACCCGGGAATATACCGCCTTCACTTCAACAGCGATTACATTCTCCTGACCGTCTACGTCGACGACCTGCTGTACACAAACACCTGCAACAAACTTCTTAACCAGTTTGAGGAGAACCTGGCGCATCGCATGGACATTACCATCAACCACAACGTCAAGCAGTTTCTCGGGCTGAACATCACTTACGCGCCAGATGCAATCCATCTGTCAGCCTCCAAGTACGCAGAGCAGCTGGGGGAACGCTTCAACATTTCACCCGCACCACTCACCACTCCCTATCGCAACCCCAGCGCCAACTACAAACCGGACAACAAACCTCTGTCCCCTGCGGGACTTCAACTGTACCAGCTGCAACTGGGTTGCCTGCTGTTCGCATCTGTCACCTGCCGACCCGACCTTTCGTACAACGCCAGCCAACTGGCACAGTACTCTCGCAAGCCAGTAGCTGAGAACCTGCTGGACCTGGAGCGCGCCCTGCAGTACTTCATTTTCACACCTGACATCGGGCTCTCCTACTCCACGCTGACAACAACCTCCTTCAACCTCAACGGCTACGTGGATGCAGATCACGCCGCTGATCCTGCGAATCGACGGTCCCGAACCGGCTTTGTCTTTCGTCTGGAACCAACCGGACCAATCTCCAGGAACTCACAGAAGCAGGAGCTGGTTGCCCTGTCATCGGCTGAAGCAGAATACATCGCCGCGACAGCAGCAGTTCGCGAAGGCCTGTACCTGCAGAAGCTGCTACAGGAAGCGAAAATCCCCACTTCGCTTACCTTTCGCCTTCACTGCGACAACCAGAGTACCATCAAGATCGCGAACAAGCCAGGTTTCGTGAACCGCACGAAGCACATTGCGCTTCGGTACTTTTTCGTCAAAGACGAAATTGACAAGGGGAAAGTTGACCTCGCATACTGCCCAACCACCGAAATGGCAGCGATTGCCACGTCAGCAGTACAAACACTGCTCTGACCTCACCGGAGTAGTCAAGCGAGTCAGCCCCTTGAGCGCCCATGAATGAAGGGGAGTGTTACGATATGAAATCATATGAGAAGGCATTCCTGTATGCTGCAGGAGCCGACTCTACCGAGTACGAAGTCGAGGAGTCAGAAGAGTCGAAGCGACGGAGCGACCGTCTGACCAAGACCGATGCAGGCAGAAACATTTGAAATGAAAAAGGCGGGAACGTGTTTGAAACGGGTTCCCGCGCCGCACGGTTTGAATTCGCTGCAACCCCTTAGAATACATGGCTAGTCTATGTCTTTTTGTATTCCCTTGTACTCTTATAGAAACTCGATGTATGCATGCTATTATCAACTCGGTCATTTACATTCACTCTGACCTGAGATTCAAACTTTCGCTGCAATACTACTTTGCGATCAACCCTGAGCGATCCTTCGCTAAGTCCCACTTGGGATTGTAACACAAGCCAAGATAGCTCCGCAGTTCACCCAGGTCAGTGCCGGTGTGTCTCTTCTGCAGCTAGGCTTTCACAGAGGCCAATGCCTCACTGTCAATAGTCGCAAACACTTAGGTCGTCGCCTTACACGAGGATGTAGAACGGCAGTAAAGCAGGGCCTGCGCGTAGAAACAGGGACGGGTCAACAATCGAACGAGCGAAGCCAAGAGCCGCTCATGTCGTCCTCAGTGTGTCGTGCCACTCGCGGGGCGCCTAACGGAGACCGTAGACTGGGCGCCGGAGACTCCACTGGGTACCCTTAGAAAACTACCCAGTGAATCCAGGTGGGCGGCGCAGCCAGATCTCCTCGTGGAGGCTGCCCTGCAAGAAGGCGGTAGAGAAGTCGAGAGAGTGCAGCTCGAAGTCACGCTGTGCTACAACGTGTAGTAACACCCGAAGAGTCGTCATCATCGGGGTGGGAGAGAAGGTCTGGAAGAAGTCAACCCCCTCACGCTGATTGAAACCACGTGCAACGCAACGCGCCTTGAAGGCAGACGGTGAACCCGGCGGCCGCTTCACCCTAAAAATCCACATGACACTGACGACGTTCGCCCTAGGTGGTGGGACGACGTCGACGTAGGTGTCAATGGAAGCCATCTCTTCGTCCATAGCGGGCTGCCACTAAGAGGAGTAAGGACCTGTGATCGCCTCTGTGTAAGAGCGAGGGATCGGAATGTCAAAAGGATCCGGGTCTCCCTCAGGGGCAAGCAGCATGGCAGCGAGATGGGGTGAAGCAGCCGCGAGGTACTCCAGCTCGAACTGCATGTCATCAAGGACGTCACGACCAAGGGCAAGCTCACCCCCGACGGACGTAGGACAGGCAAGGTCAGATACCGTACTCGCAAGGTAGTCAAGGCAGCAAGTAGTAGCAAAGTCAGCGATCTCAGCGACCAAGGCCGAAGCAG
Source organism: Closterium sp. Naga37s-1 (assembly GCA_947471745.1). NCBI lineage: Eukaryota > Viridiplantae > Streptophyta > Zygnematophyceae > Desmidiales > Closteriaceae > Closterium > Closterium sp. Naga37s-1. Next base: position 1,959,511 of record CANJKZ010000118.1, on the reverse strand, counting down.
CAGCAGTCAAAAAAGTAGGGTCGATCACAAGCTCCGCGACGTGCTAAGTGGGTGTCGCGAGCTGCTTGTTTGGCGAGAATCTCGCCGGCGAGGACAGCGCATGGAATTCGGCGAGCCCGCCGAATGCTACTGAATTATCTAGACGACGCCGGAGCTGAAGGGAGTTGGCGGGTGCTAGACGGTCCTTGTCGTGGCTGAAGCCTATAATGTACGTGTGCAATCTCAGACCAGCGACTATTTGAGTGGTTGCGTTGTTCCGGTTGCTGCTTCGTCGCCTCCCGTATAGTTTTATCTAGGTCTTTCTTGGAAACATCGCGACTTGTACTTCAGTCTAAGTGCCATTTTGTAGTTGGGGTGACGGGAGAGTGTTTCGTGTTCTGTCCAACGCAACCTTCAGTTGACATTTCAAAATGTTCGCCAAACCTCTAGCCAAGCTCATTCGGTTTCGTTGTGGCGAAATATATTTCGTACTGTTCAAACCGAAACAGTACTTTCAAATGTATCCAAAAGCTTTAACATCTCGGGGTCGCATGTGCCGCACCTCGTACTGTATTTTGTACTTGAGGCCCGTGACGTATTTGTCAAGTCACTCCGCATTGTCAATATTGTCCTCTTGGTCAGCAAGAGTCCTGTACCGATGTCAGCTGCTTCCTTGCACGCAACTTCATGGAAGCAGGATTAGAGGCGGATACTCGCTCAAACCTGGCTCACACATTCGCACGTGTGGTCCCTGCTGAAGTCCCCTCGGATTGCAGCGTGCGGCGCCACCAATCAAAGGCGGCTCCGCGCAACAGTAAACAACAAAATTAATGCGGACACTATCATCGTTAACTTGAGCAGCATTGGAAATACCTCCACGCCAAACAACAATCATGAAATAGAGACAAACTTGTCACTTGGGTTGAGGGGGCGGGTTTGTCGCATCTATCTTGACAGTTGTTGAGGCTGTCATTGCCGCTGGTTTTGTTGCTGCTACTTGTGCCGGTTTTGACGTTGGTGCCCTCCGTCCGTCTGCAACATCAATCGACCGTTCAACTCAAGACAGCCTCGTTCGGCATAGTGCTCCCACTTGCTCTATCCATGACGGTCGATTTTTTGCGCGCTTCACCTCGCGCCTAGCAGTTCGACGTTTTTCTCCCTTACAGTATTGCACCAAGGGCCTAGTTTGTTACGAATAGTGATTGTTGAAACACTATTATACACTCCTCACCGCAGCAACCGAAGCACGCACTACCGAGACTGAAGATGAAAGGGCGCAAGTGACACGAAGGGTCACACGGTTACGAAAGGCATCTGGACCGACGGGCAGACAGCATCAGGCAGCAGCAGTGGCGAGGATTCTGCCCGTACAGTTACGTAACCACTCGGAGTCGCACGGTTGGATTTCGCTGTAATAAGGGAATGTACCCCTTAGAGTACATGGCTAGCTAGGTCGTTTCGAATTCCCTTGTACTCTTATTTATATCCTTTGTATTGCATGTTTTTATCATCTCAAAGCATTTAAATTCACTTTGCTATTGAGGTCAAGGGCCCACCACCACTAGTCTAAGAGTGTGCGAACCTTCCTGAGGTGATCCTGGCTACGATCACTTTCTGATCGCAGCATGGTATGAGAGCGACTCGGGAATCCTTCGCACTGCCATCTCCGAAATCTACGACGTTCGGAAAGTGGCGTCCGGCACACGATCGCGTGTAAGAATGGCCGGAGGATCTGGAGGTCAGACAAATCTGACGGCTGAAGCACAGCCCAACCCGGCTGCGACAAGCGAGGAGACGACGACAATCCCTTCCGTCGTCCTCGCACAACTGCTTCAGCGACTCACGAGCCTGGAGCAAGGGCTCCAGACATTGCGGAATGGCGATGCGGGAACTTCTTCCCAACCCACTCAACCGGCCTCAAACGGCCAGAACTCCGCCCCGCAAGGCTTCTCTCTCGATACGAACGGCTCAACCCCCAAGACTCCCTGTCCCAGCGATGAAGCAATTCTCTCTGCGCAATCAAGGTTTTTGAGCATATCAAAAATAAAGACAAGTGTGTGCTTTGACGGCAGAGACTTCTATACCTGGAGCTTCGAGCTGGAGCTGCTGCTGCAAAACGCGCAGATTTATCATTACTTCGACGGGAGCTACTCGGGACCTACGGAGGACACTGACGACGCAAAAACCAAGTACTACAACGAGTCCCTGATGGCGTACGGGGTTCTTCTGCGAAATATGTCGCCGACGGAGCAATTGAGCATTCGCTCATACAAGACTTCTCCAGCTCCCGCCCTCAACGCCTGGCGCCACCTGAACGGTGTGTACCAACCCAAGGACTCAGTGTCGTCGAGCCGCCTGCTCCAGCAGCTACTGGAGACCAAGATGGCACCAGGAGAGAAGGCCAATAGTTATCTGAATCGCTGTCGGAGCTTACGCGATCAAATCGCGAAATTGGGGAGTACGATTTCTGAAGAAATCTTCGTAAATATCGTGCTCCAAGGGCTCGGACCCGAGTGGCGGCCCTGCAAGGCGCTACTCCGACAGCAGGGGGTCATCTCGGAGGCCGCCCTTTGCGCCGCCCTCCTCGTCGAACAACGGGATATGGACCAGCAGCGACCAGCGCCACGACGAGAGAGAGAACGTCTCGCATTCTACGCGGACAACACGGAAGAGCGACGACCGCGGCGCCTCTACTGCAAGATCTGCAGAAATTTCGGGCACTTGGTGGATCGATGCAAGCATCGATCTCGCCCTCGCCAGACCAATCCGAGCACTTGGTCCGGCCGACAAGACGCGAGGAACGACACGCGTCCCACCCAGGGGTATCAACCCCCACCGCGCAACATGAATCCAACAACTCAACAGCAGCAGCAGCCAACACAAGCTGCCCCCGTTCGCAATGTCATGGGGAACATGACCATGACGAGCGGCTCTCGTCGCCCGCGCGCGCGCTCTTTGTCACCGGAGACGGCACCTGACCCCCTCGAGGCGTCCCCGAACAACAATCCATTTAGCACGCGTCACGACTACAGCGACAACGACAACCAGGACTGGAACCTACCAGTCCCGCTGCTTGAGAGCCCTCCGCACGTACCTGACATGCGGCCGGCACCGATCGATTGGATCGCGCGCGAACAATTTCTCAAGGTTGACACTCCACATATCGTCACTCCGCGACTGGCGCTGCTCGCGCGAAACGACATCAGGCGCTACAACAACTGGTACCTGGACAGCTGCTGTGGGCAGCACATGGTGGGCTCCGAGCGTTACATATCCAACGCCGTCGCCACCCCCGAAGTCACTTACGTCACAGTGGCGAACAACACACGGCTGCGCGCAAGCGCGCAAGGCATCGTGGTGCTCAAGGCACGAGGGAGCCGAACGCACATCACCCTTAACGACGTGTTGATTGTGCAGAACCTGCGCTTTAATCTACTCTCGGCGGCGCAACTCCTGGATTGCGGAGTCATCCTCAGCACCGACCCCGAGACGCGCGACATCCTGCTCCACTTCACGATGCCGAACAAGAAGCGCAAGCAGATCGGACGGGCGCGCGCCGAGAACGGCGTATATGTTCTCGACTTCGACATTCCCGACTGCAGCGGCGACTCGCAGGAGTTAATCGACCTTGTCCCCCTGCGCTTCGAACACATTCTTCGCCGCGATTGGAAGCACCCTGATGGGCGCCCCTGGGTGCCTCACCACCCACACCCGCGCGAACTCGCGCTGCACGACCCCGATCTGTGATAATGAGAACGAGAATGGATGAACTATGAAATGAAGTGAGTACAAATATGAAACCCTAATTGGTTGTACCCCCTATGGGATACCCCACTACAGCCTACACAACAGCATAAGCTATAATGTTCTGACACACCCCCATAGGCAAAGTGGGGGAGAACAAGGGGTCACAAGACCAGTCAAGCAAAGCAAAGCAAAGCAAGCTCAGGGTGGATCACAAAGTCACCACACAGTCCGAGCACAGGGTCAAGGCCACACGGCCAGTTCACATGCAAGAGTACACACATATATATAAAGCTAGACAAGCAAGAGCAGGTATATATATATGTGAGAGTACAAGCAAGGTCAAGAGGAGAGCAAGTGAGGCAAGACGGGCACAAGACCCAGCTGAGTGCAGAAGCGCTGATGATCACAAGGCGGAAGTGCCTTGGTGAAGACATCAGCAGTGTTGGCCTCAGAGGCCACGTACGCAAGCCGCAACTGTCCACGTTGCTGTAGCTCACGAGCAAGGAAGTAGCGGAGAGCAATGTGCTTTGTTCTGTGCTCCAGTCGCTGCTCTCGACACAAGGCCAGCATGGCCTTGTTGTCTACGTACAGGACTGGAGGAGAACGAGGCGGCTCTCCAAGGTCGGTCAGCAGGTAGGTGAGCCAGCGAAGCTCTTGTGCAGCCATGGCCCCGGCGTAGATCTCAGCCTCACAACTCGAGCCAAGAACAGAAGACGAGCGAGTAGCCCGCCACGAAACAGAGCCGGAACCAAGGCTGAAGGTGTAACCCTGTGACGACCGCTGCGTAGCCTGGTCGTCAGCCCAAGAAGCGTCCGCGTGCCCAGTGAGGACCACTGGACTCCGCCCTCCAAGCACTAGCCCCATGCCCGACGTACTGCACAAGTAGCGCAACACCCTCTTCGCTGCAGCCATGTGCTCTGGTCTGTGTCTCCCAGGAGCAACATAGCGTGCAAGAATGCTAAGAGGGTATGCAAGGTCAGGTCGTGTGCAGGTCATCAGGTACATGAGGCAGCCAACAAGCTCTGGGTACGGGCCACTCGACTCTACGGACTCATCCGAAGGCAGAGCTGAGAGCGAGTGGCGAGTAGACAGAGGAGTGGCCTGAGGCGAGGAGTACGTGAAGCCGAAGCGCTGAAGGACCTGCTGCACCATGTGTGACTGAGTCAGGGTAATGGTGCGGCGTGCTCTGTCCCGGGTGATCTGCAAGCCAAGGTAGCTGCGCAGTTCACCCAGGTCTGTGCACGTGTGTCTCTTCTGCAGCTCGGACTTCACGTAGGCGAGTCCAGCAGTGTCAGCTGTGGCAAAGACCAAGTCGTCGACGTACACGAGGATGTAGAACGGCGGCAGAGAGGTGTCGGTGCGTAGAAACAGCGACGGGTCGGCAGTAGAAGGAGCAAACCCAAGAGCCGCAAGCGTAGTCCTCAGTGTGTCGTGCCACTCACGTGGCGCCTGGCGGAGACCGTAGACTGGACGCCGGAGACTCCACTGGGTACCAGGAGGGAAAGACCCAGTGAAGCCAGGTGGGCGACGCAGCCAGATCTCCTCGTGCAGGCTGCCCTGCAAGAAAGCTGTGCTGAAGTCAAGAGAGTGCAGCTCGTAGTCACGGTGAGCAGCAACGTGCAGCAGTACCCGAAGAGTGGTCATCTTCGGGGTGGGGGAGAAGGTCTGAAAGTAGTCAACTCCCTGCCGCTGACTGAAGCCACGAGCCACGTAACGCGCCTTGAAGACAGGCGGAGAACCCGGCGGCCGCTTCACCCTGAAGATCCACATGCCACTGACGATGTTCGCCCCAGGAGGGGGAACAGCGTCAACGTAGGTGCCTATGGACTTCCAGGAAGCCATCTCTGCATCCATAGCTGCCTGCCACTGAGAGGAGTAGGGACCCTCTATCGCCTCCGCGTAAGAGCGCGGAGTCGGGATGTCAAGTGCATCCGGGTCTCCCTCAGGGGTAAGCAGTACGGACACGAGATGAGGTGAGGCAGCTGCCAGACACTGGAACTCCTCCTGCCTGTCCTCAAGGACGTCCGTGCCAAGGGCACACTCACCCCCGACGGACGGAGGACAGACAGACTCAGACTCAGCGACAAGACTAGCAGCGTAGTCTAAGCGACAGCGAGCAGCAAAGTCGACGAGCTCAGTAACGAGAGCAGACGCAGCAGTAGACTCGAAAGAAGGGTCAGTGACAACAGTAGCAAGGAGACGCGTGACAGTAGGACTGGCAGCACGAAGAGAGTCCGACTCCGGGTCGGCAAGAGCAGGAAGAGAGGACTCAGGAGGAGAAGGCAAAGGGGCACGCAGAGGAGCAGTGGACGGACGCAGAGACATCCGGTGCGTGCCACGGACAGGAGGAGGACGCTGACGCGAACCGCGACCACTAGTGCGAGCAGCACGGACAGACGACGCAGGGCGAGACACAGGCTCACGACGCTCAGTCAGACCTCCAGTAGGACCAGTGTAGGGAGAAGGAGCAGGCAAAGGGGAGGTAGGCTGCAACTGTAGCTGGGACGAGACAGGCTGTGGACACTCTAAGGGAGGAGGAGGACCAGTAGAAGGTGGAAGACCAAGAACCTGCTGCAGGAGCGGAACGAAGTACGGTCGAGGCCGCGCGGCGACGCTAGAAGCAGCAGGGACAGCACCAGAACCCTCAGCAGGAGCACCCGCTCCAGCAGCACCACCAGTAGCTCCAGAACCTCCAGCAGCACCAGGAGCACCCCCAGTAGGACTGCCAGCGGTAGTCTCAGCGCCAACACCCTCAGCAGCACCAGCTCCAGTGCACCCAGGACGAGCACCTCCGGGACCCGCGACCGCAGCACCCTCAGCAGCCGAAGGACCTCCAGCACCAGCAGCATGCCTCCAGCGCCGGGCAAACCACTCACGCAGCTCCTGTGGAGAAAGTGGCTCCCGGCAAGACGAAGCACTCGGAGAACCTCCAGGCGGAGCACCTCCAGGCTCAGCACCCCCAGGCGTAGCACCCCTAGGCTCAGCACCCCCAGACGTAGCACCCCTAGGCTCAGCATCCCCAGGCTCAGCACCCCTAGGCTCAGCACCCCAAGGCTCAGCACCCCCAGGCTCAGCACCCCCAGGCTCAGCACCCCTAGGCTCAGCACCCCCAGGCTCAGCACCCTTAGGCTCAGCACCCCTAGGCTCAGCACCCCCAGACGTAGCACCCCCAGGCCCAGCACCCCTAGGCTCCGCACCCCCAGGTACAGCACCCCCAGCCTCAGTACCCTCAGCAGCACCAGAGTCACCAGTGACCTCGACAGGCTCGACTGCGTCTACCTGGGACACACCTGAAGGGGCAGGACCCTGAGGGGGGAGGGGGTCTACCTGGGGGGGACCTGGTACCAGGAAGAGTGGGGGTGGGGGGAGGGACGGAGTGCGGTAGGGGAAGAGGCGGTAGTAGGGGACCGACTCGTCAAACGTGACGTCCTGGGAGGACAGAACACGGCGAGAGGTGGGGTGGTAAAACTGCCACCCAGGCGCGTCAGGGGGGAACCCCAAGAAGACGCAAGGAGCAGCACGAGGGGATAGTTTGTCCGCAGACAGGTCGCGGACAAACGCCCGAGATCCCCAGACCCGGAACGCCGACGCATCGCCAACCTTCCCCGTCCACAGCAAGACTGGGGAGGTCTCCGGCCTGGAGACCCTGGGGTGGAGGTTGATCTGATGCGCCGCGTACCTCACCGCAAACGGCCACAGAAAATGGGGGGCAGCCGCATGCATCATAGACGTACGAGCGACGTCCATGACCATGCCAATGCGGCGCTCAGCAATCCCATTTTGCTGCGGTGAGTCCGGAAGCGTGAAGGTCTGACGGATGCCCCGTGCACGACAGTAGGCACGCAGAAGGCCAGAGGAGAACTCTCCGCCTCTGTCCGAGTGCAGACGCAGAACAGGAAAGTCCGAGCCGAAGCTCTGCCTGAGCTGGAGACGAGCTGCGCGGATCCAGTCGATCAGCACCTCAGTGACATCACCCTTGCTGCGCAAGGGGAAGACTGTGGTGTAACGCGAGTAGTCGTCAACAACGAGCAGGAAGTAGCGCTCGTGACCCTGTCCACGGACGCGGGCTGGGCCCCACACGTCCATGTGAAGTGTCTGCAACGGGGCCTCTGTCGGAGGAAACTGGGAGGAGTGAGGGGCAGCACGCTGGCGCCCCTCGACACAGGGGACACAGGCAGGGCCAGGGCCCTGAGGAAGGGGAGGGAGGGACCGGGGGAGACCGGACACAAGAAGACGGGAGGCCATACCTCTGAGCCGAAGCAGAGAGGGGTGGCCAAGGCGGTGGTGCCAGAGGAGAGTCTCGTGAGACAGGAGACGACACGAACAGGGGGCAGACTCAGGACCAGACCTGGACGCCGCAGCAAACACCTGACCCGACGTAACTACCCTACCAGACTCAGCAACTGGAGGAGACGCAGTGGTCAGAGTGTACAGGCTCGACCCCGGCTGACGGGTGAACGTAGCCAGGTGTCGGCCTGTGCCAGCCTCTGTACAGTGGGTCACTCGCTGACGTGCAGGAGTGAACTGGTGGACACCCGCATCCTGTAGGTCAGCACCACTCACCAGGTTCGTCGAGAACGAGGGGAGGTAGAGACCAGACAGGGTGCAAGAGGGAGCCGCCGGACACGGGAGGACTGTGGAGAAACGAGACAGGACCGGACCCCCAGAGGGGTCAGCTAGAGACACCGCAACCGGCCGACTAAGCGGCGTGAGTGTGGTGCGGTCCCGAAAGAAGGAGCGAGACGCCCCAGAGTCAAGAGTGAAGGTGAGGGAGGCCGAAGCCGACGCGGTACCTGAGAGAGCAGACTCACCAGTACCTGAGGACGCAGACACACCAGCACCTAGAGCAGCAGCGTCGTAAGCACCTAGGGCAGCAGCCTCACCAGTACCTAGAGCAGCAGTCTCAATGCCCGGATCGGGCTGGAAACACCGGTAACAGTCACCCTCATCACTAATAGACACAGCATACATGGCAGAGAGAATAGCATCAAAGTCCAGATCAAAGATGGCAACCCCCGCCCTAGACAGCTCGTCCCAGCGAGGGATCTCGGAGGCCTCCGGGAACTGGTGACGCCATGCGTCCGTCAGGCGGCCAAAGCAGCGCGGAGTGGGGTGCGCACCCCCACACTGCTCACCCGCACGGTCGCCGGTGCGCAGGACGTAGGTACACGGACCAAAACCCCCACCCCGCTGGCGTGCAGTGTACCACTCACGGAGCTGCTGAGGGGACAGGGTCGCACGACCACGCTGCTGCTGCTGGCGCGAGCCACCACCGGAGCCACTCCTCTGCAAAGACCCGCGACCAGCTCCACCGCCACCCCCACCGCCTCCACCGCCTCCGCTGCCTCCACTGCCGCCGCCGCCTCCACCGCCTCCTCCACCGCCGCCTCCTCCGCCACCTCCGCTACCACTGCCACCGCCGCCGCGGCCTCCGCCTCCACTGCCGCCACCGAACCCCCCACCCCCACCTCCACCTCCACCGCTACCCCCACTCCCCCCACTGCCTCCACCTCCACCTCCACCGCCCGCTCCTCCAGCTCCCTTGCCCCCCTTGCCCTTGCCAGGGCGGCGTCTCCCGCTAGGGGCAGACGCCGCACCGACCGACTCAAGACCAAGGAGGTCGGCCGAAGCAGCAGAGGCAACAGAGGGCAGCAGGGGGGAGGGAGAACACCCCTCAAAGATGGGGGTGCGCGGGTCACCTCGAGAGGCTCCTACAGCGACTATGCTCTTTTCTATCGCGAGGAGGGCCTTCTCGAGGAGGTCTACAGTGAGTGTGGTGGGACAGACTGAGAGAAAGTGGTCCCTGACTACTCGAAGGGAGTCAGGGAGGCGAGTGACTAGGAAGTACAGAGTGATGTACATGGGGGGGGGGTTCGCGGTGCACAAGTCAGCAGGAAGTGCAGCGCGGTAGCGAGTGTCACTAGTGCGGAGGTGCGTAATGAGGTCAGCAACGGTGGGAAAAGAAGCAAGGTCAGGGAAGAGGTACGGCAGCATGAGACGGCTCAGTGCAGCAGTGGAAGGGGAGGAGTAGCGCGCGACTACAGCGGCGTACAAGGTCTGAGCACTCTTGTACTGACTAAAGTGCGCACGCTCGGAGGTAGGGAGGTGGCGACGCACAGCAAGACGTGCAGCAGCATCGCGCGTGGCCCACTGGGAGCGAACAGTGGCGTCAGCATCAGCAGCAGGGGCAGGGGAAGCGCCAGAGGTGAGGTCAAAGGGAGAGAGGCCGTCCGCCCTATCGCACTGTAAGAACAGCTGTAGGTCATCTACCCAGACCTCAAAGTCAATGGCCCGACCCTCAGCGTCAAAAGTGAGGACACTAGGGGTAGCCATGACAGCAGTAGACCAGCAGTGCAAGGAGTAGGGGAAGAGCACGCAGTGACAGAGGGTCTGTGCTCACCGGACAGGGCTGCTCGGGCGGCTCGGCTGCAGGGCGGCTCGGCCGCTGGGCGGCTCGGCGGCTGGGCGGCTCGGCGGCTGGGCGGCTCGGCAGCTGGGCGGCTCGGCGGCTGGGCGGTCGGCTGCACGGCGGCTCGGCTGGTGGGCGGCCGGGCGGCTCGGCTGCAGCGCGGCTCGGCGGCGGGGCGGCTCGGCTGCTCTGCTGCTGGGCGGCTCGGCTGCGCTGCTGTTGGGCGGCTCGGCTGGGCCGCTGACGTAGGGCGGCGGGGCCGCTGTAGAGGAGTGGCGGGGCCGCTGCAGAAGGACGGCGGGGCCGCTGGGTAGTGAGGCGGCGGGGCCGCGAAGACGGGCGGCGGGGCCGCTGCAGAGAAGCGGCGGGGCCGCAGTGAAGGGCGGCGGGGCCGCAACGAGAGAGGCGGCGGGGCCGCAGCGAGAGAAGCGGCGGGGCCGCGAAGTCGGGCGGCGGGGCCGCTGAGTAGGGCGGCGGGGCCGCAGTGAGAGGCGGCGGGGCCGCAGCGAGAGAGGCGGCGGGGCCGCGAAGACGGGCGGCGGGGCCGCTGAGACGGGTGGCGGGGCCGCAGTGAGAGTTGGCGGCGGGGCCGCGAAGACGGGCGGCGGGGCCGCAACGAGAGAGGCGGCGGGGCCGCAGAAAAGGGCGGCGACGGGCCGTAGGCGGCGCGAAGCCGCAGGTAAGGGCGGCGACGGGCCGGGGCGGCTCGAAGCCGCAGGTAGAGGCGGCGTGAAGCCGCGGGAAGGGCGGCGACGGTCCTGGGCGGCGCGAAGCCGCAGGTAGGGGCGGCGCGAAGCCGCCGGTGAGGGCGGCGCAAAGCCGCGGGTAAGGGCGGCGACGGGCCGGGAAAAGGGCGGCGCGCCGCAGCCGCTAGGGCGGCTCGACGCGACCGTAAGGGCGGCGCGACGGGCCGCTAGGTGCGACTCGACGGGCCGCTAAAAAAAAAGGCAGGCGCGACTCGAGGCGCGCTTCGGTGGGCCCAAGGAACAGTCCCTAGGAGGGGACCTGCTCTGATTCCATGTGATAATGAGAACGAGAATGGATGAACTATGAAATGAAGTGAGTACAAATATGAAACCCTAATTGGTTGTACCCCCTATGGGACACCCCACTATAGCCTACACAACAGCATAAGCTATAATGTTCTGACACGATCCCGACGGCATCTCTAGAGACTGCCACACACCGACCTCTTCGACGAGCGCGATCGCCGGCCGTGGCCTTGCCGCCATTCGCGAAGCAGAGCGCGACGCACCGCCCGAGGAGGGCCTCTCACAGCTGGAGCTGGAAACAGCTACACGGATCGTATTCGGCACACCGGAACACCCTCTTCCCGGACCCGCATCCCAGCATCTCCAAGGAATGCTCCGTGGCGTGGGCGTCGGCACCGTCGACGCGCATGGGAATCCCCGGCCCTACACCGAACAGAAGGCGGCGGAGATATACTCTCACCGACGTGATTCAAAGAAACGGCTCTCGCCAGCGGAAGAAGAGGCATTGGCGCAACAAGAAGCCGAAGAGCTTCGGCAGAAGAGCCTCGCCGAGGCACGCGGAACGCTCGCCTGGGAGCAGGATGAGGAAAGCGCCTCCAATGAAGGGGGGTGGGGGAGCGCCGGCGGATGGGGGACAAGCGACACAGGCGGCTGGGGAACCGCAACCGGCGGCGACACAGGCGGATGGGGCGCAGCATCTGGCGGAGAAACAAGCGGATGGGGAGCTTTCCGCGAGGACCAAAGGGGGGAAGCGTTACCGATTTTTGTACCTGCGCAAACTGAGGTCGAACCTCCTGTTGTCCCTCTCGGACGCCCTCCGCGCCGCCCTGCATTAGGACCACCGCCACCTGACATCCCCTCAGGCAGTGACCCTTGGGACACCATTGACTGGGGAAGTGAACCACTCACCCCGCGACGCACTGTCTACGGACCTGCCCCTGAACCGCGCGAAACGACGTTTGTACCCGGCACGATCCCCGGAACCAACATCCCCTACTCCATCATCCGCGACAGAGAATTTCTCGCCCTCATGCTAACGACGGCGAACGAGGAAGAAGAAGAGAACGAGGGAGCAGCGCCTACACCTGCACCGGCACCTGACGAAGACCCCGCAGCCGCACTGGAACGCTACATGCGCACCTCTGGATTTCGCGCCGACGACGCCATCTGGCATCAGCGCCTAGGTCACCCTTCGCGCGTGACCCTGAAGAACTGCATCGAAGCCGGCGTCTTTGCACCTGGCGCGCTGTTGCGCCCTGACGGCTCCGAAGTGAGAGGAGAAACTCACCCGCGCAGCTGCACTGTCTGCCCCGAAGCTGCGCTGAGTCACCAGCCCTTCCCCCTACTCGAGCCGGGAACCAACCGCTACGCCAAGCTTGAGAAGGTTTACAGTGACTTTCTCAACGTAGGACACTGCGGCATCAACGACGAGCTCTACACACTCACCTTCGTCGACGTCGGAACGCGCCACGTGTGGGTCGTAAACGTGGAAGCACGCAGCAGAGCCTACGAAGCATTCCGCCTGTGGCTGGCGCACGCGCAGCGGCAATCTGGGGAGAAATTGAAGATCTGGCAGTCCGATGGTGCGGCGGAGTTCAGGAGCAAGGAATTGCAGGATTACCTCGCGCAAAAGGGGATCGAGCATCACATCTCTCTTCCCTACGCGCACCAGCGGCAGGGCGTAGCAGAGCGCACGAATCGCACCCTCATGACGAAGGTGCGGGCGCTAATGCGGCAGGCGAAACTTCCGCCGATCTACTGGACCTACGCAATGCACCACGCCGTGCGGGTGCACAACCTGCTGTCAACCACCGCAATCACCGGCAACTCCTCACCGCATGTGAAATGGACGGGAAGAGAAGGGGACACCTCCATGCTCCGCGTCTGGGGGTGCATGGTCCAATACCGACCGCCAACGTCAACCATCGGGAAGTTCAAGAGCCGCGCGCGCTGGGGAACCCACCTCGGCATCAGCCACGAACACAAGGCGTGGATCATCCTGGATCTCCTAAGCCAGAAAATCAAGAATGCGCGCGATGTCATCTTCTACGAGCGGCTGTTTCTGCAACAATTTCGTGACGACGAGCAGACGAACGCAAACCGCGTCTACGCCAATGAGGGCCACAGCTACGCTTCACCTGAGGACGAAGCTGCAGCAGCAATTCTGGAGCAGGATCCCAGAGGCGAGTTCACAAGGGGCGATCGCCGTGACGACGACGACGACGACAATGATTCAGGAGAAGGAGGAACGGGCGCAACAGGAGGCGCAACAGGAGGAGGCGCAGCAGGAGGAAGCGGAAGCGGCGGAGACACAGCACCGCCAGCACCGCCTGAACCAGAAAGCGATGATGACGACGTGCAGGAAGTCGTCACCCAACATCGCCATGACAGCACCATCACTGGCCTTCAGCTTCTGGGACTACACGCTGCCATCTCCACTGCTCCGCGCATCATCGAACCTAAGAACCCACGGCAAGCTCTCACAGGCCCACACAGCAAGGAGTGGCGCGAAGCAATGGATGCGGAAATCCGTGCGCTCGAGTCACGCGACACCTGGGTACTCGTCGACCGTGCAGCAGTAAAGGGGAGAAGGATCCTCTCCGGCAAATGGGTCTTCCGCGTGAAGACAGGAGCTGACGGGACAATTGAGCGATTCAAGGCGCGCTGGGTAGTGCGCGGCTACGATCAGAGGCACGGGATTGATTTCGACCAAACATTTGCGCCGGACAGCCGTCACACGTCCGTCAGAATTCTCCTCGCCATCGCAGCCGCACGACACCTACCACTCCGACAGATCGATGTGAAGAATGCGTTCCTGTACGCATTAGTGGACGCCATGATCTACGTAGAGCAGCCACACACATACGGCGACGGGGACCCGCGCGTCTGTCAGCTGCGCAAGTCCCTCTATGGGATCAAACAGGCACCGAGACTCTGGCAGCAGTACCTGCACAACATACTGCTTGAAATCGGGTTCAAGCAGCTGCCTCACGATCCTAGAATGTATCGCCGCGATTTCCGCGGCGAATACGTCCTCCTCACGGTCTACGTCGACGACCTTCTCTACACAGGCTCAAGCAACGAACTGCTCGAGCAATTTGAGAAAAACCTCGCAGGGCGCGTCGACATCACCTGCAATCATGACGTGAAGCAGTTCCTCGGACTCAACATCACTTACTCGCCGGAAGCCATTCATCTCTCAGCAGCGAAGTATGCAGAGGAGCTTAGCAAGCGCTTCAACATTGCGCCTGCACCACTCTCCACCCCTTACCGCACTCCAGGACCCAACCACAAGCCTGACAACAAAGCCCTGTCCCCTGCTGGGCTCCACACCTACCAGCAGCAGTTGGGATGCCTGCTCTTCGCATCTGTTACCTGCAGGCCAGACCTTTCCTACATCGCGAGCCAGTTGGCTCAGTACTCTCGCAAACCAACGGCTGAGAATCTGCTAGATCTCCAGCGGGCGCTGCACTTCTTCATCTCCACACCAAGCGTCGGGCTCTGTTACTCCACCATCCCAACTTCATCCTTCAATCTCATCGACTACGTGGACGCCGATCACGCTGCTGACCCGGACAATCGACGGTCCAGGACAGGCTTTCTTTTTCGCCTCGAGCCCAGTGGCCCCATCTCTTGGAACTCACAGAAGCAAGAGCTGGTTGCCCTGTCATCAGCAGAGGCAGAGTTCATCGCAGCAACAGCAGCACTTCGCGAAGGCCTCTACCTTCAGGAGCTGTTGCAGGAGGCGAAAATTCCAGTCTCAACGAACTTTCGCCTGCACTGCGACAACCAGAGCGCAATCAGGATTGCGAACAAGCCAGGGTTCGTCAACCGCACCAAACACATCGCGCTACGGTACTTCTTCGTCAGAGACGAAGTTGACAAGGGCAAGGTTGACCTAACCTACTGCCCGACGGGTGACATGGCAGCTGACTTCCTCACGAAGAAGCTGTCACGTCAGCAGTACCAGCACTGCTCCGAACTCAGCGGGGTAGTCAAGCGGGTCAAGACTCGCTACGGCCAGGAGTGAAGGGGGGTGTTACGAATAGTGATTGTTGAAACACTATTATACACTCCTCACCGCAGCAACCGAAGCACGCACTACCGAGACTGAAGATGAAAGGGCGCAAGTGACACGAAGGGTCACACGGTTACGAAAGGCATCTGGACCGACAGGCAGACAGCATCAGGCAGCAGCAGTGGCGAGGATTCTGCCCGTACAGTTACGTAACCACTCGGAGTCGCACGGTTGGATTTCACTGTAATAAGGGAATGTACCCCTTAGAGTACATGGCTAGCTAGGTCGTTTCGAATTCCCTTGTACTCTTATTTATATCCTTTGTATTGCATGTTTTTATCATCTCAAGCATTTAAATTCACTCTGCTATTGAGGTCAAGGGCCCACCACCACTAGTCTAAGAGTGTGCGAACCTTCCTGAGGTGATCCTGGCTACGATCACTTTCTGATCGCAGCATAGTTCTCCATTTTCCTTTTAGCTTGTTCCTATGCTCAATGCAAGTACAATCATAGAGAGTGATTGAAAGCATTTTCGTCATATATTATTTGTGCATGCGTATGTCACGTGGATTAACCTGCAGACTATATGCGAGTCGTGTCTTCGATTTTTCGTCGATTCAAAATATTCGTAGTCATTGTATAGTTTACATTATAGGTATTATAGGTCGCTGGTGTATTTAGTGGATACAGAATCGTTTCTGAAATTATTTAGCGAGTCATATTGTGATGATTTCACACTTGAAGAAGTGTGGTGGGTGTGGTAACTCAATTTGGCAGCGGAGGTTTTGTGAGGGTTTACCACATGATACCCGGCGGTAAATTGTTTCAAACCGCCCAAGGAGGAAACGGGAATCGCCACATCAGCGACAAGTTCAGCGAGGAGCTCCTTGACGGCGCGAAAGCAATTTCGCAAGTACACGTGGCTTGCGACAAAAACAAGGCTCCTGACGGACCAGTTGAACGAACTTCCGAGCCGAACCGAAGCCACCCCAACCAGGCCAGCAGCAGGCTGCACCCTGCTTCCAGACCTGGCCTTGAGATTCGAGGTGTGGGTCATTCGAGATTCCGCCTCCAACCAGCTCTGCTGCTTTGGCCCTCCTGCTTCATTAGACATCATTCCCATCCAAGGGGTTCATTTTTGGAACTTCAGGTTTCAGGGCTCTCGTTAGCCCCTCCCTTTCGCAGCTTCAGATCCCCCCTTCCCCATCAGGTACGCACTACACGTAGTTGATGGTTAACTAGATTGAGGAATTGCTAAGAGAACGTGTATCGACTTCACATAAGTTTGCTTGCCGTCTGCGCGCTTGCTAGATTAGGCTGAACATTAGAAAGATCTGACACATCTTCCTTTTCTAAACCCCCCTTTTCCCTTCAGTTGAGCACCATGGGTAAGGAAAAGTTGCACATCAACATTGTCGTTATCGGCCATGTCGACTCCGGCAAGTCGACGACGACTGGTCATCTCATCTACAAGCTGGGTGGGATTGACAAGCGTGTGATTGAGCGTTTCGAGAAGGAAGCCGCTGAGATGAACAAGAGGTCCTTCAAGTACGCCTGGGTGCTGGACAAGCTCAAGGCGGAGCGCGAGCGTGGTATTACCATCGATATCGCTCTGTGGAAGTTCGAGACCAACAAGTACTACTGCACGGTCATCGACGCTCCCGGCCATCGCGATTTCATCAAGAACATGATTACGGGAACCTCGCAGGTTAGTGGGTTGTTCGGAGTTCTGGTTTTTATTTTGTCTGATTCCGTGCCCTGAGTGCCCGATCTGACCTTATTTGGCATGTTTGTTACAGGCTGACTGCGCTGTTCTGATCATCGACTCCACCACTGGTGGTTTCGAGGCCGGTATTTCCAAGGATGGTCAGACCCGTGAGCACGCTCTGCTGGCTTTCACCCTTGGTGTGAAGCAGATGATCTGCTGCTGCAACAAGGTAAGCAATTCGTGGATCAGTCTGTTTTGCCGCTGGGATTCAATTTCTGTTTAAATTAATTTTCGAGAGCTGGTGTCTTGTTCGTTGATCCCTGCTTTCGTGATCGTCTTTCAAAGTGTCGGCCGTAGTCTTCTGGTATTAACGCTGACATTGTTGCGTTATGCAGATGGATGCCACCACCCCCAAGTACTCCAAGGCTCGTTACGAGGAAATCGTGAAGGAGGTGTCGTCGTACCTGAAGAAGGTCGGCTACAACCCCGACAAGATTCCCTTCGTGCCCATCTCCGGTTTCGAGGGTGACAATATGATTGAGCGCTCCACCAACCTGGACTGGTACAAGGGCCCCACCCTGCTGGAGGCTCTGGATCAGGTGTCCGAGCCCAAGAGGCCGTCCGACAAGCCCCTGCGTCTGCCCCTTCAGGACGTGTACAAGATCGGCGGTATCGGAACAGTCCCGGTCGGTCGTGTGGAGACTGGTGTGCTGAAGCCCGGTATGGTCGTGGTGTTCGCTCCCAGCGGTCTGACCACTGAGGTGAAGTCGGTGGAGATGCACCACGAGTCTCTGCCTGAGGCTGGCCCCGGTGACAACGTTGGCTTCAACGTGAAGAACGTGTCGGTGAAGGAGCTCAAGCGTGGTTTCGTCGCCTCCGACTCTAAGAACGACCCCGCCAGGGAGGCTGCCAACTTCACCTCGCAGGTCATCATCATGAACCACCCCGGCCAGATCGGCAACGGCTATGCCCCTGTGCTGGATTGCCACACGTCCCACATTGCCGTGAAGTTCTCTGAGATCATCACCAAGGTGGACAGGCGTTCCGGAAAGGAGCTGGAGAAGGAGCCCAAGTTCGTGAAGAACGGTGATGCTTGCTTCGTGAAGATGATTCCCACCAAGCCCATGTGCGTGGAGACCTTCTCCGAGTACCCTCCTCTTGGTCGCTTCGCCGTGCGTGACATGCGACAAACAGTGGCTGTCGGTGTCATCAAGAGCGTTGAGAAGAAGGATCCCTCCGGTGCCAAGGTCACCAAGGCTGCTGCCAAGAAGAAGTAAGGTGGTGCATTATCTGGTTGGGTGCGCTGGGGGGTCGCTGTCTGGGATTGCTGAGAGCTTGCGGCTCATGGCATGGCGATCTTGCTAGATGGGTTAATTGTGTAGTTTTATAGTTCAAACCCAGATGGACATGTCAACGGATGCCAGTTTTGCAACAATTTTGTTGAAAGAAAGGTGTTACCATTGCTGTCCGCTGCCTGACCGACGTGGATTGAATCATTTAAACTAAGGAGCCTAATCGTTTAGTAATGTAGTTCTAGTTCGATTATCCAGGCTGCGCGGTTGCGCTCTACAATATTAGCAGTTCGGCATCACTGGAACAAGGTACATCTACGTTTGCGACTCGATTGCAGGTCGAGGAAGGTTGGTGGTAGTGAAACGGGTAGGTGGGGAAATGGCTCAGACTGGACAATGTAGTCTTCATGCTTTGGCACTGGTGATACCAACGGTTCCTTGCGCGCTGCACGATAGCTGTAGTGCTTCTTCGCCAGCATTCGCAAAAGCACGGGTCCTCCGTGGCAGGCCTTGAATCTAGGTAGGGGTGGCCTTGCTGAAGCTTGTGGCGGGTGTGGGTCGCCTGTCAGACTCCAGGTACTTGATTCACCTAGGTCTACGCCAGTATCGACAGTTCTCTCGGAATTGCCGTGTGGTCCTGAAACAGAGATGTGTTCGCATAAATTTGCCTCGGCGTATCCATGACTCAAGCTATATGCGACGCCATCAAAGAGCGGGACATCAGCAGCATCACTACGAATTGTTACTGGGCCATTGAACCTGCCAGCAGATGCCAATCTACTGACATCATCATTAGACGTCGGACACCTGTATGTCTTCGCCATGACGATTAAGCCCTGGAAAGAATCGGAGCTCTTTCGTTTCAAAACAATGTCTTGATAATGTTGGTGGCGATTCATGCTATCGCCCTGTATGCTAGTGCTTTGTGCTATGGATGCGGAGGTAAAGGTTTGAATGAAGTGGGGAAGGAGAAGGAAGGTACTCTGTGTCGTAGGCGTGACTGGATGTTCGCTAAGGGAAAAGATGCGATGAGGGTGCGGTGGGGTCGACAGAGAATCTAACGGGCGTGCAAAGAAACCAAAGAATCGCAGTCACTGGTAGCAAGCAAAGTGTGGGTGAAGTCTTGAACCGCGGCACAAAAAATCATGGTGAAGGTGATCCATCTGCATTCACGCGAATGCATGGAGGAAGCACCCACCCAAGTACAGGAGGACATGGGAAATGGCGTAGAGTGCAATGCACGAGAATGCGAGCTTCCTTGTGAGGAGTCACGTCACGAGGCACTCGCCAGCACCAGTCTCCTGCTCAGTTGTCAACTTCCTATCCCCCCCAACCACAAGCGCAGGAAAAATACCAGCTGCAACACCACACACCATCTTCGGTTCTATTCGGTTCGGTAAAGTACGTGATGTGCCTGCAAACACACTGTCCAAATCCAAACGTGATAGGAATCTCTACCATAAATACCGGTGGACCATACACTTCCTCTTTCAGCAAGGCTGGTTGTACGGTAGTCTGTTATGTTTTAGTAATTTATATACAATAGTAAATATATCAGCTTACATTTCTTTCCTTTGTTTCAATAAGAGGGCATGAATGAGGCAAAGGTGACAATGAAAGCAAGCTAGACTCATTTGCATGTAAGAAGCGAGGAGAACGGGCTGCGGTGGTGCATGAACGGGGGCGAGGAAAGAATGTCTTGAGGATTAGGCGCTCTAGCGTTGGCGGATCCAGGCGGAAGGCGGGAGAGTCGGGCAACCAGTGCCTGGAAAACGGCAAAAGGAGAACAAAGTGGGATGATTTAAGATATATTTTGTGGACCTTGTGCGTGTGCAACATTTGATGGAAGAAACCCTGCACAATAAAAGTAAACATTCTGTACATACCTCACGGTTTTATGATTAACTTACAAGTGAGGGTCGACAAAATCGCTGTAGACGGATTCAATGTGAGCGGCCCATCTCTTGCGCATTGCGACTCGGCAATCGTCGTCCACTATTGGCCAGGAGAGCTGCTGCAGCGAGAGGGACTCGAACTCCTTGTTGAATTCGGAAAGCCTGGGGACATGGGGGAAAAGAGTGCGGAAAAAATCAGTGCCGAGTTATGCACATTACAGGAGGGCGGTAATTTGCATCTTTTATATGCAACACAGGAGGGCAGTCACATGTGCGACATTTATGAGTTCTGTTTGACCATCTCTGATTAGAGACGTCCCTGGTATGCACATCACATACACAGGTATCGCTAGACATCAGCTCCCATGCTACCATCCTACCTTGCACTGTAACGAAATGATTGCCGAATAAGAATGTAATTACCACGTGACTGGCGAGAGAGTAATAAGTAGCCTTCATAAATACGAATGAAAATTGGATTACCTTCCCCCCCTACCTTCCCCTACGCCTCACCTCTCCTCCACATGTCGTTGGCTCATCTTCAAGCTCTTTTCGGGAGATGGTAGTGCCTGCAGCAGCTGTGGTAGCAGTGTGAAACGGGGATGCCAAAAAGGGGTCAGGGGGGAACATAGAGGGGGAGAGCAGAGTTGGAGGAGATGCAGGGAAGAGATGACATTTGGTGCGCCTCTTAAGGGGTTAGGGGAAAATACAGAGGGGCATGGAGGAGGATAACGTAGAGGAGGGGGACCAGGGGTGGTTGAGATGCAGGGATGAGAGGGGAAGGCAGGGGAGTGGAGAGGGGGTCAGGAGGGTGGTGGAGGGCAAAGAATCAGGAATGCTGGGAGGTCTGGGAGGACACTGGAAGAGGAGGTGAGGTGGGTTAGTTAGGAGGTGAGGTATGGTGAGATAGGAGGTGAGGTATGGGTTATCAAGGCAGCAGGAAGGGGAGACATTGAGGCAAGGTGCGAGGTCTGCTGCCGGCCTGCTTGCCACGTGGATGCCACATCAGCATGGCTCATTCACCTTCCTGGTAGCTGCAACTCACCTTCCTGGTAGCTGCAACTCACCTTCCTGGTAGCTGCGACTCACCTTGCTGGTAGCTGCGACTCACCTTCCTGGTAGCTGCGACTCACCTTCCTGGTAGCTGCGACTCACCTTCCTGGTAGCTGCGACTCACCTTCCTGGTAGCTGCGACTCACCTTCCTGGTAGCTGCGACTCACCTTCCTGGTAGCTGCGAGCAGGAAGGCCTGTGAGTGGTCCTCCACTGTGGCTGACACAGGGCTGATTGATGGGAAGCGCTGGCAGGCTCTGATTGGTCAAGGGACGGAATGGGATGTGACGGAGGATGAGGACCGTGTGAGTTGCAGATGAAAACCGTTGCAGAATGGTGCGGAATGGTGCAGAACGATGATGGGGCGGATAATCAGAACAAGTTACTTCTGAGTCGACTAGAAAAGACAGGACCCCGAGCAAAATAATGATTGCAGTAACACTGTGCCACTAGATTCAAAAGGAAGGAAGAGGCGGTGAAAAATACTACAGTGGTTTCCAGTTTTGTGATGTCTCAACACTGGAAGTGAGATGGCTTACTGCTGGATGACGCATGTGTTGTTGAGCATGAACAGTGCCCTGATGACGTCATCATCACATGCTGCCGCCTTCCCCTCCACAACCCCCATAAGCGCCCCCATTATTCGTTCAGTCAATCCCGTTATAGTCACACCCTGCTCGTCCACTCCTCCTCCTTCTCCTTCCCTTCCTCCGAACTCCCTGAAGATGCTTGCCAAGGCTCCTCCGTAGGTTCGGACCGAAGCTGTGGGTGCATCAGGGTTGGGTGGAGGGATGAACGGAGCAGGAGTGTCCCTGGTGGTGGTGGGGTGGAGTGGTTAGGGGTGGTATGTGGTGGAGAGGGGTGAAGCGGAAAAAGAGGAAGGAAGTCACGATGAGACGAGACAGGCACATGGGATGTGCTAGGAAGTGTTGAGGCAAGTCAACCAAGTCAAGTCAACCAAGTCAAGTCAACCAAGTCAAGTCAACCAAGCCAACCAAGTCAAGTCAACCAAGCCAACCAAGTCAAGTCAACCAAGCCAACCAAGTCAACCAAGTCAAGTCAACCAAGCCAACCAAGTCAAGTCAACCAAGCCAACCAAGTCAACCAAGTCAAGTCAACCAAGCCAACCAAGTCAAGTCAACCAAGCCAACCAAGTCAACCAAGTCAAGTCAACCAAGCCAACCAAGTCAACCAAGTCAAGTCAACCAAGCCAACCAAGTCAACCAAGCCAAGTTAGCACCTAACCCCCTCCCTTCTCACCAGTTACCACACTCCTCCACGTGCCCCACCATGGGCATTACCAGTTGATACAGCCACCTCCCAACCAAGCAACACCTAGCCAACGTGACCCCACACACACCCCCCCCTCATGCCTCACCAGTCGCCATACTCCTCCACGTGCCCCACCACGCGCACCACCATGGGCAGCGGCTTCGGGTCCCCCTGCCCGCCCACGGGTGAGCCGGCACGCGGAGAGGCAGGCGGCGGGGACGACTTGCGGGGGGAGAGGAGCGGGGGGGACGCCCTCCGGGGGGAGGCGAGCGGAGCGACCTTGTGATGGCGCGGTGAGAGGAGAGATGCCAGCTGTTGCCTGGGGGGGGGAAGGGCGAGGGCGAGGGCGAGGGCGAGGGGGAGGGGGAGGGGGAGGGGGACGGGGACGGGGACAAGGACAAGGACAAGGGTTAATGAGCGGCTGATTTGTAGATTTGTAGTGGGGTGACATTTGAGTCGGTTGATTCTTGAGGCGCCTCAATGGCACTACCTGGTAGACTGCTACTGCTGCTTCTGCTTCTGCTTCTGCTGTATGAATAAGCGCTCTCCACCTGGTGGAGATCCTTGTGCGTGTTGGCACTGCTGCAGCCGCAGCGCTCTCCAGCCCCACAGCGACCCACTCTAGATATGAGGCACCTCATTCTGACGTCTCAGAAATACCTCAAACACAAGTGCTCTCTACCTGGCAGAGATCTTTGTGCGTGTTGGCACTGCTGCTGCTGCTGCCGCCCGCTCCAGCCCCACAGCCACCCACTCAAACGCCCCCAGCACGCCCTCCGCCAGGTGCCTTGGGAGCTGCGTTGACCAATCAGACGCCACCACGTGTCCCCCTGGCTTGCCTGCCAGGTAGGCTTCGAACTGAGAGGGAGGGAAAATGAAAAGGACAAGATAGTGAGCATGGATGACGGTGCTACCACATGCATGTCATCATGTCATCATGTCATGCATGTCGTGCATGTGGTGCAACCGTCCGGTCTTTCCACAAGCCCCGGGACTCGTTTCACTCTTTCTTCTGGCAGTATTTGACTTGAGTCCACTCATCTATTACTGAACTCCAGGTGCTTGCTTACCACAGGGGCAGACCGGCGGGCAGCAACAAACATTTCAGCGAGCAGCAGAGACTTGCGCAAGCTGCCCGGGGGCGAAGAAGGGTCGGCGAGAGTGTGGGCATTGGAGAGGAGATGAGATACGATGGATGAAAGGGAGATGCTGGCCGCTGCTTCTGCTGCTGCTGCTGCTGCTGCTGCTCTCGTGGGTGGTGCGGTGATGGTGGTTGTGGCATCTGCTGCTGTGGTGCTGCTACCGTTGTTGCTGCTGCTGCTGCTGCTACTGATGCTGCTGCTGCGGATGCTGCTGTTGAAGCTGTCAGACGCGAATGAGAAGGAGAGGGAGGAACGGCACGAATAGAACGAGTCTTGCAACCCACATTCGATGCCCTCAGGTGCAGCAGCAGCAGCCGCAGCAGCAGCAGCAGAAGGTACATCTGGCTCAGTGCAGTGGCTTGGATCTACATTGAGGCCGTTTTCTCGGGTGCAGGCCTCATCTGAAGGTGACGTGGCATGCTGTGAGGGTGAGGAGGCATGTTGTGATGGTGACGTGGCCTGCTGAGAGGGGGACGTGGCCTGCTGAGAAGGTGACGTGGCTTTGCGTGGCCTAGGGCGCGAAAATGAGTCGAGGGGAAGCTTGACGGAGAGGGGTGGGATGCGGGGCGATGGTGGGGCAACGACAGATGGCTCCTCCACATTTGCCGTGCTCTTGGTGCCAGCTTCCCCTGCCTCCCCTGCACCAGCAGCTGCAGCACCAACAGCAGTAGCAGCAGCAGGAGCAGCAGTAACTGCAGCAGCACCAGCAGAAGCGGCAGTGACGTCATCACTTTGCAGCGCTGCCATCTGATTGGTTGGGCAGTGGAAAGGGTGTGCACGTGAAACACTTGTGTGGGGGAGGGGGTGGGGACTAGTAGTCCTAGTTTGAACATTATACCCGCATGGAAGTACCCGCAATGTACAGCACACCAACACGCATGCATGTACAAATTGATTACACCTTACAATAGAAAAAATGGGTGTGTCCTAACAGAAAAGGGGCGTATTCAACCAAACCCCGTTTCCATCTTTCCCACCTCCCTCCCTACCTACCTTAAAGCAAGGGTGCACATTCCTAGGGGTGGGTTTCGGGTGTATTTGTTTGGTACACCCCTTGGGGTGCTGTGAATGGTTGGCGAAGAGTCCAACCATATGAAACACTAGAGCGAGGGTTGGAGAATGTGCTGGCGAACACAAAAATAATTCGTCCTAGAGTTGGGTTGGGGGAACAGACGACGGAAGGTGAGGCAAGTGATAAACCTTTGCCTCCACCCCCCCCAAAGTGCACCCTTGCTTTAAAACGCACACTCCCACACTCACCAGCATGGCAACTGTTGCCGTCCATTCCTTCATTGCCAGCTCAGCCTGCTCCCACGGCTTCCCCTCCACTGCCACGTCAGCACATGCCACGTCAGGCAGGTGGTCCACTACTTTAATGACAGCTGGACCAGAGGAAGTAGACGAAGCAAGCCCGCTGCACCTGAAGACAAGGCACGCAAAGTGCAGATGGTAACAGACAGTAGATTTTCTGAAATGTCCCAGTAAAAGTCCCAGCTGAACTAGCAAGCAAACGCGTCTCGATCGTCGCACGTACCCGTCCATCACGATTTCCCACGGTCCTTCGAATTTCCTCTTTCCATTCCCCGCGCCCCCGTCACTTCCCCCCGTTCCGCCCTCCGCGTCCCCCATCATCCGCTCCACCAGCGCCTGCGCATCCTTCACCGCAACCAGTGGCGGAAAATTGTGCGCGTTCTGCCGGCTGAACTCGCGCGGAGAACGCGGGCTTGCGGAATCGGCACGCCCCCCCCCCGGCAGCGCCCTCTTTATCATCTCCCCCTTCGCCTCGCGCGCCTCTTCTTCATCCTCCCCATCCTCCTCCTCCTCCTCCGCCACCAGCGGTTGGCCTGCGCAACCCCCCAATCCGAAACCGAGACTGGAATTTAACGCCGCTGTTGCGGCAGCGGCGGCGGCGACAGCGGTGGCGGAGGCGGCGCCGGCGGCTCGTTGAGTGGAGCCCGCGGCGGGGGAACTGACCTGCAGATCCGTGGCGCGGCGCCACCCAGCGAGTCCCATCATATGGCGGCTTCCGCTGAAGCCGACTCTCCAGCGGGGCGACGCGAGGTCGAGGTACGTTGGCGGCAGGATGGCGGCGCGACTCGCGTCGGCCGCTACAACTGCGCTCGAGGAAAGCGACTGAGGGGGCGAGTCGGGCGACGGGGAGGTGCGATAAGGTGAACTGGCCACTTCGCGGGCTTCGCAGCCGTCGCTGCGCTTTTTCGCCAGCATTCGCGAGAGCTTTCGTTGCGCGCCGGACGGCGTCGGCGTGTGCAGAGGAAAGGCCAGATCGGGACCGTCAAGGCGCACCAATACGTAATCGGATGACGCGCCAGCACCAATATGACGTTCTTGTGGACTAGTACCACTACTCTCGTTTATGGTATCTGTAGCGGCTGTTATCGGGCCCCCCGACTCGGGGCCGCGCTCATGGTCAGGCGGGTTTGCTTTCCTCGGCCCTTCTACTGGCGGCGCGGTGACGAAGGAAAAAGAAGGCAGGCGCATGGCTGGTGGTTCTAACGAGGCGCCGTTGCTTTCGGTCGGCTGTAGCGGCAAGTTGTCGATAGCGGCGGCGCGGGAGTCTACGCTTGAACCATTGAAGTCTGCGCGCCGATCGTTTAAGAAGCCCCAGCGCTGCTGGTTAATGTCTGCGCTTCGTCGATCATTTAGGACGTCCGCGTCGCGTTGATTGCTGCGTGGGGAGTCGGAGTGCGGGCTGTCGGGCTCCTCTTGGGAATAGGGCGGCGCGGCATCGGCAGGGAGAAAGACGACGTCGCGGAATGAGAGCGACTCCGATTCCGTCGACGACATACTCGGCTGCTTCCGATGCCTCTGCTGCTTAGATACGTCTGCTGCTTGCGATGCCTCGTTTTGGGAATGGGGGGGCTGCTCCTGATGCCTCGACGCGAACAAGCGCGACGTGAATGACACTGCTAGCTAGACAACCGACAGGCCTGCAATACAACGCCTGCTGCCCTCTGCACTGCTTGGCAATGAGGGCTGTAAAGGAGCGAAGAGTCGCACACTGCAAAAGCAGGGGCAACTGCAGGGGCAGAAGATACAACAAAGATGGCTGCTGCAACAGCATGGCAAGGGCAGAAGCACAAACAGGGGCCTGCAGCAAGGGGGGTGCTTTGCTGTGGTGAATGGGAAGGGGTGCTTTGCCTTGCTGCGGCTGCTTTGTAACTGTTGTGCCAAGGAGGAAGGGGGGGTTGGGGGAATGGGGAGGCGCATTGCATTGCATTGCCTTGGTGCAGCCATTTTCCTCCCCATCCAGCCATCACACTTCACGATCTGCACTACACAGCGCGCCTCCTCCAGTTACTTTACTGGAACCTGGTTGGCCCGTCTCACGCTGCGCAGATACCGTCGTATGTCACGAGTTTCGCGAGCTCACCCCAGACAATCCAGATCAAACTTGACATCCAAACCACACCACACCTCGGGTTCGACAGACCCAGATGAGGGGTTTGGCTCGAGAATGATGCGAAGTGATGCAGCGGAAATTCTTGAGCCTGTGACGATCTGAAGCAGGTCCTCGACCCAAGAAAGTGCAACTTTCATGTTCACTCGAGGCCGCATTTCGGGCTCGTGATAGCCCGTCCCACATCCCAAAAGTCAGTTCGGGGTTGGGAAAATTCCACCTCTGTTACGTGGTCCTCAAAATCCAAAAGTTTGTCGCAGGTTGGACCGCGGAAGGTTGCCCCGCGAATTGGGCTGTTCGTAACGGCGCAGAATATCGCATCCACGAATTTCGCGAATTCAATTTCGCGAAAACGATTAGTTGTTACTCGAGTACTTCAAATCAGAGCCCGAAATCTATATTCGATACTGAAATTGCTTTCCGCAATTCAGCGATCTTCCTTCGAGTAAACCTCATGGTCGGCATTCTCGCGTCGCGGAGTTATCATTCTTCTTCGTTGGCGGCCCCAAGCACAAGCTCGTCGTGCGCTGTCCGCTCCACCCATGTTACGATCTCCGCAACTGGACGCTTTCCGCGGGAAATGCCTCGATCTTCCGCCATCGTTGTGCCCCCCACTGCAGCCCATCGCGCGCACGTGCGCTCACCGCCGATAGCAGAGGGAAAGCCTCTTTGCTTGCTCCGCAGCCCCCGCAACGCGCAATGGAGAGCGCGGACGGAGAGTCTCGATGCACTGACACGTTCGGACATAATTGTTCTGATACATGACTCGCGGAGCTCGAACCGCAGGAGTCCGCCGGCGCGGCTCGGCAGGTGGTGGGGATTGGCGCATCCCGCCGCCAAACGCGCCTGCAAATTGCTGAAGATCGAGTCGCGCAACCGAATCCTGTTCGAGCCGCACGAGGTGGGGCGGGATGGGAGCATCGAGCTGGCAGCGTCTGATTCGCGCGCCCGCCACATGCGGCGCGTGTTGCGGGCAGGCGTGGGGAAGAAGGTTCGGATCGGCATCGTGAACGGCCCTGCCGGCACCGCTACAGTGAGTGCGGGTGGGCCTGGCCAGGTGGTAGAGAGTGCGGTGTGCGTGGGGGGTAGAGAGAGAGAGAGTCACGCCCTTCACCCCCTGCTGCCCCGCTTTCCCTCCTCCCCCTCCCCGTCGCCTCCCGCTTCCCCGCTCCCTCCCCCTACCCCCACCTCACCCCTCGCCGCCCCGCTCTCTCCCCCTTTCCCCCCACCCCCCCCGCTGCCCCTCGTCCCCGTCGCCCCCCTTCACAGGTGGCGCGCATTGTGCCAGGCAGGGGCGGCAGCAGCGAGGCGCAGGGTGCGGAGGGCGGGGAAGGAGGGGCGCAGGGCGGGGAGGGGGGCGAGGAGGCGGAGGAGGGGATGGAGTGCAGGGGTTACGGGGTAGCCGGTAATGGGAGGAGTGGGGATGAGAGGGGCGGCAGTGAAGCACACACGAACGATGGTGGTGGCTGTGATGATGATGATGCTGATGATGATGCTGGTTTCCTGCTGCAGTGCAACTTCCAAGTAACTTCTGGTGTTGCCAGTGGGTCTGGTGTTACCGGTTCAGCAGCAATGAGGGCAGCAACAGCAACAGCTAGAGCCAGCACCCGTACCTTTCAGCAATCCTCCTCCTCCTCCTCCTCCTCCTCCTCCTCCTCCTCCTCCTCCTCCTCCTCCTCCTCCCCCCCCCTCCTCCTCCTCCTCCTCCTCCTCCTCCTCCTCCTCCTCCTCCTCCTCCTCTACCCAACCCCACCACTCTGCCTCACGTCTTCTCCTTCACTCCTCCTTCTCCGCGCACCAGTCACCAGTTCCCACTTCCCACCAATCCCAGAGCGCCACGTCACCACAGCGCAGGCTGCGGCTGCTCCTTGCCATGCCGCGTCCCAAGGCCATGCGGCGCCTCTGGTAAGCCTGGGGAGTGCACGCTGAGGGGCTGAGAGCGGTGCGAGAGGCTTGAGGGGTCTGTAAGACTCAAGGGCCAAAGGCCATGCCGCGCCTCTGGTGAGTGTGAGGGGATGCAGGGCGAGGGGTTGAGAGCGGTGAGAGTGGTCAAAGCCTCTGGTTAGCCTGGGGGGGTTCACTGCGACGAGCAGCTGCAGCCTGTGATGTTGAGTGTGAGAGGGGACCAGGGCTGGAGGCCTTTTGGGTGCAAGAGAGGGTGAGGAGGGGGGCAGTGCAGTAGCTGTATTCAGTGGGCTGTGTGGAAGAATTCTCTGTGATCGAGTTTATTCTGCTGCAAAAGGAGACATGTTATTCTCAAAGCAGCAAGTGTTCATGCACGTGGTTCTGGTCATATGCCATGAGCTGCACAGATGACGCATTCATGGATCATATCATGCACACATACAAGCATGTGTGGAGCCCGTGCGCTTGCGTGTGTGGTGTGTTCATGTGCACGTGGGTTTGGGTATGGGTGTGCTGTTGCTGCATGCATGGGTGTGAGTGGGTGTGACGTCACAACAGCGCAGGTCGATTCTCGGGCAGTTTGCCCTTCAGGACGTGATGATTTGCAACGCTGCCCGGGTTGAAAGGTTCTATTTCGACAGCCAGGCACTGCTGCCCGAGGTTGTTCGGCAGGAGCTGCTGATTGGTGCAGAGCAGGTGAGGGGGACGGATTGGATCATTGTGCCAGACGCTTGATGTTGTGCGGGCTGTGTGTGTGTGTGTGCGCGATAGAACGTTGGGAGACGCGGGCGGGGGAACAGAGCACATTCCGTGAGATTCCTCACTTCTAAGTTAGCTCAAAAGGAGAAGGTTTTCTCTGGGCGCTCGCTCCTTTGGAGTGGCTCTTTTGTGCGTGGTAACTGTTGGGGCGTCTCAGAACTTTACATGCACGAACATGCCATGCAGTGCATAGGATATCCTGAGCTGACAACATGCTGTTGACTTAAAGCACTGACTTGCCATGACTCAATTCCCCTGACACACTTGCTGCCACGTGTTTCCATCCCACAGGTCGGCGACACGCACCTTCCATCTGTGTCCGTCCATCTGCAGCTGAAGAAGCTTCTCTTCACCTTCCTCTTCCCGCACCTGGATTCTCTGGAGAGGCATAGCCAGCTGGACCAATCAGCAGCTGCGCACAGCAGCCACGTGGACCAATCAGCAGCTTCATACACCAGCGACTCAAATCATGATTCGCTTTTTGTCACTCCGTCGGTTTCACCTCGAGCTCATATTCCTGCTGATACACCAGCAGAAGATGCTCCCACCAATGAACCTGCGGGTACCATCACAGCGACGCCACCTCTCGTGCCTCCAGTCCTGACCGGTACTCTGCTGCTGCTCGCACACCCAGGGAGCGACGCAGAAGGCGACGCAGAGTGGCAGAGCGCAGGAGAGGGTGGTGGTAATGATGACGGGGAGGCTGCAGCTGCAGGTGCACTGGATGCAAGGGAGGGTACTGGTGGTGGAGGGAGGAGCGGAGGGTCAACAAGCGTTCGTGAGGCAGTGGCAAGGCATGGTGAGGCAGTGGCAAGGCATGGTGAGGCCAACCGTAGCCGACCATGCACTCCCTTTCGTCTCCCCGTCCCTCCTACCATCGTTCGCTCCCTCCCTCCCTGCTCTTTCCATCTCCCTGCTCCCCTCTTTCCATCTCCCTACTCCCATCTCTTTCAACCCCTACTACCTTCCTCGCAATCGTAACCTCTGGCATCTTGCATTCCTTCCCACCCTCGTTAGATCCTACAGTGTGGTGTGGTCAGAGGGCCCCTTCCCCCCTTCCTTTTTTTTTTTTTTTGTTTTTTGCTTGTTTGAATGTCTTTTTTTTTTTTTTTTTTTTTAAGCACTTGAAAAATAGGAAATGTGGTTTGAACAGTGGGGCTGGCAGGCGGGCTTTTGGCGGGCTATAACGTGGCGCCTTAAAATGAATTCTAGACCCTCAGAGAGTCGCTTGCGCAGCTGCATCTTCCGTGTCCCCCATCCAGAGTGCCTGCTCCCCCCTCCCTTAGTGCATCCTACAATGTGGTGTGTGCGAGCAGTGCAATCAGAGGGAGGAATCTGAATTGATTCGAAAAGGCTTTTATCGTCCCCTCTCCTTCCCTCCCTCCCTGCCATTCCAGAGCGCCTGCTCCCTCCCTCCCTCCGTGCATCCTACGATGTGGTGCTAGCAGTGGGGCCTGAGGGTGGGTGGTTACCCTACGAGTTACGCCTCTTTGCTCGCCTCGGCTTCCGCCAAGTGGCCATAGGCCACAAGCCGCTGCGCACCGATGTGAGTCCGTATCAGCATGCTGCATGCTTTACCACAAACTATACTGATTGCTCTTGAGTTGTTCTGTCCCGCTCTTAAACGATTTTGTCCTGCCCGTTAATCATTTTGTCTCTTCACATCTCTGCTCATCTCTGCTCGTCTCTGCATGTGGCACTGGTCTCGCTTCTAGCAGCCATCAAAGAGGAGGTTGGCGATTGGTGACACTTGTATGGAGGTTTACATACATCCTTTTACGGTATTGCTCTCCATGGCACTATGCTACTGTACAGGATTCTGCTTCAAACCATGGTGCTGCAAATGATTATATTGAGACAGCGTGTGGATGTATGTACGCAGCAATGGCACGTCATTTATAGCCCTAACCCGAGCCTCATGGCTGGCTACAGCTTTGGTTTATCAGCCCTGAGTTGAGCAGCAGCTGCAGTGGAGGCGTTTGCAGTGGCAGCGGGGGAGGCAGCAGCACCACCAGTGGGAACAGCAGCATCAGCAGCTTTCCCCTTCTTTTTCACAGCAGCCACCATGCGCCGCACGTACCCTATATAAGCCTCCACGTCAAACTTGCGCTTGCACCCTGCTGCGTTCATATAACGAATCTTGCCAAACACCTTGCGCTCTGCCCAGCCCTGAATGTTCAGGGAAAGGAAGGGAAGGTAGGCGAAGGGGGAAATGGAAGTGCTGAACAATGCACCTCTTTGCACCCAATTGCACCCAACTGCATCAATAACCATACATTGCCAAACCACCTTGTGTTCCGACGAGCCCCGAGCCAAGGGGTTCCAATGGGAAGGAACGAGGCAGGAGCGAGGGCACTGAGCACTTACGGTACCGGGGTGAGATTCACCGCACCTGGTTGTGCACGTGAATATAAACTTGTTCAGAGACGTCTCAAAACAGATTTTTATCTTAGCAAGAGCACCTGCACTTCACAGGCTGCGATTCACCGTACGTGGTTGTGCACGTGAATATAAATTTGTTCTGTGACGTCTCAAAACAGTTTTTTTTATCTTAGCAAGGACACCTGCACTTGACAGGCTGCGATTCACCGTACCTGGTCGTGCACGCCTGCAATGGACCACATGCAGCCCACATAGCCGTTGGGGTCACGACCGTCCAATGAGTACTGTGGTTAGGGGATGTGGAACGCGGACGGGGATGGGGGGAGGATGGGGGGGAGGATGGGGGGGAGGATGGGGGGAGGATGGGGGGAGGAGGGGGGGAGGAGGGGGAGGATGGGGGGAGGATGGGGGGAGGATGGGGGGAGGATGGGGGGGAGGATGGGGGGAGGATGGGGGGAGGATGGGGGGGAGGATGGGGGGAGGATGGGGGGAGGAGGGGGGGAGGAGGGGGAGGATGGGGGAGGATGGGGGGAGGATGGGGGGAGGATGGGGGGAGGATGGGGGGAGGATGGGGGGAGGATGGGGGGAGGATGGGGGGAGGATGGGGGGGATGGGGGGAATGGGGTAGGCGCCCATGCAACCAACATAGCCGTTGGGATCCCGGCCGTCCAATGAGTACTGTGGTGGGCATGTGGGCAGCATGTGAGGATGGAGGTGGGGGTGGAAATGGGCATGGGGGGAGGCATGGGAAGGATGGTGTTGGGGCATGGGGATACGGTATTGAGGTGGTTGTGAGGATGGGGCTGGGGATGGTGATGGGGATGGGGGGGACAATGAGGGAGCGTAAATGGCGAGCTGGCAATCGGAATGGTAGCAATATCTAGCATGGAGCAGAAAAGGAGGAGAGAGGAGAAGAGAAGAGAGACGACGAGAGAAGAGGAGAGGAGATGGGAGTGTTTGATGGACAGGAGGATGTAAAGACGAGTCGGGCAGATTGGAAGAACACATAGAAGAGTATGGCCACTTCCCATCATTTGCTATTCCACGCAGCTTATGATTACCCTTCTCCAGTCACCTTATAATGACCTTTCTCCCACGCACCTTATCATTCTGCTCGATTGCTATTCTTAAGGCTTCCTCTGGCGACTCAGACCACTCCAAAATCTTCTTCGCCCAGTACATGCTGCCACAGGGGAGAGGGGGAAAACGAGACCGGGGTCACGGGGTGACTTTATAAAAAATCTCAAGATTGCCTCTGATGATTGCCCAGTACAAGCTGCCGTCCAAGAGAGGGTCGAATTTACATCCAAATCGGCTTTCACCACACAGAACCATGCTGAACAGAGTGTCACCGCATCAACCATGCCCCACCGCACTGAATTCACGTCTCACCGCATGAAACCGTGCATCTTGCCGTAGTGAACCAGCTCCAGCTGAGCCGCGTTCCACAGCTGGCATGAGGTGCGGATGGGGGAATGACAAGAAAGGGAGGAAAAGGGGGGATAGGGGGGAACAAAGTGATGAAAAAGGGTTTGACGGGAGGGAATACAACGAGAAAAAAATATGTGAGGGGACATGGAGGGTGAAGAGGGTCAAGGGGGTCAAGGGGGTCATACGTGCATCAAATCAAAGCATGACGGGTCAAGAGGGTCAAGAGGGTCAAGAGGGTCAAAGAAGCCAAGAGTGTCAAGCGTGCGTCAAAGGAGCAAATGGAAAGGGAGATGCCGTGGAGGTACCATTCGTTGAGGACACCCAATAGGGGTAAGACGAGTTATAGAGGCCTTGTTCTCGAGTTACCCCTCATTGCCCATCGTGTTACCTGGTCGTGAGTCTTGGCTGCTTCCCACTGCTCTGCCCTGCAATTCCAGCACAATGAGGCAGATGTTGAACGCATGGCAAGCATAGGAAATTTTCTGTCAGTGCTTGGTGCGTATGTATCAGCTATTCTCGGATTGCTCTTGAGAATTGCCAAAAGAAATTAATCTATTAATCACTGATCCTACCGTTTGCTCGTGCACCCTTTGTCCAACCATACTGTGGCCAACACACAACAAGAGAATCAATGCCTCGTTGCTTCCACCCCCTTGCGCTTCCCCTTCACTCCCCCGTTTCCTCATCCCCCAGTACCCCTCTTTCCCCACATCCCCCACACACGTACACACACGAACCACACTCCCCCCCGTCCTCCGATCACTCACATGTACACGAACTCCCGCTTGCCTCCCCCCTGCTCATTCAACGAGTGCTGCGCCCACTCCCACACGCCCCGCAGCGAGTCGTACAGGGGCTGGTGGAAGCACAGGAGAAAACATTCTGCTCCCCCTTTTTCAACCTTTTCTCCCTTTCCCCTCTTTCCCCCCCCTTTCCTCCATTTTCCCCCTTTCTCCCCCTTTTCCTCCTTTTCCCTCCTTTCCCCTTTTCCCCTTTTACCCCCTTTTCCCATTTTTCCCCCTTTCCCCTTGTCGCCCTCCCCTCGCCACTCACGTGTAGACAAACTCCCTCTTGTCCCCCCGGTGTGCGTCCAGGGATTGCTGCGCCCACCCCCACGCGCCCCCCAGTGAGTCGTACAGCGGCTGGTGGAAGCAGTAGTTGTCCGCCAACTCCCTCCTCACCACCAGCTCCTCCAGAAATGCGTCCACCGCCTGGGAAGGGGAGAAGGGGGGGAAACGAATGAGATGAGAGGAGAGTAAAGCGATCGGCTCTGCTGGTGGAAGCAGTAGTTGTCTGCTAGTTCCCTCCTCACCACCAGCTCCTCTAGAAACGCATCAACCGCCTGATGGAAGGGAGGGTGCAAGACGAGGGGGAGGGAGGAGAGGGATCAAGGCATGACATGCGTGGAGAGGGATCAAGGCATGACATGCGTGGAGAGGGATCGCGCTGGTGGAAGCAGACGTTATCTGCCAGCTCCCTGCGCACCACCAGCTCCTCTAGAAACGCGTCCACCGCCTGAAGTGAGGGGGGAGAGGGGCGAAGGGACGGGGAGAGAGTGGAGATGCGGGGGATGGCGGGTAAGGAGCAAGGGGCAAGAGGGCTGGTGGAAGCAGTTATTATCCGCCAGCACCCTCCGCACCACCAGCTCCTCTAGAAATGCGTCCACAGCCTGGGAAGTGGGGGGTGGGGCCGAGAAGGAGGAAAGTGGGAGTGGCGAGAAGGGCGGGAGCGAAAGCAAGGTGGGATTGTTGCTGTATCCAAATAAGAGTAGAGTCACTGCGCTGGCCAGCATACCCCATCACATTCCTCACCACCCCCTCCTCACCTTGCTGTGCTGCTTCCTTATCTTCCTTGCCTCCAGAGCGCACCGCTGGGGGGCAATGTGGCCGTAGTGCAGCCAGGGGGAGAGCCCCGAGAGCGTGGTGGGGCCCTTGGAGGGGTCGTTGCGCCCACTGTCATACCCCCTCAGTCTCTTGTCCAGAAATGTCTTCAGCCCCTCTGCTGCTGCGGCCTCCCCCGGGACTATCCAGTCCACCTCTGGTACCTCCGGCCCAGCCCTGCAGGCAAGCATGAAAATGCAAGAAAATGTGTTGCGTGGTCTGAGAAAGAGGCAGCGGCAGTGGATCATCCATCTGCTGCGGCCTCCCCCGGGACTATCCAGTCCACCTCTGGTACCTCCGGCCCAGCCCTGCAGGTAATACGGATGATAAGGTGCGGGTAGGGAGATGAGGGGCATCTGTTTACAAATCCCAGGGACCCAGTCCACACCACAGGCAACGGCTTCCTTAGCCTACACCACATCACCACACCTTATAACGAGTCGCTCTCTCACCTGATCACAGCAGCTATTAACGAGTCCCAGTCGACAGGGGACGGCTTCGCTACTCTACACCACAAGAGAGCGCCTTATAACGAGTCTCACCTGATCACAGCAGCTATTAACGAGTCCCAGTCCACAGGCGACGGCTTCTCCCCCGTCCACTCCACAGTGCACCCGGGCTCCAGCTGGGGGTACTCCGCCAAGTACTCCGGCAATTTCCGGTGTATTTTGGTGCGGATGGTGCGGGCGGCGTACTCTAACTTGTCTGATGCCGCCCAGATGGGCACCACGTTGTGGGCGTCCACCTCATGCACGCCTGTCAGCCCCACCTGCGTGTCCCACAACTCGTCTCTTCCTGCCGCCCCTACTCCTGCTGCTCCTCCTTCTGCTTCTTCTCCTCCTGCTGCTCTGTCTGCTGCTGTGCCCTCTTGTCTGCTGCTGTTGCCATTGCTGCCGCTCCCTGATTGGCTGAGCTCCAGATCTGCCAGCCTGGCGCACACCCGCTCGCGCCAGTGCCGCCCGATGCGCAGCGGGGAGAAGTCAGTGACCAATAGCGACGCGCCACATCGCATGGCAAAGTCCGGAACCGTCTCCTCGGCCTTGCCCTGGGGTTGGGTTGGAAGAGGAGAATGAGGTGGAATGAGACATAAAGGTTGCGCTGGAGGTCCCTCAAAAGGCGGACAAGCAAGTCCAGGGCTGTCTCCGCGTTTTGAAGGGCCTCAAAACTGCTTTGCGGCTTGCCTTGTCCCGGGGTTTAATTGGAAGTGAGCAAATGACGCGGTGCCTTCTGTAAAGTGAAAACAGGCAATCTGGTCAATCGGACCGAGGCAAGAGCCAATCTGGGCAGCAGTACCCTCCACGACTGTCTTTTGAGACGTCTCAAAAGCAGTACCCTCCATGACTGTTACAGCTTTCATCCGTTTCCACCAAACCCACACAGCCCAGTGCCACCGCGACAGGCACGCTCTTTAGAGTCACCTGGAAGAGGAAGAAGGGGATCCCGAGCGCCACAAAGGAACCCTGCACTTCTCTCAGCCCGCGCAGCATGAAGGCGAAGTGGCGCGCCTTGGCGCCCAGGAAGGAGTCCACCAGGTTGAACACCACCGCCACTGCCTCTCCCCTCTCCCGCGCCTGGTGTGAGTAAGAGCAGGGGGGGAAGGGGAGCGGGAAGGGCGAGGAGAAGAGAGGAAAGCCTTGAGTCCACTCTGCCTTTTTGGCGCCCAGGAAGCAGTCCACCAGGTTGAAGACCACCGCCACTGCCTCTCCTCGTTCCCGCGCCTGGTGCGCGCACCGGGAGGGGGGAACGGGAGGGGGGAGGAGAGAGGTTGGGGTCAACTCAGCAGTCGCCTTGGCGCCCAGGAAGGAGTCCACAAGATTGAACACCACCGCCACTGCCTCTCCCCTCTCTTGCGCCTGGTGCGCGCACGGGGAGGGGGGGAAGGGGAACGGGGGCCGCCCGGGGGGGAAGCAGAGGGTAAGAAGGAAAAAGGTTCGAGTCCACTATGCCGTCTTGGCGCCCAGTAAAGGCGCCCACGAAGTTGAACACCATCCCCGCTGCCTCTCCCCTCTCCCGCGCCCTTCTCCCCTCTCCCGCGCCTGTGTAATGAATGCGGGGGAACAGGAGGAGTAGGTAGGGGATGTGAACGGGAAAGGGGGCAGAGGGGGCGGGACGGGGGACAGGGAGGAAATATATTGCAAGTACAACCAATATACGTTACTGTCAGAACCCTGTTGAAGTAGTAATAAGAGTGAAGCTGAAACTGCACCTTTTGGACGGCGTAGATGAGAGCCCAGTTGTCCTTGGACCGTTGATCTCGCGACATCCAGTACACCACAGGCCCCTTCCGCCGCAGCCCCTTCCGAAGCTCGCGCACCCTCCCCGGATTCACCGCGCCCGTGTCCTTCTGCGCCCATGCCGGCTCCGCATCAAACGGAGACGATCCCACGGCTACGGAGGCTTTCCCGGACCCTAGAGATTTCCCTAACGTTTTTCCTAGGGATTTCACTGCGGTGGTTTCCGTGGCCTTTGCTGAGGCTGGTGCGGGTCGTTTCTTGGAAAGTTCACTCTGGCGTTGACGTTTCCCTGATGATGTCTTGGAAGCTTTGGGAGGCGGCGAAGGGGTGTCTGAAGCGGAGGTGTCTGATTCGGAAGAGATTTCTCGCGGTCGTCGCTTAGGCGCCATGAACGCGATTAACTGCTGTGACGAGACGAAGCGGAAAGTAATGAGAGATGGAGGGGTACGAGGGAGAATTGCGGGGAGGAAGCGCGGTAAAGCGAGAACATGCATTCGTGAAATTCGATCACGCTGTGCGACACGAGAATTGATGAACGAGAAGGTTCGAAATTCTGGCCACCTTTACCAGGTCTGATGCTCGGAATCACGAATAAGAGCCCCAATGTCGTCGTTCAACGCTGCTTGTAGAATGGGCAGTAGGTGGTGCCTCGTTCTGAAGTCTGGGAACTCGCAGTGGGCCCAGATGAGACCACCTTTACTAGTTTCGACAAGCAGATCTGCCCTGCTAACTACACAATTTTAGCGTACAGGCTCAAGCTCTTTGCAAGGAGGCTCCAGCTGAGAAGCAGCCACGATACCAGCTTCACAGCCACATGATGCCAGGCCGAGTGAGGGCCACGTCAGCGACGCATATCCAGTACAGTGCGATTTTATTAGAAGCGGCTCGGAAGTCACGAAAAAAAATCACATTTAACGTATTCCTCTACGACATAAGATTATGTCACTACAAACAAGTCTGACCACCTCACATAGGAATTCAACAATTTAAGACAGACCACCTCATACATAATTCATGCGTGCAATTTTTTCACATTTCTCAAGGCCTTCCTCACATCGTTTCAGCTGATTAGGCACAGTATAATTATATTTGTTTTTGGCACATTGGAGGAAGTTATATCAAATAAGCTATACAAAAGTCTAGTGTGCACTTGTGTGTAGTAAGGTTGTTGCACGGGAAAATATGTCAATGGTAACTTACATGGGGAACTATAACGCGTACGATAACGATCTCAACGCGTTTGGTAACTCGCTTAACACGTTTGGTACCTCGCATAACGCGTATGGTAACTTAACACAGAAATTATCCTGAAATCGAGGAATTTATCGAGTTTGAAAGCTTTTACGTACAGTTTTATCTTTCTTGAACAATGTTAAGAATAGAACTAGGAATGAGTGAGTGAACTAGGCACGAGGTGAGTACAAGTAGGGGAAACCTAACCCTAAAGTGTTGTACTCACTAAGGAGTGACCCTACTGTAGCCTAGGTATACAATTCTAATTTGACACACCCCCATAGGCAAAATAGGGGACAGCAAACACAACAAGCGGTCACAAGACCAGTCTGCAGAAGAGAACACAGCTCAGGGTGGATCTCAAAGTCACCACGCATTCGGAGCACAAGCAAGTCGCCACAAGGCCAGTTCACATGCAGAGGTATATAATAGCAAGGTGAGAAGATTTGAACAAGAATGAATGAACGATGAAATGAAGTGAGTACAAATATGAAACCCTAATTGGTTGTACCCCCTATGGGATACCCCACTATAGCCTACACAACAGCATAAGCTATAATGTTCTGACACACCCCCATAGGCAAAGTGGGGGAGAACAAGGGGTCACAAGACCATTCAAGCAAAGCAAGCTCAGGGTGGATCACAAAGTCACCACACAGTCCGAGCACAGGGTCAAGGCCACACGGCCAGTTCACATGCAAGAGTACACACATATATATAAAGCTAGACAAGCAAGAGCAGGTATATATATATGTGAGAGTACAAGCAAGGTCAAGAGGAGAGCAAGTGAGGCAAGACGGGCACAAGACCCAGCTGAGTGCAGAAGCGCTGATGATCACAAGGCGGAAGTGCCTTGGTGAAGACATCAGCAGTGTTGGCCTCAGAGGCCACGTACGCAAGCCGCAACTGACCACGTTGCTGTAGCTCACGAGCAAGGAAGTAGCGGAGAGCAATGTGCTTTGTTCTGTGCTCCAGTCGCTGCTCTCGACACAAGGCCAGCATGGCCTTGTTGTCTACGTACAGGACTGGAGGAGAACGAGGCGGCTCTCCAAGGTCGGTCAGCAGGTAGGTGAGCCAGCGAAGCTCCTGTGCAGCCATGGCCCCGGCGTAGATCTCAGCCTCACAACTCGAGCCAAGAACAGAAGACGAGCGAGTAGCCCGCCACGAAACAGAGCCGGAACCAAGGCTGAAGGTGTAACCCTGTGACGACCGCTGCGTAGCCTGGTCGTCAGCCCAAGAAGCGTCCGCGTGCCCAGTGAGGACCACTGGACTCCGCCCTCCAAGCACTAGCCCCATGCCCGACGTACTGCACAAGTAGCGCAACACCCTCTTCGCTGCAGCCATGTGCTCTGGTCTGTGTCTCCCAGGAGCAACATAGCGTGCAAGAATGCTAAGAGGGTATGCAAGGTCAGGTCGTGTGCAGGTCATCAGGTACATGAGGCAGCCAACAAGCTCTGGGTACGGGCCACTCGACTCTACGGACTCATCCGAAGGCAGAGCTGAGAGCGAGTGGCGAGTAGACAGAGGAGTGGCCTGAGGCGAGGAGTACGTGAAGCCGAAGCGCTGAAGGACCTGCTGCACCATGTGTGACTGAGTCAGGGTAATGGTGCGGCGTGCTCTGTCCCGGGTGATCTGCAAGCCAAGGTAGCTGCGCAGTTCACCCAGGTCTGTGCACGTGTGTCTCTTCTGCAGCTCGGACTTCACGTAGGCGAGTCCAGCAGTGTCAGCTGTGGCAAAGACCAAGTCGTCGACGTACACGAGGATGTAGAACGGCGGCAGAGAGGTGTCGGTGCGTAGAAACAGCGACGGGTCGGCAGTAGAAGGAGCAAACCCAAGAGCCGCAAGCGTAGTCCTCAGTGTGTCGTGCCACTCACGTGGCGCCTGGCGGAGACCGTAGACTGGACGCCGGAGACACCACTGGGTACCAGAAGGGAAAGACCCAGTGAAGCCAGGTGGGCGACGCAGCCAGATCTCCTCGTGCAGGCTGCCCTGCAAGAAAGCTGTGCTGAAGTCAAGAGAGTGCAGCTCGTAGTCACGGTGAGCAGCAACGTGCAGCAGTACCCGAAGAGTGGTCATCTTCGGGGTGGGGGAGAAGGTCTGAAAGTAGTCAACTCCCTGCCGCTGACTGAAGCCACGAGCCACGTAACGCGCCTTGAAGACAGGCGGAGAACCCGGCGGCCGCTTCACCCTGAAGATCCACATGCCACTGACGATGTTCGCCCCAGGAGGGGGGACAGCGTCAACGTAGGTGCCTGTGGACTTCCAGGAAGCCATCTCTGCATCCATAGCTGCCTGCCACTGAGAGGAGTAGGGACCCTCTATCGCCTCCGCGTAAGAGCGCGGAGTCGGGATGTCAAGTGCATCCGGGTCTCCCTCAGGGGTAAGCAGTACGGACACGAGATGAGGTGAGGCAGCTGCCAGACACTGGAACTCCTCCTGCCTGTCCTCAAGGACGTCCGTGCCAAGGGCACACTCACCCCCGACGGACGGAGGACAGACAGACTCAGACTCAGCGACAAGACTAGCAGCGTAGTCTAAGCGACAGCGAGCAGCAAAGTCGACGAGCTCAGTAACGAGAGCAGACGCAGCAGTAGACTCGAAAGAAGGGTCAGTGACAACAGTAGCAAGGAGACGCGTGACAGTAGGACTGGCAGCACGAAGAGAGTCCGACTCCGGGTCGGCAAGAGCAGGAAGAGAGGACTCAGGAGGAGAAGGCAAAGGGGCACGCAGAGGAGCAGTGGACGGACGCAGAGACATCCGGTGCGTGCCAGGGACAGGAGGAGGACGCTGACGTGAACCGCGACCACTAGTGCGAGCAGTACGGACAGGCGACGCAGGGCGAGACGCAGGCTCACGACGCTCAGCCAGACCTCCAGTAGGACCAGTGTAGGGAGAAGGAGCAGGCAAAGGGGAGGTAGGCTGCAACTGTAGCTGGGACGAGACAGGCTGTGGACACTCTAAGGGAGGAGGAGGACCAGTAGAAGGTGGAAGACCAAGAACCTGCTGCAGAAGTGGAACGAAGTACGGTCGAGGCCGCGCGGCGACGCCAGAAGCAGCAGGGACAGCACCAGAACCCTCAGCAGGAGCACCCGCCCCAGCAGCACCACCAGTAGCTCCAGAACCTCCAGCAGCACCAGGAGCACCCCCAGTAGGACTGCCAGCGGTAGTCTCAGCGCCAACACCCTCAGCAGCACCAGCTCCAGTGCACCCAGGACGAGCACCTCCGGGACCCGCGACCGCAGCACCCTCAGCAACCGAAGGACCTCCAGCACCAGCAGCACGCCTCCAGCGCCGGGCAAACCACTCACGCAGCTCCTGTGGCGAAAGTGGCTCCCGGCGAGACGAAGCACTCGGAGAACCTCCAGGCGGAGCACCTCCAGGCTCAGCACCCCCAGGCGTAGCACCCCTAGGCTCAGCACCCCCAGACGTAGCACCCCTAGGCTCAGCACCCCCAGGCTCAGCACCCCTAGGCTCAGCACCCCCAGGCTCAGCACCCCCAGGCTCAGCACCCCCAGGCTCAGCACCCCTAGGCTCAGCACCCCCAGGCTCAGCACCCCTAGGCTCAGCACCCCTAGGCTCAGCACCCCCAGGCCCAGCACCCCTAGGCTCCGCACCCCCAGGTACAGCACCCCCAGCCTCAGCACCCTCAGCAGCACCAGAGTCACCAGTGACCTCGACAGGCTCGACTGCGTCTACCTGGGACACACCTGAAGGGGCAGGACCCTGAGGGGGGAGGGGGTCTACCTGGGGGGGACCTGGTACCAGGAAGAGTGGGGGTGGGGGGGGGGACGGAGTGCGGTAGGGGAAGAGGCGGTAGTAGGGGACCGACTCGTCAAACGTGACGTCCTGGGAGGACAGAACACGGCGAGATGTGGGGTGGTAAAACTGCCACCCAGGCGCGTCAGGGGGGAACCCCAGGAAGACGCAAGGAGCAGCACGAGGGGATAGTTTGTCCGCAGACAGATCGCGGACAAACGCCCGAGATCCCCAGACCCGGAACGCCGACGCATCGCCAACCTTCCCCGTCCACAGCAAGGCTGGGGAGGTCTCCGGCCTGGAGACCCTGGGGTGGAGGTTGATCTGATGCGCCGCGTACCTCACCGCAAACGGCCACAGAAAATGGGGGGCAGCCGCATGCATCATGGACGTACGAGCGACGTCCATGACCATGCCAATGCGGCGCTCAGCAATCCCATTTTGCTGCGGTGAGTCCGGAAGCGTGAAGGTCTGACGGATGCCCCGTGCACGACAGTAGGCACGCAGAAGGCCAGAGGAGAACTCTCCGCCTCTGTCCGAGTGCAGATGCAGAACAGGAAAGTCCGAGCCGAAGCTCTGCCTGAGCTGGAGACGAGCTGCGCAGATCCAGTCGATCAGCACCTCAGTGACATCACCCTTGCTGCGCAAGGGGAAGACTGTGGTGTAACGCGAGTAGTCGTCAACAACGAGCAGGAAGTAGCGCTCGTGACCCTGTCCACGGACGCGGGCTGGGCCCCACACGTCCATGTGAAGTGTCTGCAACGGGGCCTCTGTCGGAGGAAACTGGGAGGAGTGAGGGGCAGCACGCTGGCGCCCCTCGACACAGGGGACACAGGCAGGGCCAGGGCCCTGAGGAAGGGGAGGGAGGGACCGGGGAAGACCGGACACAAGAAGACGGGAGGCCATGCCTCTGAGCCGAAGCAGCGAGGGGTGGCCAAGGCGGTGGTGCCAGAGGAGAGTCTCGTGAGACAGGAGACGACACGAACAGGGGGCAGACTCAGGACCAGACCTGGACGCCGCAGCAAACACCTGACCCGACGTAACTACCCTACCAGACTCAGCAACTGGAGGAGACACAGTGGTCAGAGTGTACAGGCTCGACCCCGGCTGACGGGTGAACGTAGCCAGGTGTCGGCCTGTGCCAGCCTCTGTACAGTGGGTCACTCTCTGACGTGCAGGAGTGAACTGGTGGACACCCGCATCCTGTAGGTCAGCACCACTCACCAGGTTCGTAGAGAACGAGGGGAGGTAGAGACCAGACAGGGTGCCAGAGGGAGCCGCCGGACACGGGAGGACTGTGGAGAAGCGAGACAGGACAGGACCCCCAGAGGGGTCAGCCAGAGACACTGCAACCGGTCGACTCAGCGGTGTGAGTGTGGTGCGGTCCCGAAAGAAGGAGCGAGACGCCCCAGAGTCAAGGGTGAAGGTGAGGGAGGCCGAAGCCGACGCAGTACCTGAGAGCGCAGACTCACCAGTACCTGAGGACGCAGACACACGAGCACCTAGAGCAGCAGCGTCGCAAGCACCTAAGGCAGCAGCCTCACCAGGACCTAGAGCAGCAGTCTCAATGCCCGGATCGGGCGGGAAACACCGGTAACAGTCACCCTCATCACTAATAGACACAGCATACATGGCAGAGAGAATAGCATCAAAGTCAAGATCATAGATGGCAACACCCGCCCTAGACAGCTCGCCCCAGCGAGGGATCTCGGAGGCCTCCGGGAACTGGTGACGCCACGCGTCCGTCAGGCGGCCAAAGCAGCGCTGGGTGGGGTGGGCACCCCCACACTGCTCACCCGCACGGTCGCCAGTGCGCAAGACGTAGGAGCACGGACCAAAAACCCCACCCCGCTGACGCGCAGTGTACCACTCACGAAGCTGCTGAGGGGACAGGGTGTCACGACCACGCTGCTGCTGCTGGCGCGAGCCACCACCGGAGCCACTCCTCTGCGAAGACCCGCGACCAGCACCACCGCCACCCCCGCCGCCTCCGACGCCTCCGCCGCCTCCGCTACTGCCGCCGCCTCCGCCTCCGCCGCCGCCTCCACCTCCGCCACCTCCGCCACCTCCGCTCCCACCGCCACCGCCGCCGCCACCTCCACCTCCACTGCCGCCACCGACCCCTCCACCCCCACCTCCACTCCCACCGCCACCCCCACTCCCCCAACTGCCGCCACCTACACCTCCACCGCCCCCGCTCGCTCCTCCAGCGCCCTTGCCCCCCTTGCCCTTGCCAGAGCGGCGTCTCCCGCTAGGGGCAGACGCCGCACCGACCGACTCAAGAACAAGGAGGTCGGCCGCAGCAGCAGAGGCAACAGAGGGCAGAAGGGGGGAGGGGGAACACCCCTCAAAGATGGGGGTGCGCGGGTCACCACGAGAGGCCCCTACAGCGACTATGCTCTTCTCGGCCGCTAGGAGGGACTTCTCGAGGAGGTCAACAGTGAGAGTGGTGGGACAGACAGAGAGAAAGTGG
Source organism: Closterium sp. Naga37s-1 (assembly GCA_947471745.1). Lineage (NCBI taxonomy): Eukaryota > Viridiplantae > Streptophyta > Zygnematophyceae > Desmidiales > Closteriaceae > Closterium > Closterium sp. Naga37s-1. The sequence goes on along the minus strand of CANJKZ010000118.1, from coordinate 1,914,534 downwards.
TCCCTGACTACGCGAAGGGAGTCAGGAAGGCGAGTGACTATGTAGTAAAGAGTGATGTACATGGGGGGGGGGTTCCTGGCGCAGAAGTCAGGAGGGAGTGCAGCGCGGTAGCGAGTGTCACTAGTGCGGAGGTGCGTAATGAGGTCAGCGACTGTGGGAAAGGCAGCAAGGTCAGGAAAGAGGTACGGTAGCATGAGACGGCTCAGTGCAGCAGTGGCAGGGGAGGAGTAGCGCGCAACTACAGCGTCGTACAAGGTCTGAGCACTCTTGTACTGACTAAAGTGCGCACGCTCGGAGGTAGGGAGGTGGCGACGCACAGCAAGACGTGCAGCAGCGTCGCGCGTGGCCCACTGGGAGCGAACAGTGGCGTCAGCATCAGCAGCAGGGGCAGTGGAGGCGCCAGAGGTGAGGTCAAAGAGAGAGAGGCCGTCTGCCCTATCGCACTGTAAGAACAGCTGCAGGTCATCTACCCAGACCTCAAAGTCAATGGCCCTACCCTCAGCGTCAAAGGCGAGAACACTAGGGGTAGCCATGACCCTAGACGACTAGCAGCGCAGACAGTAGGGTGAGGACAGTGCAGTGAAAAGGCGCTGTGCTCACCAGACTGGGCAGGTCGGGCGGCCCTGAAGGAGGGCGGCGCGGCGGCTCGGCGGCTCAGCTGTTGGGCGGCCCGGCGGCTCGGCGGCTCCGCTGCTGGGCGGCTCGGCTGCTGGGCGGCTCGGCTGCTGGGCGGCGCGGCCGCTGGGCGGCTCGGCTGCTGGGCGGCTCGGCTGCTGGGCGGCTCGGCTGCTGGGCGGCTCGGCGGCTCGGCGGCTCGGCTGCTGGGCGGCTCGGCTGTGCTGCTGCAGGGCGGCACGGCTGGGCAGCAGGTGACGGGGCCGCAGGTAAGGGCGGCGGGGCCGCTGGTAAGGGCGGCGTGGCCGCGGGTAGGGTGGCGGGGCCGCAGATAGGGTGGCGGGGCCGCAGGTAAGGTGGCGGGGCCGCAGGTAAGGTGGCGGGGCCGCAGCAGAGGGCGGCGGGGCCGCAGGTAAGGGCGGGGCCGCAGGTAAGGTGGCGGGGCCGCAGGTAAGGTGGCGGGGCCGCGAGGAAGGGCGGCGGGGCCGCTAGGTAGGGCGGCGGGGCCGCGCGATGGGGCGGCGGGGCCGCGAGGAAGGGCGGCGGGGCCGCTAGGTAGGGCGGCGGGGCCGCTAGGTAGGGCGGCGGGGCCGCGCGATGGGGCGGCGGGGCCGCTAGGTAGGGCGGCGGGGCCGCGCAATGGGGCGGCGAGGCCGCGAGGTAGGGCGGCGGGGCCGCTAGGTAGGGCGGCGGGGCCGCTAGGAGAGAGGCGGCGGGGCCGCGAAGACGGGTGGCGGGGCCGCAGTGAAGGGCCGCTAGGGCGGCTCGACGAAGTGAGGGCCCGGAGCGCGACTCGGGCTGAGCGCGCTTCGGGCAGGAAAAAATCGATGTGGTGGGCCCTAAGCACAGTTCCCAAGGGGGAACCTGCTCGATACCATGAGAAGATTTAAACAAGAATGAATGAACTATGAAATGAAGTGAGTACAAATATGAAACCCTAATTGGTTGTACCCCCTATGGGATACCCCACTATAGCCTACACAACAGCATAAGCTATAATGTTCTGACACAAGGCAGTACACTGATCACAACCTAGTAAGAGAAAACATGCAGGTATAAGATATATAGCAGTGTACAACAAGAGCAAGTCAAGCAACCAGCAGGTGAGGCAGAGTGGGCACAAGCCCAAGAGCAGTGCAGAAACGGTGATGATCACCAGACCCAAGGGCCTTGGTGAAGACATCAGCAGTGTCGGCCCGAGAGGCCACGAAAGCAAGGCGCAGCTGACCACGCTGCTCCAGCTCACGTGCAAGAAAGTAGCGAAGAGCAAAGTGCTTCGTTCGGTGCTCCAGTCTCTGCTCGCGACACAAGGCAAGCATTGCCTTGTTGCCGACGTACAGAACTGGAGGAGAACGAGGCCGCTCCCCCAAGTCGGTCAGCAGGTAGGTCAGCCAGCGTAGCTCCTGTGCAGCCATGGCCCCAGCGTAGATCTCGGCCTCACAGCTGGAACCAAGCACAGAAGAAGAACGAGTGGACCTCCACGAGACAGAACCAGAGCCAAGACTGAAGGTGTAACCCTGTGACGAACGCTGAGTCGTCTGGTCGTCGGCCCAAGAAGCGTCAGAGTGTCCTGTGAGGACCACCAAACCCCGTCCTCCAAGCACGAGCCCCATGCCCGATGTGCTGCACAAGTAACGCAATACCCTCTTCGCAGCATCAAAGTGCACCTTTCGGTGTCTACCAGGTGCCACGTAGCGAGCCAGGAGGCTGAGAGGGTACGCGAGGTCAGGTCGTGTGCACGTCATCAGGTACATGAGGCAACCCACAAGCTCTGGGTACGGACCACTCGGCTCTACGGACTCGTCCGAAGGTGGAGCTGAGAGCGAGTGGCCGGTAGACAGAGGAGTGGGCTGTGGCGAGGACCACGTGAAGCGGAAGCGCTGAAGGACCTGCTGCACCATGTGTGACTGAGTCAGGGTGATGGTGCGCCGTGCTCTGTCCCGGGTGATCTGCAAGCCAAGATAGCTCCGCAGCTCACCCAGGTCAGTGCAGGTGTGTCTCTCCTGCAGCTCCGCCTTCACTAGGGCCAGTGCCTCAGTGTCAGCAGTAGCAAAAACCAAATCGTCTACGTACGCGAGGATGTAGAACGGCGGCAGAGTAGTGTCGGTGCGTAGAAACAGCGATGGGTCAGCAGTCGAAGGAGCAAACCCAAGAGCCGCAAGTGTCGTCATCAGTGTGTCGTGCCACTCACGGGGCGCCTGACGCAGGCCGTACACTGGTCGCCGTAGGCTCCACTGGGTACCCTCAGGAAACGACCCAGTGAAGCTTTGTGGACGGCTCAACCAGATGGCCTCGTGAAGGCTACCCTGCAAGAAAGCTGTCGAGAAGTCGAGGGAGTGCAGCTCGTAGTCACGCTGAGCTGCAACGTGTAGCAACACCCGAAGAGTGGTCATCTTCGGGGTGGGGGAGAAGGTCTGAAAGAAGTTGACCCCCTCACGCTGACTGAAGCCTCGAGCAACGTGACGTGCCTTGAAGGCAGGCGGAGAACCCGGCGGCCGCTTCACCCTGAAAATCCACATGCCACTGACGATGTTCGCCCCAGGTGGGGGAACCTCGTCGACGTAGGTGCCTGTGGACTTCCAGGAAGCCATCTCTGCGTCCATGGCTGTCTGCCACTGAGAGGAGTACTCACCCGAAATCGCCTCCCTGTAGGAGCGCGAGGTGGGGATGTCAAGTGCATCCGGGTCTCCCTCAGGGGCAAGCAGCATGGTCGCGGTTCCTACTCTGATACCATGTTAAGAATAGAACTAGGAATGAGTGAGTGAACTAGACAAGAGGTGAGTACAAGTAGGGGAAACCTAACCCTAAAGTGTTGTACTCACTAAGGAGTGATCCTATTGTAATTTGACAAACAATTCCCGCCGCGACTTTGAAGGACCCCGTTTTTTCTATTACCACGCACCGGAAAGTTTTAAAGTTTATATATATAGCTCGTACAAAAACGGTTCAAATCATATTTTTTATAGCATGATTGCGAACTAACAAAATGATTCAAAAAAACACAATCCGCGAAAGGACCTCGGGGCTCTTACTTTTTGTAATTACTTCAACGTTGGCCATCTTTTGTTTTGCATGTGGGAAAGATACACCTCTTTAGAATTACATGTTTCATTTTTTTAAAAGAACCATAAACGCCTTGTCGCAAGGATTTTAGGGTTGATGCTCCCAAATTCATTTGCCATCTGAAAGAGGTATAGATTTGTTTGCCCCGGCTGCACAATAGAATCAAGTAAAAACAATTTGCGGAAAGAGCGCCAGAATATCAGTTGTGTATACAACTTTGTTTATACAACACTTACGTTTTTTTATATAGCTTGAAAATCGGAAAGTGTGTCAGGATTTCGGGAAGTGTGTCAGAATTTCGGAAAACTGTGTCAGAATCTCGGAGGTTTCTGCTTCAAGATTCGTCAATTTAGTCTGACGCGAGCGGGAAAAACCAGAATCAGGGTCATTTTGGGAGAGGGTTTCTTCTAGTTACCATTCGCGTGATGGGTTGCTAGTGTATAGTTACCATACGCGTTAAGCGAGTTACCAAACGTGATAAGCGAGTTACCAAACGTTTTAAGCGAGTTACCAAATGCGTTGAAATCGTTATCGTACGCGTTATAGTTTCCCATGTAAGTTACCATTGACATATTTCCCCTTGTTGCACAGCATCTGGTGCTTTCCACGTCAGCAAAATGTATCCTGGTGACTACTTTGGGCATTTATCTTAGCGGTAACACTCATGGAGCTCAATCGCTGCTGAGGTAAGCCACGTGTCGAAATCGTAACAAACGTAACTTGTGATTGCCTGAGTGGTAACCAACATGCCTAACTGGTCAACAGTATTGCCTGAATGGTAATGAACAGTGCATTCCGAACTCCAAACTGGTAACTGATCATTTCGACCCTATTGTACACCGTACGTACACACTGTGACTCGGCAAAAAGGCAATCGAGAAGAATATATGCTGCGCATTGTAATAATTTTACGTGTATAACTTGAAGAATATGTATATATTAGTAAAGAAGTATTTTTTTCACGAATATATTTATAGAAAATACGGTAAAATGCACGTATTGACATGTTTTATACCACTCCGCATTTGATACAGTTGGCCAAACACTACAATTATATAACTGATTCGATTATCCAATGGGATGCTATAACGTCGAGATATATTAATTTAGTATCAGTAGTATTAACCATTTATAGACATCATAATCAGAAGCTTTTTTTGGGTTCATAAACTCTAGAGGAACAATAATCTATTGCAAAAATGTTAATAGCCTATATTATTTCTATTTCAACCTTACACCTTCAAGTTATACACGTGAAATTTTTACAGTGCGAAACACATATTCTTCTCGATTACCTTTTTGCCGAGTCACAGTGTGTACGTACGGTGTACAATGCGGTCGAAATGATCAGTTACCAGTTTGGAGTTCGGAATGCACTGTTCATTACCATTCAGGCAATAATGTTGACCAGGTAGGCATGTTGGTTACCACTCAGGCAATCACAAGAAACGTTTGTTACGATTTCGACACGTGGCTTACCTCAGTGGCGATCGAGCTCCATGAGTGTTACCGCTAAGATAAATGCCCGGCCACTTTTCAGGGAATTTTCAACCAACCACCTTTCCTCGACGCATTTTGCCGAAACAGAAACCACCCACTTGGGAAACAGTAAACACTGCAAACGGCAATAGCACTTGGCAATCAGCCCGATATCGTGGGGGTAATTTGAGTGTCTACCTCTGGTTGCTGACCAACATTCCGTCCAGCTTGTGATCCAACCCAACACATTATAACAATTACGGTGAAACGTATTTTTAGAGGCTGTCAGTTCTTTGGCTACGTTCTGAATCTAACCTTCAGCTTACCCAAAAGGTTTTGAATCCTTGGAACATCCCACCCTATCCATTCGCCGTAATTCGAGGAAGCAAAGGCCATGACAGACAGGTCCTTCGTGGCAATATTCGACTGGGCGTTTTACGCTTCGGTTTCCCCCCTCATTTGGCCGTTGGCTGATTGGTGACCGCTGTTGATTGAAGCAGGGTGCGCCTGGGGATTCACGATTCATGACGAACCTGGCCTTGATCAGCGGAGGTGTACCCAAGGACACGCCGCCTCGCTGTTCAGAACAGAATATGAAACCTAAGTCAGAACAGAACAGACTGCCGTTGATCATACCAACCAGACATAGCAGCCCAGGTTTCATCATAGGTCTTCTCCACCACCTTTCCTAGGAATCTCCTCGGTTCTATCCACCTTGATTTTCTAGCTCCTCTGAATCACCTCGAATTCATCAACTCCGGACGGGTGTGACAGAAACCAGTTCGCTGTAGGTAGTAGTATTTAGAAGGCAAGTTTGTCATTCCCTTGAACTTAGCTTCGGCTACAGCTATCACTGGGATTGCATGTGGAAAGTAGGAGAGACCGTTGCTGTAGGGGTAGGCGGAGGCTCGGCTCTGCTGTCAAACGTCGCTCCGGACGCGTCCAGAGGCGCTAAGAGTGAGTTCCTGTAACCACGTCTTGCTTTCGCACCGAAGCAATAAACGATTTTCGCGAAGTGACTTACGTGACGCGTTATGGCTGTGACCTCACAATAGCACTTGGCCTATTCGGCTCGTGACGTGTTATGTTTGCGTGGATGTGCGTCGCGCCGAGTTTAATTTTCGCGTTCGTCAGTTCGGGCTTTCTAATCGGCCTCCGTCGTCCTTCTCCACAGCAATGCCGTTTAACTCAGTTTCCGCTGTCTGCGACTTCAAACTCCCGTCCTTCGCCATGGCGACAGAAATATCTGCCGGAGCGAGGTCAACCAGCCCGACATCCACGTCACTTAGGCGAAGGCCGCAGCACCATAAGCGACATTCCCAGTCAAGCTCCTCGTCTGCCGCCGCTTTGTTCCGTACCGGGCAAACCCCGGCCGGCGATTGGCGAGGAGCGGCAACCAGCACAACAAAGTGGCGTTGTCGGGTACGGCAAGTTTGTACCTTCTAGATTCATCCTTCGCTGTAGCGAGCCGACTAATGTGCAGCTGTCGCATATAGGACCCGACTAGTGACCTCAAGTAGCCTCCTTCCCCGGTACGTTCTAGAGTCTACTTGAAGTCATCATAATACGTCCAGAACTCTAGAACGTTTCGCCGTGCTCTTTAAGAAGAACTATATCAAGCTGTACTGATTCTCTTGTGTTGCATTCGGCTCTGCGCAGGCCGCCGTTCCGCACCAAGCCGCTGGTTCCAGAAACCGAGGTATGCCATGCTCTTTTTCCTTTCTCGGTGTGAGATTAACCGTTGAGGAGTGAACACATCTTTTTTTCCTTGTTACGCGTTCATTCTTACAACGTCCCGTACGGATTCTTCCCCCGTTTTGGTCGTATTGCGCGTTTGGCGTCCGTTGATGTCGTTTCTTCCCATTTTTCCAGGTTCAGCTGAGGATGAGTCGGACATAGACGGGCTTGCAGAAGAGAGCGCGGTGCTGCGAATCACGAACCACCACGTGGATATGGACCTGTCAGCAGATGACACAGCATCTGGCGACAGCGTGCGAGCAGTCGCATGGTCCGACGATAGCAGGTTACTCGTAGTCGAAGCAGACGATGGGAGCGAGATCAAAAGCAACGGTAGAGGGGGTGAACGTGCTGTGAACGGCAATGCCCTAGGGAGAGATAGTGGACGGCATAAAATAGTGGCGAAGGAAGAGGAGGGAATGGGGGAAGGAGAGGAGGAGCTAGGGGTGGCTAGCGAACTCCCTATACCGATATTATCTTCCGCAGAAGAACCCAACCGGCCGTACGAGTTCAAGATCCTCAAGGTGAGGCTTGTTTCCGAACAGAGCACTAATCCCGTGTGTTGTCGCTTGTTTTTTTTGCATTTCTCGTGTTGTGGCTTTGTCGTCCTGATTGCTGATTGCTGATTGCTGATTGCTTTATTCTGATTGCTGCATTTGCACCCTGTTGTCCTCATGTCTTCCTCATGCGCCTATCCTCATACAACTGTGGTCTGTACCCCTGAATCTGTGCGACTGTCTGTGCAGGAGGAGCTGAAGTTCTCACGCTACCTGAATGTCTTCAACCGGGTGGTCGAGGTAAGCTCTTTGCTCACGTGCGTGGCACTTCCTCTGTCAGCCGTCTGTCTCGCGTTGCACGCTGCAGTGTGTTTGTTGGTAATGAAGCAAAAAACTTTTATTGTCAAGATGGAAATGAGTTTGTGAGTTCTGCTACTAGCGTGTGAAATCATGCAGCAGAAAGTTGGGAATACCAGCCAACCCACCAGTCATCCACGTTGGCATTGCCTTTGACACACCAGTGACATTCCTGCACTGGTTGACTTGATTGACGCAATGTGAGGCTCATACTACACTGTGCTCAATCTCAGACTTCTTCCCATACCTCATCCAACGCCTCGTCCCACACTCATTCTGAGTCGCATCCCGTGCCTCACCCCGTACCTCATCCCATGCCTCATCCCATGCCTCATCCCGTGCCTCACCCCGTACCTCATCCCATGCCTCATCCCATGCCTCATCCCGTGCCTCATCCTGTGTTCCCATACCTCATCCCATGTCACATCCCGTGCATCATCCCATGCCTCATTCGAGGGCTTATCACGTGCCTTATCCTGTGCCTCATCACGTGCCTCATCCATTGCCTCATCTCGCACCACCCCACAACTCATATCATGCCTCGATTCATGCTCTTCCTCATCCCCCTGCCGTCCGGTCCTCTCCCCATACTCATTCCCTCTCCCTATCATCTATCTCTCCTCTCCCTTTCCTCTCCCTCTCCTTTCTCTGTCCTCTTCACCTCCTCTCTCCCCCTCTTCCTCCTCTCCCGTTTTTCTTCCCCTCCTCTATCCTCCCCCCTCTTCCTATCCCCCTCATCTCTCCCTCCCCTCCCCCTCGCAGCATCCCCCCCAGCCTCTCCCCAACGGCCAAACACTCCCAGCCAGCATGACCCGACCAGCATCGGACGAGCACCCGGTCGGCGGCGATTGTCTGCTAGCGGAGGAGTTCGGGGTGACAGAGGAGCGACCGGCAAACAGCAGCGGGCACTCGGGCGGGTGGATAGGGTACGGGCTGGAGCTGGGGCAGGTGCAGGGCGGGCAGGGGGAGCAGCGCGTGGAGCTGTGGCCGCAGCAGGTGGTGGAATATGATGTGGTGGCAGCTAAGACCAAGTCGTGCCACTTCGTGTGCGTGCTGCCCTTCCATTCAAAGACCCAGACGGTTACTCTATTAAAGGAGTACGCACAGGTACGTGATGAAAGCCTCGCGGGTAGAACAATCAGGTAGCAAACATAGCAGGTAGCAAACAAAGCAGTAGCAAACAAAGCAGGTAGCAAACAAAGCGGGTAGCAAACAAAGCAAGTAGCAAACAAAGCAGGTAGCAAACAAAGCGGGTAGCAAACAAAGCGGGTAGCAAACAAAGCGGGTAGCAAACAAAGCAGGTAGCAAACAAAGCAGGTAGCAAACAAAGCAGGTAGCAAACAAAGCAGGTAGCAAACAAAGCAGGTAACAAACAAAGCAGGTAGCAAACAAAGCAGGTAACAAACAAAGCAGGTAGCAAACAAAGCAGGTAGCAAACAAAGCAGGTAGCAAACAAAGCAGGTAGCAAACGAAGCAGGTAGCAAACAAAGCAGGTAGCAAACAAATCAGGTAGCAAACAAAGCAGGTAGCAAACAAATAAGTTAGCAAACAAATCAGGTAGCAAGCAAATCAGGTAGCAAGCAAATCAGGTGGCAAACAAATCAGGTAGCAAACAAAGCAGGTAGCAAACAAAGCAGGTAGCAAACAAATCAGGTAGCAAACAAATCAAATAGCAAAAAAATCCGGTAGCAAACAAATCAGGTAGCAAACAAATCAGGTAGCAAACAAAGCAGGTAGCAAACAAATCAGGTAGCAAACAAATCAGGTAGCAAACAAATCAGGTAGCAAACAAATCAGGTAGCAAACAAATCCGGTAGCAAACAAAGCAGGTAGCAAACAAAGCAGGTAGCAAACAAATCAGGTAGCAAACAAAGCAGGTAGCAAACAAATCAGGTAGCAAACAAATCAGGTAGCAAACAAAGCAGGTAGCAAACAAAGCAGGGAGCAAACAAAGCAGGTAGCAAACAAATCAGGTAGCAAACAAATCAGGTAGCAAACAAATCAGGTAGCAAACAAATCAGGTAGCAAACAAATCAGGTAGCAAACAAATCAGGTAGCAAACAAATCAGGTAGCAAACAAAGCAGGTAGCAAACAAATCAGGTAGCAAACAAATCACGTAGCAGGAAATGATGCAGCAGGAAGATGAGACAGCGCGTATCACTGCTTGCTGGTCTTCACATTGGTGGATGGGTGGTGGTGATGTTCGCTCTGGCCCTGGATGACGGGGATGGGGAAGTAGCGTGCTGGAGAAGAAGGTTTTGCAATGTTTTGAGGCATCTCTTGAAGTGTGCCTGCCCCGCTCCTCCCTCACGCACTTTGCCTCGCCTTCCTCTCCTGCCTCCCTCCCCATCCCGCTCCCCCTCTCTTCCTCCCTCTGCCACACCCTGCGTGGCCCGCAGGGAGCGAACGCGCTGGTTTACACGATGCCATGTGGCGGATACGCTGACAATCGCACATCCCTGGAGAGCTGCGCACATGATTTCAGACGTCCCGAGTATAAACACCTCTCCCTTCTCCTTCTGCCTCAATCTGCCTCCCTTTCACCTCTCCCTCTGCCGCCCTCTGCCTCACGTGTGCAGGGAGCAAACGCGCTGGTGTACACGGTGCCGTGTGGCGGCTACACGGACAACCACACGTCCCTGGTTGCACATGTTTCGAGATGCCTCACAACTTACTACTTGTCCCTCCGACATCCTCTCCCTCCGCCTCACCTGTGCAGGGAGCGAACGCGCTGGTGTACACGGTGCCATGTGGGGGCTACACAGACAACCACACGTCCCTGGAAGACTGCGCCCGCAGAGAGCTGTCTGAAGAGGTGAGACGCGTGATGTGGGACAAGATGAGAGGTGCTTGCGGATTGAAGAGAGCTGCGAAGGGTGATGGTGTACACGACGGTGCCCCGTGTGGTGGTTACACGGACAACCACACGTCCCTGGAGGACTGTGCTCGTAGAGAGCTGTCTGTCTGAAGAGGTGAGACGCGTGATGGTGCGAGCGACGAGAGACGTGTGCAGAGTGAAGAGAGGTGCACAGGACGAAAATAGCGGAGTGGATGTGAAGCAAACAGAGGTGCCAGGGGTGCCGGCGCAGCCGAGCCAGACAACATGGACAATATCAGGTGGATTGTGAGAGATCACAGCGGAAGCGGTGTGATTGGTACTGCAAGCAGGGTCACCTCAGCTGTTTCCCATTAGCGGACAGCAGAAGCGGTGTGTGGCCGTTGCTATACGCACCCCCTCTTTCTTGATACCTCCCTTCTTCTCATCACCTCTCTTCCCACACCTGTCCACCCCTGCACGCACCAGGCGAGGCTGTGTGGAGGGCAGCTCATCAAGCTCGTGGGAGACGACCACCCTGGCCTGCTCGAGGTGAGACGTCCCACCCTGCCATGCTGGCGCGCTCTTGCCTCCCCTGCCCGAGGGGGGGCACCGTGCATCTAGCTGCCCCTGTTCCCGCCAGGCGAGGCTGTGTGGGGGCCAGCTCATCAAGCTCGTGGGGGACGACCACCCAGGCCTGCTCGAGGTGAGTCTTCCCGGCTTTCCACGCTGATCCGTTTCTTCCTGCTCCGACCGGTATGAGCTCCTTGCCCGTTCAGCCATACACAGGCGTGATGACATGACCTTGAAGGTGAGTGAGCCTGTGTCTCTTGTCATGTCACTACTGCCTACCAGGTCTAGTGTTCTGTCGAGCTCTTTTCCAGAATATACATGAAGTTGAGACGAGTCTGCTGGATCTCCCTGCCTTGCTGCGTGGGAGGACAAGCGGTGATCTGTAACCCCTTGAAATAAGCTCGGATTTATACCCGTTGCATCTCCCTCCCTTGCTGCGTGGCAGGTCAAGTGGTGCAAGAACCGCTTCACTCCCTTCCTTGTCATCGACCCTCAGGTCAGTCAGCGTCCCGCCCTCTGCCCCTCACATCAGCCATCCCCTGTTTTTATGCCCCCCATGCTGCTTTTCCCCCGTGCTCCATGCTCGGGTGTGAAGTGCCTGCACTGCACTGCTCCCTTGCCTGGCAGCTTGGGACGCTGCAGGGAATGAGTCTAGAGGTGGCCCGTGTGCCGGTGAAAGACCTGCACCCACTCCATCCCTATCTTTCCCTTGTGACTACCCCCCCATTCCCCACTCCACAGGTCGATTCCGACCCTCTTTCGAGGGATCTAGAAGAGTTAATAGAGGTGGACCGCGTGCCAGTGGGGGACTTGCAGCCACTCACCATTCCCTTTTGTCTTCCCCCCCATTCCCCACTCACCATTCCCCACCCCTGCAGGACGACTCTGACCCTCTCCCAAGGGATTTAGAGGAGTTCATAGAGGTGCACAGGGTGCCGGTGGGGGACCTGCACCTGCTCTCACCTTATCGCTCCCTTGTTGCTTCCCCCATTCCCCATTCCCCACTCCCATTCCCCACTCTGCAGGACGACTCCGACCCTCTCCCAAGGGATTTAGAGGAGTTCATAGAGGTGCACCGGGTGCCGGTGGGGGACCTGCAGGGCATGGCGCTGAGTGGAGACATGCTGCTGCCCTCGGTAGTCACCTGCACCATGGCTCTTCAGTACCTCAAGGACAACGGCTGGCTTTAACGGGTGTGACTGTAGGGAGTATGGTGTGGTGGGGGTTATCCGCGCCGGCACTGAGTGGAGACATGCTGCTGTGCTCTGTCGTCACCTGCACCATGGCCCCGCAGTACCTCAAAGACCATGACTGGTTGTGAATGTAACGGGTGTCACTGTAACGAGGGTGACTGTAGGGGGGAGACATGCTTCTGGGCCTCTGTTGTCACCTGCACCATGGACCTGCGGTACCTCAAATATCACGGCTGGCTGTGACTGTAACGTGTATGGCCAACGGACGAGTGCGGTGGGAGCTTGCGCTGGGGGCAGAATGCTGCTGCTGAGGGAAAATCGTACGGCTGACCCTGTCTGTAACGGGGTGATGACTAACGGACAGTACCGTATACTGCGTTTGAGAAAGCAAATCCTCGCAGCCACGAGCTGAGTGGCCCAACAGTTACTCTGTACAAGTAATGTTGCTGTGGATGGGGAGAGGGGGGGGAGGGGTGGCTGCTCATGCGCATGGCCTCCCATGTGCTGTGTTGCTGATGCACAGCAGCAAGTTAATAAACCAGCTAATTATCTTCTATTTGTGATGTTTGCTACGTTATCTCATCAGAGTTCTCCCACACACCTGTCTGTACGTTTTGGCAGTGCAGATCCGTGAAAAATACATCATAAATTCCGTTCATTACCACCCTCTCCCTTTTGGTCTGGTTAGACTTGCTGTCTCTGCATCACAATATGTGCTTTTGTCCAACACAAGTAGCTCCGGGGTAGTAGTAGGTATGGAGCAGATGTTTGATGTTGACCGGAAAAGTGCATTTGTCTGTTCACAATTAGACTGCACAATATACGGTACCAGTAGTCTTATCTAGCGTAGCGTAGCTGTTGACTTTCTGTTCAGTGGGCTCTGTTGCACGCTTTTACCACAAAAAAAACCGGCTGCAGAAGTCTTGGTTGGCCCTTGAAAATATCAAAAACAGAATAAACCACAAACGTACAACACTGTCGCAAAAGGCTCAGCACTGCAGGCACACAGAAGTATTGACATGCAAGGAAGGCAGGCAGAATGGTTATACCATGTCCCTCCCTGCTCCTACACGAGCCTTATTCACTCTACACTAGATGCTGAAAGCAGCGTCTGAGAATTTCACCAGAAAGGCCATCATGGGCAGCGAGAAAACTGCCTGAAAGCAGTGATGGTGACCCGCCGATTATCAGAGAATACTGTTGGCTGTGCAGTAGAGCGTAGAGGAGCGGTGGGCAACAGTGAGAAAGAAAACCTGGCGCTTATTCAACAGGAAGTGCCACGTAAGGCATGGGATGGGACAATGGGCGGCGCGGAGAAGGGCGGGTGGCAGGCATGGGCGGAATGGAGCAGCATCTGTTGCGCCCAGAGAGTGACAGCTCGAAGACAAAAGCATGGTGTGCCTTTGAGCCGCCTCAGATGCTGTCCTTCCTGCCTGCAGCGACGTGAAATTGGCCTGCACTCTACAGCGGAGTGACGCTGATCTGCACCTTCATGCCGCCCGGCCCGCAGTGGCTGGGCACGGGGCACGCGAAATAGAGCCCCGTGGCCGCGTCACCTGCCTGGACTGTGTACCTGCAGAGAAGGGAAGCAGGGATGGAGGAGACAGAGGCAACGGAGAGGGAGATTAAGGCGCGGGTGGAGGAGGCAGGTGATGCTTTTGAGTCGACTCAAAAGCAGTGGCGACGGAGAGGGGGGTTAGGGAGAAGGTGAAGAAGGCAGGTGTTGTGAAAGAAAGCAAGTGCACCAACCAAGCAAGTGCTTGCGAGCAGCAGGACGTTGACACAAGAGCAAGTGCAGGAAAGGCCGAGAGCTCGCGGGGTGAGAAGGGGGGGAAAGATGGAGTGAGGAAGGTCGATAGAGCAGGGAAAAAGGGGGGTATCCTGACGTTTCTAAAGAAGCGCAAACGCGGGAGCTTGGAGCTGGCGTTGAGGGCGCCGGTGACCTTGCGACCGGATGGGGGAGGAAGATCTAGGGAGCAGGGCAGAGGAATAGTACCTGGCATAGCCGAAGAAGCGGATAGGAGCCACCTTGGAGCTGCCACTGAAGTCGCAGTTGTCATACGCCGTGCCACTCGCCAGCTTGCGCACGCCGTGCGGCCAGAAGCCCCACTTGAACACTGCGGGCCGTGTGGTGGTGGTGGGTGTGGATGGGTGTGGCGCGGGGGATGTGGAGGGAGGGAGGAAGGGCGGGAAGCGGCGAGGGAGGAGGTGAGTGCAGGGGGAGATAGACTAAAGAGCGGCACAGGCCTGGAGGGGAAGGAGGTGCTGCTGAAGAAGCTCCACCGAGGGCTGTGAGACATGAGAAGGCTTTTGAGGTGCCTCAAAACTGCTTCTCCATAAAAAATGCTGATGGAGCAGCTCCACTCCAACGAGGTCCTTTGAGTCGACTTTAAAGCCCTTTGAGTCGACTTTAAAGCCCTTTGAGTCGACTTTAAAGCCCTTTGAGTCGACTTTAAAGCCCTTTCAGTCCACGCAAAGAGGTCAACGCTCTCAGGCCCCCGCCCACGCCATGCACCACCTTATCAGTTCATCACATGCCCCCGCCCTCTCTCCAAAGCATCTCCCGACCCGCCAGGCGACCCCCCTGCTTGACAGGCGTTGACTGGCGTTGACTTGACTCACCAGCACGTCACCCGGCCTGATGACGGGCTGCCGCCACGACTGGTGGACATAGAAGGACCACGGCAGGGGGCCGTACCCCACCAGCACCGCCTTCGCCTGTGCCGCGGGGAGGGAGGGGAGGAGGGAGAGGAAGTAGAGCGGGGGAAGAAAACAGAGAGAGGGCAGAACACGGTTAGACCGACATAGAAGGACCACTGCAGCGGCCCGTACACCACCATCACCGCCATCGCCTGTTGGGGGGGAGGGAGAGAGGAGGGAGGGGAGGAGGGAGTGGAGGAGGGAGGGGAGGGGCAGGGGGGAGAAAATAGACAAAGGTCAGGCGTCCGTTAGGAGGAGGAGGAAGGCGTCAGCTGACGCAGGCAAGGCGTCAGCTGATGCAGGCAAGGCGTCAGCTGATGCAGGCAAGGCGTCAGCTGATGCAGGCAAGGCGTCAGCTGATGCAGGCAAGGCGTCAGCTGATGCAGGCAAGGCGTCAGCTGATGCAGGCAAGGCGTCAGCTGATGCAGGCAAGGCGTCAGCTGATGCAGGCAAGGCGTCAGCTGATGCAGGCAAGGCGTCAGCTTGCTGCTGCGGCCATTCTCGTCTCCCACACATGGAGAAATGTACATTAGCTTGGAAATCCTTTTGCGGTCCTTATAATTTTTAAAAGGTTCTTGGCAGGCAGGGTGCTTGCCTGGGCTTGGAGCAGGACTGGCGGCACGTCAGCACGCACACGCCACGTGTGCAACATGCAGAGGCCGTGTGGCGAGTTCGTCATGACCACGCAACAGCAGCAGCACGTCGGGTGGCCGCCACGTCACGTGCCACGTCGCATGCGACACATGCCATGTGGGGGCGTTGCAGCGCCGTAGGCGGCAGCAGCGCAGGAAGGGGAATGAATGGTGCCGCGGAAACGTCATGCACGCGGGGTTGGAGGAGGGCGGAAAGAGGGGGGAAAAGGTGGGCAAGTGGAGGGAAGGGAAGGGAAGGGAAGCGGGTGGGAATAGGATGCAACGAGAATCAAGAGACATGCCGCATGTTCCGCGACGGAATGAGAAGAGCGAACATGAAACGTTGAACAGTGAGTGAAATTGACTCGTATATGGTGAGAGTTGGTCGAGCCATGACTCACGTGGCGCGAGAAGCACGAGGGTGCAGAGGAGAATCGCGGGGCGGGCTGACGCCATGGCTGATCGCGACACGGCGCGGTACCTTACAACCAGAATGTTGGTTCTTGGAATGTCTGAGAGGGGTTGAAAAAGGTTTTGATCTTCCAGCCAACGACTATTCGAGTGTCGCGATTTTTGATTGACCTCGAGGTAAGCGCTGCATGCAACGTAAACGAGCAACGAAAATCCCGAAAAGCGCCACAAGGTATGGCACAATGGCTCGAAGCCGCCATTGAAATACACGCAGAGTGACCAGCGGCGCTGCTCGCCCGGCGCTAAATTGAGCTCTGAGCGCGGCGCGGGACGCTGTCCTTCCTTGCGAATGTGGCTCGTCGCTGCTGCAGCGAAATGGACGGCGCCGCACACGGCTCGTAAGGGTGGCTAGCCCCGACCGCGCGCCGTACGGACGACATGGACGGCTTCTGTTGGCTGAAAATGTTTAAAATGCCCGGCGCCGCAAAAGCTACATTTGGAGAGAAAGAAGGCAAAAGACAAGCAGCAATGGCAGTTGTCGGCGAGGCGAGAACTAGGAGAACTAGGAAATCACCAGCCACAGGAGATGTGGTTTCCCTGTTTGGGCAGCAAGCAGCGAGCCGCGTATTATGTGCAGCTTTCAATCCTATTCGCTTTATAGGCAAGGAAGCGTGTTGAAAGCGTGAACATTCCTTGTACATAAAAGTTCAGTAATTAAAGTAAAACCTTTGTTTTGCAATGGACAACGTTGATGTTTACTCTGATTTGTTCAACCCTATCCTAAGCTAATGTAACAAATACAGCTTGAAAATATATTGTACAACAAAAAAGAAGTTGATGATTGAAACAAAGGCTACAAAACGGGCAATTCCCGAGAGAAATGTTGTGCTTTATTCGCATGAAAGTAAAGGGACGAGGATATTTGTCTTCATGCAGATGGTCGCATGGTCGCTCTGGATGGTGTGATGCAGGCAGCTTCAGATGGCACAGGCAGGCAGCTTGGGTTGGGTGGCAGGCAGCTTGGGTTGGGTGGCAGGCAGCTCGGGTGGCAGGCAGCTTGGGTGGCATTCTAGGGCGAGATGGGGATTGCTGTCTTCATGTGGTAGGCGCTGCAGTGAGCGTCCACGCTGCAGGCGAAGAAGAGAGTTGTGCCCGCTGCTGTCCGTGGCACCTTGTACCTGAGCCGGTTGAGAGGGTTCAGACGGGTTTGAGAGGGTTTGAGGCAGGGACATGAGGATAGGCGATGACATGAGGATTTCTGCAGGGGAATATCAACAGTAACGCCCAGGCTGGTGAGAGTTGGTGAAGGGTGGCGAAGGATGGTGAAGGACGGTGACGGGGGGTGATGGGGGGTGAAGTGTGGTGCTGGTGGGTTGTGCAAGGATACTGAAACGGTAAGAGAAGTAGAGGAGGCATAAGCGCACTTGTATTTGTGGGAGGTGTGGACGCGGGTGAGCCTGTGGCCCGTGGCGAAACCACTTTCGAGAATCCTCATAAGTGATTTCAACAGAGATTGGAACGGTGTGTGTGTGCAACAGAAAGGGCAGCAGCGTGGTACTTGTAGCGCTCGGAGATGTGCACGTGCCGTGCTTGAGCCTCTTTCCCGTGGCGAAGGTGACTTTTGAGACGTCTCATACGTGATCTCATTCAACAGAGATTGGAACGGTGTGTGCAGAAAGGGCAGCAGCGTAGTACTTGTAGCGCTCGGAGATGTGCACGTGCTTGAGCCTCTTTCCCGTGGCGAAGGTGCAGTTGGTGTATGCTGCGAAGTCCCTGAGCTGCCACACGTCATGCCTTGCCATGCGCCAGCGGAACACTGATGGGGGGGGGGGGGGGGGGATAGAACAGGAGGGGAGGACGTACGGGGAGGGACAACTGGGGAATGAAGATGAAAAGGGGGAACGATCAGTATGCAAGGGCCTTGAAGCACCACACGCTATGCGCTGCCATGCGCCAGCGGAACACTGCAAGGTGGGGAGTAGGGGCGGAGGAAAGGCGGAAGAGGTGCAAGGAGGGGAGAGGAATAAATCAGCAGAGGGAGACTGGGAGAACGGAGGGAGGTTGGGAGGGTGAGGTGGGGAGGGGAGGATGAAGTGGTGGGAGGGCAAGGATGACAGGGATCACATGAGTGCAGCAACACACGGGGCTTGGTAAGCACATGAGCATGCACACACGGGCTGCCATGGGCTGCCAAGGGCTTAATAAGCTTGTCCCCTGGCCTCACACGGGGAGGCTTCCAGGACTCAACGCCGTACGACCACGGGCTGAACCACCCCCTGCCCACCGTCACTGTCTTGGCCTGTGCACATGGGGATGGGGGGGCGGAAAGAAGGGTGAGGGATATAGAGTGACGGGAGAAATCAGGAAGAAAATCGAGGAGGGAAAAAAGGAGGTGGGCGAAGATTGGCGAGAGGGAGTTCAAGGGATGCACGAAGGAAGACGGACAAGGAGGAGGTAGGAAGGGGAGAGGGTGACGTGTGGCGGATGGCAAGCGTGTGGCGGATGCAAGCGTGTGGCGGATGGCAAGCGTGTGGCGGATGGCAAGCGTGTGGCGGATGGCAAGCGTGTGGCAGGCACATGGCATGGTTGGTGGCAGCAGTGGCGGCTGCAGTGGTGGTGGCAGTGGCCGTACCTGAGTGTCAGCTGCACCTGCAGCCACAGAGGGTCAGAGAGGACAAGAGGGAGGCATCAGAAGAAAGGCAATTGTTAGTAGAGGTAGCAGGGTGGAAAGCGAGGGGAACAAGAGGGAGGGATGGGGGAGGTGAGAGAACGAGGGAGAGCGCGGGGGTGGGAAGGAAGGAAGACAAGGACAGGCTGAAAAGACGAGGGGCAGTGAGGCGCGAAGGGGGAGAGGCGGAAGGACGCGAGCATGAGCAGCGGACCACCTGTCAACGGCTTACTTACAATCACGAAACCTTTTGTTTGAGACGCTCGAGAATCATATATCACGAGACTTGACTCACACAGCAGCACGAGGAGCAGCAGCGCGCACAACAGTTTGAGCCGCGCCATCTCGGCCGCTGTAACGCGCGGGAAGAGACTTCGCCGAAACGCGTGGCGCCGCGAACTATAAGAAGTATGGAAAGCACGCAAATTGGAAAGTCTGAGGCGGGCGTGTGGGAGAGGAAGTCTGGATTGATTCGATTCGAGTCTGCTGCTGCGATTATGGTGGAAACGGTGGTGTTTTAAGCGGAACTTCGGGGAGCTGCGTGCGCCATGGCAGTAGAGCGATTAAATAGCCGCGCCGCGCACGGACGGGCGCACCGACTGCGGCCGCAGGCGTGGCGGGGAGGAACGAACGACGGTGATTGCGCTCCGACGGTCGGAAGTCCGGCGCGTCTGGCGCAAACAGACGCCTCGTCCGCGCCGGCCATGGCGCAATAACTTCCCCTTGCGCAACGCTGCGGATAGCTTCTAAGACGGGCCGCGCCAAAGAAGCGTGGGGGTGAGGCGCTTCCTGTGTCCAATTTCGGTTTGGTAGGGCTTTCTCTGCAAGCCGGATGGCAGGCTCGGATGGCACTGAGCGAGTCGCCATGGAAGGGAAGCATGCCACGTGGCAGGCTGACTCCTCCGTTCTCTTCGACATGCGCTTGCCTGTGCGAAGCGGCAACGGCGACTATCGAAAGCCAATCAGCGCACGGCAAGTCGTGCGGCGCATGTGCGCGGCAGCACGTGCTGTGTATTTGTCATGGCTGCAACACGATATTCCCTAAGCCGCTGTCGAATGGCGGCGAGTCGCGACGAATTGTCCACTTTAGCAACTGTATGCAAAACGGGAAGGTTGTGGCGTCATCACTCACTGATATTTGAAAGATACGAACATAAGTTGGATACTCTACCACACTGAACCACGCTTAAACCTCGGTGAAGAGCCACATCGGATTGAACCCCCTACTGAAACAATTAAGTGGTTTAGTTACAGGATACAAGTTTCACGTGCAAAAGGTGGAGGGAGTCTCTTCACCTACAGGAGGACAGGCACCAGGGTTTCTGCTCCTCCGAAAACAACTGAAGAGACACCTGAGGTGGCATGGCATGGCACACTGCAGTTGACTAGACTGAAGGCACCTGAAGAGGCAGACCAGGGCGAATGCGTTGCAGCGAGATGGCATGGCGGCATTGGGGCTCTAGATGTCACAGTGCGGGCGGCTTCAGACGTCACTCAAGGGAGAGAGAGGCATCTTAGGGATGGCGCTGCTGTGAGGCGGCATGGCGGCGCTGGGATGGCGTGTTGCAGGAGGCTTCAGACGGCACACTGCAGGCGGCTTGAAATCACAAAGCGCAGGCAGTTTCAGATGGCTGGCACATTGCAGGAGGCTTCAGATGCTGCAGAGGAGGCAGCTGCAGACGGCTTGATATCACACTGCAGACTGCATGCGGCTTCAGACGGCAGGCTAGGGCGAGATGGGGATCCTAGTCTTCATGTGGAATGCGCTGCAGTGGGAGGGCACGCTGCAGGAGAAGAAGAGAGTTGTGCCCGCTGCTGTCAGCGGCACCTTGTACCTGAGAGGGTTGCGAACTGGTTGAGAGGGGTGAGCGGGTTGGGAGGGAAGAGAGGGTTGAGGCAGGGACATGAGGATGTGCAATGAGATGAGGATGTTTATGCAGGGAAGGAACAGGGTGATATCAATAGACAGGTTTCGCCGAGGCTGGGAGTCCTACCACAAAAAACGAGACAAACACAAAGCTGGTGGACGCTGGTGAGGGCTGGAGAAGGATGATGAAGGTTGATAAAGGGTGGTGGTGGTGGGTTGCGCAAGAGAAATTGAAGCGTTGTGTGCAGCGGGCAGCAGCGCACTTTAAGCGGTAGGAGGTGCGGACGGGGGTGAGCCTCTTGCCCGTGGCGAAGGTGCAGTTGGTGTAGGCTGCCAGGTCCCTGAGACGCCACACGTCATGCGCTGCCATGCGCCACCGGAACACTGCACAGAGAAGGGGAGGGGAGAACGCGGAGGGGAGGATGGACGGGGGAGGCGGAATCGGTAGAAAGAAGATCGAACGGGGGAAGGAATAGGATGCCAGGTCCTTGAGGCGCCACGTGTCATGCACTGCCATGCGCCAGGGGAACAATGCTCAGTGGGGAGGGAGGGGCGAACGAGGAGGGGAGGAGGAAGAGGCACAAGGAGGGGAGAGCGAAGAGGTAGGCAGAGGGGACTGAGAGATTGGAAGGAAGTGGGGAGGATGAGGTGGGGAGGGGAGGATAAAGAGTCGTGCAATTGAGCAGCAACACACGGGCTGCAAAGGGCTTACCGAGCACGTCCCCTGGCTTCACACGGGGAGGCTTCCAGGACTCAACGCCATACGACCACGGGCTGAACCACCCCCTGCCCACCGTCACTGTCTTGGCCTGTGCTCATGGAGGAAGAAGATTGGCGAGAGGGGATGGGAGAACGGAACAGGGGGTGGTGGGGAGGGAGATAGAGTGGTGGGGAGTATTCGGGGAGAGACGCAAGTAGGGGGGAAAGGAGGTGCAAGAAGCGAATGGATGCAACATGGCTGACGGAGAAGCCAAAGGTAAGAGTGAAAAAGGGTGACGTGTGGCGGATGGCAAGCGTGTGGCGGATGGCAAGCGTGTGGCGGATGGCAAGCGTGTGGCGGATGGGATGGCAAGCGTGTGGCGAGATGCAAGGCTGGCTGGGGGCAGCGGTGGTGGCGGTTGCAGTGGTGGGGGCAGTGGCGGTACCTGAGTGTCGGCTGCACCTGCAGCCACAGAGGGTCAGAGAAGACAAGCAATGGGAGCAATGGGAGAACAGATGAAGCGAATAGTTAGGAGAGAGACAGCAAGGTGGAAAGCGAGGGGAACAAGAGCGAAAGGAGGGAGAGAATGAGATAGAGCGCGGGGTGGGACGGAGGTTAAAGACGGAATTGAAAAAGACGAGGGTCACCTGTCAACTGATCATTCACTATCACGAGACTTCACTTACACAGCAGCGCGATGAGGAACAGCGCGCAGAGCAAATTGAGCCTCGCCATCTCGGTCGCGGTCGCTGTCTCGCGCGGAAAGCTTGGAAACTATTGGAGGCAAGTCCCCGGCGGGCGAGCGGGTGAGGGGGTCTGGATTGATTCGACTCAAAGCTTGCGATTGCGTGGAAAATATAATGTGATTCCAACGGAGCTTCGGGAAACTGCATGCGATATGGCAGCGACGCGCAGCAGAGTGACTAAATAGCCGCGCCGCGCAAGGAAGGGCGCACACGGAAGGGCGCAATAAAGGGCGCAAGAGATGGCGCACGGAAGGGCGCACTGGCGGCGCCCGATAACTCGCAAACAGGCGAATAGGCGGCGAGGAATGAACGACGGTGACGACGCCGACGGTCGGACGGTCGGACGGTCGGAAGCACGGCGCGTCTGGCGCAAGCGGACGCTGCCTTGTCGGCGCCGGCCATGGCGCAATAGCTTCCCCTCGCGCAACGCTGCGGATAACGTTCTAAGACGGGCCGCGCACAAGAAGCGCGGAGTTGCTGAAGTTTTTGCAATCAACGTACAGCACATCACGCGGTGCGGAGCATGTGAGAGTTCACGCCGCTTGGAGGTCGGTTTGGTTGGAGAGAGATAAGGCAGGCTCGGATGGCTCTGAGCCAAGCCCGCCATGGAGGCATATGTACGCCACGTGACAGGCTGGCTCTGCTCCAGGCCGCTCTCTGCCCGCATGCGCCGCTCACCTGCGCCGTCAAGCAGCGTCGCAAGTGCGGGGGCACCACACCACGTGCTATATTTGGCATTGCTGCAACTCGACATTCCCTAGTCCGCCGACGAATGGCGTGGCGAGTCGCGACGAATCGTGCATTTCAAAGTGTAACTACCGTATTAGCCGGTGGGTGGGAACGTTGTGAAGGAACGTTTCGAGGGGTGGATTTTCGACCGCACTGAACCACGCGAAAATACTCAATAAAGAGCAAATTGCCCCTCAATAATTTGGTACACAAACGCTGTCAAGGTCAAACATGTAGAAAGCATCATAATCCATACCAAGATAAGAGTAAGGGGTATAGTTACAAGGAATACTACTAGTTTAATGTACGGTAAGCATTGCGCCTAAAACAGAAATCATGCACTAATTCTAATAGCCGCCTTCATCTTCCCTGCAAGGCAATGGCCTGGTACACTGCAGCCAAAGTATAATGTGGTTCCTGCTGCTGAACTTGGCACTGTGAACCTGAACATGCAGACAGACAAAGTATGGACAAAAACGATTTGAGCACACACATATGCAAGTAAACAAGCAGGCGTGTGTTTATGCACGCACACACTCTAGCACTCCTGTGAGAAAGAGGGGGGGAGAGGGGGAGAGAGGGAAGGAGGGAGAGCGAATAGATTGGAGGGAAGGCGAGACGGAAGGAGACAGAACAAGTGGGAAGGAGGGAGAGCGATAGGGGAAGAGAGAGAGAGAGAGAGAGAGAGAGAGAGAGAGAGAGAGAGAGAGAGAGAGAGAGAGAGGGGGGGGGGGGGGAGAGGGAGGGGAGAAGGGAGGGGAGGGGGGTGGGTGGAGGCGGAGTGTGGGGAAGGGGGAAGGGTGAAGGGGGAAAGAGGGGAGGCGCGCAGCCTACTTGTATTTGCCGGTCACGGAGATGCCCGTTTTCTTGGTGGAACTACCAGCGGAGAAGTCGCAGTTGGTGTAGGCGGTCTCAGAGTTCATCACCCACACGTCGTGCGGCAGGAACCGCCACCGAAACACTGTCGCGAGGATGCACGAGTGGGGAGAGCGTGGGGAATTAAGGGGAATAGGAAGAGTGGATGAAGACGGTGGGTAGGGGTGGGAGGGGTGGTGGGGGAAAGGAGATGGGAGGGAGGTGGGGGAACCGTACAACTGACGAAGAAAGAGCCTGCTGTAAATATGAGCGTCCAACGCAGTGGTCACAACGTTGCTCGATGCTGGAAAAACTCTAAGCACGATCGCCAAAGAGGCTACCCATCTCGCCATTTCTACACCGCCGCTTTTGCGATGCGCGTTGGCCTTACCGAGGACGTCTCCAGCTTTGACGGTGGGTTGTTTCCAGTTGATGACGTTGTACTGCCACGGACTCGCCTTCCGCTTTCCGCCCACCACCACCTTCTTGCCCTGCAGCGACACACCAGCCAGATGAACGTCCACGGGCGAATAAGAGGGATGTACAAATACTAATTGAAATAGCGCTCTCAGAAACACGTCCACCACCATCATCATGGATTCCTAAATGAATTTGCACTGCTGCGACGCACCCGCGAGACGAAAGTCCCCGGAAGATTCAAGGGACCTAAACGAGGGAATTCAATCGAGCACGTCGAGCGACGCAATGGCTGGTAGTTAATGCACGCGTTTTCATACGCTACGGGAGAATCCATGGAGTGGGAGAATAATGGTATGGGAGAGAAACGACCAGGTGGGAAGGCATACCTCAGCTACCGTGACGTAGAAGCCTGAGCGCAAGTCGGTCGCCAGAAGTAGTTGCGGAAAGAGCAGGATATTCGGGGAACACGGGGATTTGCGGAAAAGGTAGGGGGATGACGCGAAAGAGAGGGTACGGAGAGCGGATTGAATGCGAGCTCGGAGGTAGATGAGAGGAGTTCAGAGCTTTTACATTGATATATCCTAACGGTTCTTGAAAAAAAATCGCGTCAAATATAGACTACAAAACCTTCACCTAAGATGAATCCGTGCGCGCTACACGCGAGCAGCAATTCTCCTAAATGACAAGAGCAAGAATTGCATTGGGACAAGCCTAAAGCGAAGTCAGTTGAGGCCGTTGTACTCACAGGCGAGGACAAGCAGGAGGGTAAGGAGCAAGGTAGCCCGCGCCATGGCACTAGCAGAGACGAGCCTTATCGAGATTCTCGTGTGCTGCAGTGACCAAGAGCCGAGACGGATGTGATAAATACGTGGCGTCTCTTGTTTAGGCTATTTCTAGCACGAGAGAAGTGGGATGGAGGGAGGTTGTGAGAACGCTACAACTGAGGAGTTGGTGCCTTCCGCAGCCGGAGCCCCCCATATCCGCTGCGTCCAGGCCTGCGAGCCTACCACGTTTCGCCTCTATAGTCCATACCTGCCTCCCTGCTTGACAGCGGTTGGGCGTGATCGTGTGCTCCGAGGGACGCACCATGCTTGGGGGGTGCCGGACCAGAATCTCTTTCTTTGAGCGCGCAACACGTAAGGCAAACACCCTGCCTCGGTTCTGCAGAGTCGTGTGGGGCAGGTGATCTGTAACGCTTTGCTCTACTAGCTACCGTGTGGATGCGCTTTGGAAACTCACTGGCAAATCACAAGCGGCAAATTTCAATTTTGAAGGATGTCCAAGCCAAAACCATGCCGAAGCTAATGAGAGGTTTGCTCGCCAACTGGCCCACAGCCACTAGCACATCGTGATACTGTATAGAAAACGGTCACTAGCGCCGACATTTCCACCGACCTGATGAGACTAGACTGCCCATTATTATCAATAATCTGAAAGGGGAAGAACACAAATTGGAGCAACAAGGTATCCAACCGTATATTCTTCATCTGTGTCTCAATCCCTGACACTTGGTAATACCGTAGCTGGATTGATATCTCTGAATGAGTGTTATCGGCTTCATGAAGAATCACGACCTCATTCAAGGCCAGTGTGCTATTTCTTATGGCTTGCCCCTGCTGAAGGTCACACACACCCAGAGAAGAGCCATGCCAATTTGAACCCCTACAGCCTCATCCTTCCCATGGGAAAAAAACAATGATAACGTGCGTTTGCTACATGAGCAGTTTTGTGTCGAACATGTTACAACCAGTGTTAAAAGAAGACATCATTTTCTGTAAGTGGTTAGTTGCACGGGAAGCTACAAGTTTCATGGCTCACGCATCATGAGCCTAAAAGGAAAGTATTACACCTAGAACAGGGCGAAGGGGGGAGTAGGAGGGCTAGACGGGGGGAGGGGGAGGGGAAGGGGGAGGGGAAGGGGGAGGAGAAGGGGGAGGAGGGGGCGCGGCGGGAGCCCCGGGGCCACTAATTCTAATAGCCACCTTGATCTTCCATGCAGCGCACTGCCATAGCACACTGCTGCCAAAGTATAATGTGGTTCCTGCTGCTGAACTTGGCACTTTGTACCTGAAGTTTGAAACATGCCGAAGACATTCACACACAGACACATACGTACATACAAGGCATGACAGGCACAGATTGAGCACACAGAGGCACAAGTAACTCCAATCAGACTCAACACTTGAGGCATACGGTAAGGAAGACGAGAGGCAGCAGCACAACCTACTACTATTTCCAAGTCACAGAAATTCATTTGAGCCTGACTCAAAATACGCATGAATGGTGCAGAGGAAGAACAGGGAAGAGATGAAGAGAGCAGCACAACCCACCTGTATTTCCCAGTGAAAGAGATCCCAGTCTTCCTGGTGGCGCTGCCGGCAGAGAAATCGCAGTTGACGTAGGCTTTCCTTGAGTTCATCAGCCACACGTCATGCGGCACAAACCGCCATCGGAACACTGCAGGCGGGAGGCATACAAGGGGGTGCAAGCGAGGAGGAGCACGAGAAAAACATGTGGGGAAGAAGGGTCGGACGAAAAGTGGGGGAAATGAGGGCGGGGGTGGAAAGGGGGTGGGGGAGGGGGACATACGAGCCACATGTGAACCCGAGCGTCATAGCAGGACTACGGCGCTGCGTGACGCTAGGCGCGGCTGGCCAGGCTGGCCGCGACGGCATCGTTGGGAAGAGAGAAAAGGAGAGATCCGAGGTGATTAGGAGTTGATAGAAGAAGATTCTGATCACAGAAAAAATTCGGGTTCGATGACAAAGATCAGAATGCTAGATCACAAAGAACTTCACGGTGAAGATTGTGATCGACAGAAAATGTTCAACCAGCAGCATCCCATCTTGGCGCAGCGCCTCGATGGTCGGTTAGGTCGGACTGATCCTTCCAACGAGGATGTGAGAAGTAACTCTAGATTACCGTACTTGTCCTTATTTGGAGCTAACAATACACCTACAGCTTTTGTACTCCGAATAATCCTATGCATGCCTGCATGGCGAATTCCACGCCGATTCCTTCTCGCCAACTCCGAAACTTTTGCCACGATCATTGCGCCGCTTACCGAGGACGTCTCCAGGGCGGACGGTGGGTTGCTTCCAGTAGAGAACGTTGAACCGCCACGGACTCGCCCTCCACTTTCCGCCCACCACCACCGTCTTACCCTGCAGCGACACGGCGGCCAACTTGGATTGTACGTCAGGGGAAACTGAATGGAAGAATAATCTCCAAGACGGGGAATGTGACCAGAACACATTTAGACGAATCAGTAAAGTCAGTTTATTTAAGCGATTGTATATGTTATTACGAGCGATTAACGGGTGCGTGAAGTGTAGTACCTCAGTCTGGTACGACCCTGCTCCGGAGTCACGCGCCAGAGCCGGTTTGCGGAAGGAGTAGGTATTCGCCAACAGAGAATTGGGGGAAAGGACGGGGAGGACGTGAGGAATATAATGCGATGAAACGAATACAAGAATCGGGAAGGAAAAAGAGATGCCATCTCCCTTTCAAAGTTAACAGAGGAGAGAGATTGGATGGATATTGAGAGCCTTATATGAGGTCGTCAATCCACGATAAACATGTAAGGCTGATAAGGAAGGTTGTCGACTCCAGGCCGTTCATTAGCGTTTTCTGAAGTGAAGAATACTTACCATTATAGAGCTTTGCTAATCTCATTACGGCTAATGCATAAGGGGCTAGTGAGGCAGAAATACGAACGCCATCACTTACAGGCGAGGACAAGCAGGAAGGTCAGGAGCACGGTAGCCCGCGCCATGGCGACTAGGGAATTTTCGTGCACGGGAACTAGTCGGGATTTCCGTGCACTGTGAGTCCCTTTGTCGGAAGATCCTGGGAGGACTGAGCCATCCTATTGACAAAAGTGAACTTAAATAGCCTTTCGAGTAGGCTGAGTCGACTTTGGGTCGACTCGCCGAAAGTCAAACTCGTTCGACTCGACATTAGAATCATTTTTTTATTGTCGACTTTAGTCGACTACAAATGTCAACTCTTTTGAGTCGAATCGACGTCAGCTATAGACTGAAGACAGCGCTGGAGTGTGTGGTGTGGTGCTGGTCTGCATGCACCATCGCAAAAACAGATGGGTAGCAGCAAGTGGGGTGGCTTTTGAATTAGGGGCACCCACCCACCCACCTCTTACAGAGGAGTTGGTGGTTGGTAGTGGTGGGTTTTGCGCCGTCGAAAGAGGAGCTGCAGCAATGTTGCATTCGGAATGGGCGGCGGAAAATTGTGCATGGATCACTTGTTCAGGCTGGTATGTGGCGGTTCAAAGCGGTGGGAGAAGCATACCGCTCTAGAACGCACAAACTCGTACTCAACCATAACACGTCCTAACTTCCCGTTCAAGTTGGCGTGCAAATTCGTGAATGCTGCTGTTGGCGAGAATGCTGTTTCGTCTTTATCTGTTGTTACCATTCTCGCTTTGCGGCAAAACACTTCCCTCGCTCAAATCGCAAACCTAGTCAGCGCGAATCTACTTCCAGGAATTGAGAAAGGCCACGTTGATTCCGGGAACTGAGTAGAAAATCAGGGTGACGTCATATATGAAAGCCCGCAGGCCCAGACCCCAAGCCTCACGCTAAACCACCAAGTTGGGACAGTACACCCCTATAATAGACATATTTACAAGTCCAAGACGACAGAGTGCAATTAAGTGGGAACAATCTATGCAATTGAACTTAAGAATGCCCCTATAAACCTCCATTCAGGGGAATACAGTACATCAGTACGGAAGACCAATTACCTAGCGTTTCAGCCTTGTTTTTTTCCAAACTTGTCAGCCTACTAGTGTACGGAAGTCTTTATTTTACATAAGTGGTTAGTCACATGAGAAGCTACCAGTTTCATGGCCCATGGATCATGAAAGCATTGCAAACCGAGAGCAGGCCAATGGTTGGATGAAGGTTAGGAAGGCGGAGGCCCGGGAGGGGGAGGGGAAGGTGGAGGGGAAGGTGGAGGGGAAGGGGGAGGGGGAGGCGGGGCGGGAGGCCCAGCAGCGCCACCAATTCTAATAGCCACCTTCAGCTTCCCTATTGTGCACTGCCATAGCACACTGCTGCCAAAGTATAAGGTGGTCCCTGCTGCTGAACTTGGCACCTTGTAACTGAAAATAGAAACATGCCGTAGACATGCACGCACAGGCACATTCATACAGGCAAGGCATGCCAGGCACAGGCGTAAGTAAACACACAGGTGTGTGCATGCAGGTACGAGCTGGCATCCCTGCCAACCAGACTCACACTTCACCACATCTAAGCCAAAGAAACACCATCCTAGCCCGCTCAGCAAGCTTGGGGCATAAGGAAGATGAGAGACAGCAGCACAACCTACTTATTTCCCAGTCACAGAAATGCCTTTTTCAGCCTCACCCAAAACACGGATGGATGGGGCAGAGGAAGAACAAGGAAGAGACAAAGAGAGCAGCAGCACGACCTACTTGTATGTCCCGGTGAAAGAGATCCCAGTCTTCCTGGTGGCGCTTCCGGCAGAGAAATCACAGTTAGTGTAGGCGGCCCTTGTGTGCATCAGCCAGACGTCTTTCGGCAGGAACCGCCATCGGAACACTGCAGCCGGGACGCACGCACGGGGGTGCACGTGAGGGAGGTGCACGCGCAAAGCGTGTGGGGATGAAGGGGCGGAGGAAGAGTTAGTGAGATGAGGGCGGAAAGCGGGGGGGGAAGAGGGGGGAAGGGGGGGGGGGGGGGGGGGGGGGGTGGGGGAGCGGCTGGGGGGGACCACACGAGGCACGCATGGAAAATATTCGAACCGAGCCCGAGCGTCACTGCTCGGTCCGGAAATGAAACAGGACTACGGCGCTGCAACGCTAGGGAAGAGAGAAGCAGAGAGGAAGGAAGTCGAGATCCAAAAACATGCTGACGACGTCATTGCGCTTACCGAGGACGTCTCCAGCGCGGACGGTGGGTTGCTTCCAGTAAAGGACGTTGTACCGCCACGGACTCACCCTCCACTTTGCGCCCACCACCACCGTCTTACCCTGCATCGACACGGAGACCAGCTTGCGATTGTACGTCAAGGGAAACTGAATGGAATATTAATCTCCAAAAAACACGTTTAGACGAATCAGTAAATGGCAGTTTACGCAAGCGATTAAAAATGTTCTTGAAAGCGATTAACGAGTAGGTCGACAGGAGTACCATATAAGTGTAGTACCTCGGTGCGGTACGACCCTGCGCGCGCCAGAGCCGCGGTTTGCAAAGGAGTAGGTATCCGCCGAGAGAAGGGGAATCGGGGAAAAGGGCGGAGATGACGTGAGGGATAGAATGAGACGAAACGAATACAAGAATCGGGAAGGAACAGGAGATGATCGTTAAACTTTTCAAAGTTAACAGAGGAGAGATAAGATGCATATCAAGAGCCTTATGAGACGTCGTCCATACACGATAAACATGTAAGGCTGATAAGGGAAGTTGTCGACTCCAGGCCGTTCATTATAGCGTATTCTGAAGTAAAGATTACTTACTATTATAAGATTCTATCAAATCTCTTACTCTACGCGTTCGGAACGCGTAGCGGCACTGACACAGCGAGGTAGACAAGAGAGCTTCGTTATGCTCACCATACGGCTAATGCATACGGGGCTAGTGAGTCACGGGAGGACAAAGCGCATTGGGGCAGATGCTACGAACGCCATCACTTACAGGCGAGGACAAGCAGGAGGGTCAGGAGCACGGTACCCCGCGCCATGGCGACTAGGGTACTATGTTCGTGCACAGGTACTACTAGTCGGGATTTCCGTGCACCGTGAGTCCCTTTGTCGGAAAATCCTGGGATGACTCAGCCATTCAGTGGCGATAGTGAACTTAAATGGCGATTGGAACGAGCAGAGTCGACTTTGAGTCGACTCGAAAGTCAAACTCTTTCTCGAGACGACTTTAAACTCAGTCTACTCTTTTTTAAAGTCGACTAAAATGAGACTGAGTTTGTAGTCGACTTTTAGACTGTCTCATTATTTAGGCTCTTTCTTTTTGTCGACTCTTTAGTCAACTCTTTTGAGTCGACTCAAATGTCAACTCTTCGGAGTCGAATCGAAGTCGGCTAGGGATTGACGGCAGGCTGCTCGCGCCAGAGTGTGTGGTGCTAGTCTCTGCACATCACAAACAAACAGATGGGTATCAGGGGGGGAGGGCCTTCAATTACCCACCTCTCACTCATCTGTCGAAACTGCAGCAGTTATGATGGGGGAGCAGATGGTTGGTAGGTTTTGCCCTGCCGAAATGGACCTGCAGCAATGTTGCCGTTGGAATGGGCGGCTCGATCAACTTCCCGGGCGAGTTGGCGTGCAAATTCGTGAATGCTGCTGTTTGCGAGAGTTCGCTTTCGTCTGTATCGGTTGTTACAATTCTTGCTGTGCGCCCAAACAGTGCCCCTCTCTCGCAAACCTCTGCTGCTGGTTTCGACAGCGCGCATCTACACTTCCAGGAATTGAGAAAGGCCACGCTGATTCCGAGAATTGAGTAGATTTTTGGGATTTTTGGGCCATCTCTGAAAGCCCGTACCTACCGTACATTTTTTACATGTTCCTGCGGATGCCTGGACCCAAGACTCGTGCAAACCACGAAGTTTGGGCAGTACACTCTACTAATGAACAAGAACATGTAGAACATGAGCATAGGCCCCTAGAATCCCCTATTGAGGGGATTACATTACATATGTATTGGTATGTATGGAACACCAATTACCTAACCACAATGTGACACCAATTAACACCAATCAACTAGTAGGCGATTTACGACACCACACTACACCACAATGAACCTCACAGCCTAGCATTCTTCCCACCCAAGCAATACCATATGGACCAGACTCGAAGGACTCGAAACAAAAACCATTTCCTTAGTAAGCACCCTCACTGTTCCAGCATTCCAGCAAGCCATCGAATCTCCTCGCACCAAAGTCTTGTTGTACGGTAACATTGCGACAGTGGAATAATTATCCCTTTACCGGTTGAATGAGCTTGCAGCTGCCCGCCAAACATCCTCTATAAACACCTCCCGGCACAGTGCTAGCGCTGTCCAGCAAAACGCTACTGCCCGACAAGATGTTATTGCTGCCCAAAAAAGCCTTATGCTGCCCGACAAGGCGTTATCGCTGGCCGCAAGGTGGTGTCATCTGGAGGTTGCGAAGAAAGACTTGAGCACGAGCCGTTCCATGGCGTCTGCCTCCCAGTGGTAGGAGGAGAGTGTGTGCAGGCACTCACTGCACAGAGGGTGGGGAGGGGCAGGGTTCATGAGGTGGGAGTGTGGGGTAAGGGGTGGAGGTAGGTTTAAAAATATGCTTGGGGCTCCTGATGGCGCCTGCTTTCCAGTGGTAGGAGGAGAGCGTGTGCAGGCACTCACCGCACCGGGGGTGGCATGTTGTGAGAGTGTGGGGTAAGGGGTGGAGGTAGGTTTGGAGGAGTAGATGAGGATTGTAGTGGCGCCTGCCTCAGTGTGGTACAAAAAAGAGCGTGCTCAGGCACTCTCTGCACAGAGGGGAAGTGGGGAGAGTGTGGGGGTGATTAAGTTGAAACTACTCAGTGCACGCTCCTGTGGCATCGTGTGGCACCGTGTGGCACCGTGTGGCACAGGAGAGTGTGGGGTAAGGGAGGGTGGGAGGGTGGATATTAGGGACCGAGCAGATCCACGGCGCCTGCCAGTGGCACGAAGGGAGCGTGGTCAGGTACGCACTGCATAGCGCGGGGTTACGGGGTAAGAGTGTGGAGTACAGGGGGAGGTATGTCTGGAAGAGTGCTTAGGGTTCCGGATGGCATGTGACCGTCGAGTGGTAGGAGAGGAGCGGGCTCAGGTACTCACTAGGGTGGGCACAGGGGGGGAGAAGATGGTGTAAGGAGGTAGGGTGTGACAGGTCATCCTGTGTGCCTGCACCACCCCACCTGTGTGCCTGCACCACCCCACCTGTGTGCCTGCACCACCCCACCTGTGTGCCTGCACCACCCCACCTGTGTGCCTGCACCACCCCACCTGTGTGCCTGCACCACCCCACCTGTGTGCCTGCACCACCCCACCTGTGTGCCTGCACCATCCCGCTTGAGGTGCGCTGCCCACTCGTGCACTGCGCGCTCAACTCAAAACCCTTACCCATGCAACTCTCCACCAGCGCTGCTGCAGCAGCAGCACACCCACCTGTGCAGCTCCAGCAACTCCCCGTATATGTGCTTGATGTTCGCCGCCCACTCGTGCACTGCAGTCTCAAACCTTCCCCGCGCGCAACTGTGCAGCTCCAGCAACTCCCCGTATATGTGCTTGAGGTGTGCCGCCCACTCGTGCATCTTGCAGAACATCCAGAAGGGGTACCTGTGCTGACCACCACACCACCCCACCTGTGCTGACCACCACACCACCCCACCTGTGAGGTTCAAGAAACTCCTCGTAGATGTGCTTGAGGTGCGCCGCCCATTCGTGCACGGTGGTCTTGCGCCACGCACCGTCGCAGATCACCCAGTCCTTCTGCTCCAACGCCAGGTCCTCAAACGCGATGTTGAACCGGTGCAGACTACAGGAGGGGGAAAGTGAGAAGGGGTTGCGGGAGGACAAGGGATGAGGAGAGGAGAGGGTCTTGCAGCGCACACAGACGCCGTCGCAGATCACCCAGTCCTTCTGCTCCAACGCCAGGTCCTCAAAGGCTATGTTGAAGCGGTGCAAGCTGTGGGAGGGGGAAGAAGAGAGGGGTTTGTTGGGGGGGGAGAAGGGGCGAGGAGAGGGTCTTGCAGCGCACACACACGCCGTCGCAGATCACCCAGTCCTCCTGCTCCAACGCACGATCTTCAAACGCAATGTTGAAGCGGTGCAGACTGGAAGAGGGGAGAGGTAAGGAGGGGTATTGGAAGGGAGGGGGGGATGATTAATCATGAGCCACGGGTCATCACAGATTCCCCAGTCCTTCTAGGTGAGACGGGGTTTGTAGAGGCGAGGAGGGACACAAGAAGGGTGTTGCAGCGCAGCGCACACACCATGGCAGGCAGGTAACCCAGTGCCACGGTGTGTGCGCAGATAACTCAAAGGAAATATTGAAATTCACACGCCCATGTGACTTCATTGACTCAACTCACCGCCAGTTGTCTTGATTGACTCAATTTCACCGTCAAACTTACCACTTGTTGACCTCACTGCCCTCCGTATCTCAGACTCACCGACGGTTGACTTCATTGACTCAGACTCACCAACGGTTGACTTCATTGACTCAGACTCACCGACGGTTGACTTCATTGACTGAGACTCACCGACGGTTGACTTCATTGACTCAGACTCACCGACGGTTGACTTCATTGACTGAGACTCACCGACGGTTGACTTCATTGACTCAGACTCACCGACGGTTGACTTCATTGACTCAGACTCACCGACGGTTGACTTCATTGACTCAGACTCACCGACGGTTGACTTCATTGACTCAGACTCACCGACGGTTGACTTCACTGGGTTCCATGGTGGCACTCCTTCCTCGCCCGCCCAACGATGCCGTCACCTGTGGCAGCAGCGGCGAGCAGACAGGGCGCATGGGAGGCGAGTCAGGTGTGGTTGAGAGGCATGATGGGCAGTTGAGAGGCGGAGGGACGGAAGAGGGGCTGGGAAATGGACACTATGTAACATGTTGTGCGCGGTAGTGATGTGTAGGGTCTGTACGGTGAGAATGAGGGCACTGTAACATGGACTGTTAAGCTCGGCACGCTGTAACATGTGGCACGCTGTAACACGTGGCACACAGTAATACGTGGAAGACAGTAACACGTGGCACACCACCATTGGCTTACCTTCTGCAACCCAGCCTCCCTGAAGGCCTTTGATTGGGCCTCCAGCAGCTTCTGATTCTCCAGGGGCAGGTGAATCTTCTCACTCAACCTGCCGGAGAAAGCAGAAAGAAGGTGGGCGTGGAGGGCTGAGGACGGGTGAGGCGGCGAGCTGGCAAGAAGATCAAGGAAAGGAAATTTGATAGGACTACGTCGTGATAGGGAAGGTACGAAGAAAACCAGCATAGCCAACGCAAAAGACGACACATAGTGGATGGAAAGCACAGCAGCCATTGTACAGGTTAGAGCATGCAGCATAGCATACCTCGGTTAATGTAGAGGATGTTTGTTAACGAGGAAGAGGGACTTAAGTGACTTTGAGAGTCGACTCAAGAGCCGGTTTTTGAGAATTCTCAAGAGCCACCTCAATGCATACCGGTTGATGTAGAGGACGTTGTTCACGAGGAAGAGGGACTTGAGCAGCGGGTTGTTGCAGGTAGACGCCCTTGCCTCCATGTTTCGCACCAACGCATCAACCACCTGTAAAAGAAGGGGTTGGAAGCGGTGGAAGCGGTTAGAGCATGGTGGAGAGGGGTGCGCGGGGGTGTAGGGGGATGGAGGGTGGTGGACAACAAGGTTGGAGGAGTTGGGAAGAGTTTTTTGGTGCGTCAGGCATGCGATAAGGAACATGTATGAGCAGAGGGTTGTCTTTTCGGGTAAACTTTATTTAGAGGCATGCGATACAGGCGGGCACTTATGAGCAGACAGTTGTTCCACGGGGAGACTCTCCCTCTATATTTGCATGCACCAATGCTGCGATCACTAGCACAAAGGGGTGGATGTGGGTTGAAAGGGGTGGAGGGGAGTGGAGTGGAGGAAGGGAAGTTCTGACGCTTCGGGAGAGGCAAAGAGGCAGTAGAGGGCTGCTCTGCTCTCCACTGCTCTCTGCGGCTCTGCTGTATCTGTATGTGCTTCCGCGCTGCACAGTGATAGAGTGCAGAGAGACAACCTTTCGCATTCACGCCTTGCCTTGTGTGCTGTGCTGGGCCCTGCGCCTTTCACTCACTCCCCTCTGCTTCCCACCTTCATGGACTCCTCCTCCTCCTCCTCCTCCCTCCATGCTCTGACCCCCTTTCCCCTCACTGCCCCCACCCACCCCCTCCCCCTCAACCCCTCCCTGCCTCTCACCTTCATGGTTTCCTCCTCCATGCTCCGCCCCTGCCCATGCGTCTCCAGCAGCTTCTCCAGCATCGTACCGTACCCATACGCCCGTGATGACGTGGCACTCCTGCGAGGGGTAAGAGCACGGGGTGCAGGCAGGGAAGGATTGATATGCTTGATTTGATGCCCTCTGCCGTGGTGTGGAACTAGTCTATGTGGAACATGAGGCAGAGGTGTGGAACTAGTCTAGGTGCGTGCAGCATGCACCTGCCCAGGTAGGTGGCAATGTAGTTGATGACATAGCTGGTGACCGCATGCACGCCCCCACTCTTCTCCACGCCCCACCCCGGTGGGTACCCGCCCCCTCCCCCGCCCTCCTTGCCACTGCTGCTGCCCTCCCCTCGGAACAACCGCCTGCATGCCACAGCACAGCACAGTGCCGCACCGTACAGCACAGGAGACACAGTGCAATACAATGAAAGGCGCACATAGCACACTACACACGCCATACAAGGTGCAACGCACATGGCACGCACAGAGGTGAACCCCACCCCAACCTCATCACTTGCTCTCAACCACCACATCCCATCCCCCCCGTTGTAAACTCCTGCCCGCGCCCACACCACTTGCTCTTGCACGGCAGCTCACCAGTTGCTCTCATACACCCCCTCCCTCCTCCCCACTCCCTCCTCCCCCCTCCCCTTCCTTTATTAAAAACTGCTCTCGCCCTCCCTCCTTCCCTCCCTCCCTTTCTCCCCCCTTGCACAATCGCACGCACCATTTAATCCGTCGTGGCTGCTCCACGGGCACCTGCAGCGTGGCAGTGAGCGCATCAAACGTGCCCAGCACCACTTGCACTCAATACCCCCCTTCCCTTCCTTTCTCTCCCCTTCCCCTTCCCCCTCCCAGTCAACTCACCACTTGTTCCGTCTTGGCTGCTCCACAGGCACCTGCAGCGTGGCGGTGAGAGCATCAAACGTGCCCAGCACCACTTGCACTCAATACCCCCCTTCCCTTCCTTTCTCTCCCCTTCCCCTTCCCCCTCCCAGTCAACTCACCACTTGTTCCGTCTTGGCTGCTCCACGGGCACCTGCAGCGTGGCGGTGAGAGCATCAAACGTGCCCAGCACCACTTGCACTCAATACCCCCCTTCCCTTCCTTTCTCTCCCCTTCCCCTTCCCCCTCCCAGTCAACTCACCACTTGTTCCGTCTTGGCTGCTCCACGGGCACCTGCAGCGTGGCGGTGAGAGCATCAAACGTGCCCAGCACCACTTGCACTCAATACCCCCCTTCCCTTCCTTTCTCTCCCCTTCCCCTTCCCCCTCCCAGTCAACTCACCACTTGTTCCGTCTTGGCTGCTCCACGGGCACCTGCAGCGTGGCGGTGAGAGCATCAAACGTGCCCAGCACCACTTGCACTCAAGACCCCCCTTCCCTTCCTTTCTCTCCCCTTCCCCTTCCCCCTCCCAGTCAACTCACCACTTGTTCCGTCTTGGCTGCTCCACGGGCACCTGCAGCGTGGCGGTGAGAGCATCAAACGTGCCCAGCACCGCCTTGGCCACACCCCGCGTCAGCCCCCGCCACTCCGCCAGCAGCCCCTCGCTGTCCGACCAGCACACCAGCCGCTCCACCTGCCAGGGTATGGGAAACGGGGGAGGCAAGAGGGGGTGGTGAGTGGGGAATGGAGGGAGCCGGGGCGGTTTAAGTGGATTAGACGTCTCACAGCCCCCGCCACTCCGCCAGCAGCCCTTCACTGTCCGACCAGCACACTAGCCGCTCCACCTGCCAGGGTCAAAGGGGGGACAGAGGCGTTGAGCAGGAATGATTCTCACTCGCTTTGAACAGCAGCCTCTCGCTGCTTTGAGACGTCTCACAACTCGCTTTAAACAGCAGCTTCTCGCTACCCCACCATCACATCACTCCACTTGATGGTGAGTACGGGAGAGAGGGAGTTGAACTTAAGTCCATAGGCTCCTTACAGCAACCCTATCTTAGACCCAGAAACTCCAAATCGTAGCCCTTAACCCATCCCCACCCACAACCCAGAAGCCTTCAGCATGACCTGCCCACTCCTCCCCACCTGAGGCATGAGCTCCTCTCACTCAAACACCCGGACTCTCCCCCCCACCCGCAACCCACAAGCCCTCAGTAAGGCCTGCCCACTGCCCACCTGCGGCATGAGCTCATCCACAGCAGCAGCCATGTCGAGCAGCAGGAAGAGCCGCTCAGGCGTGGCCTGGGCAGCCGTGAGCGTGTTGGCGTTGTGCATCAGCGTCGACAGCGTCCTTGGCATCCCCGCCTGCCGCAATATCTTGAGGGAGATCGCCCTCCCCGAGTCTGCCGCAGCCTCGTCACCCAGCCTCAAGGTCCGGGTGCTCCCGGACCTCCCGGACTTGCTGGCTGTGGTTCGGATGCTGGAGGATCGGTGGCTAGGGAGGCGAGGGTTGGATAGGGTGGTGCTGGTGGCTGTGGTGGAGGAGGAGGTGGAGGAAGGGGTTTGCAGGAGTTGAGAGGGTTCCCGGCGGCTGGCAGTGCGGTGCTGTGCGGTGGAGTGGAGTATGCCGAAGATGGAAGTGGCAAGGGAGAATTCCTCCTCCATTATTGTGCGCAGCTGAAGAGGGGCAGAGAACGGGAGAGAACGTGGGGAGAGGGAGGGGCAGAGACGAGGACAGATATTGGGCAGAGGAGAGAGACGGGCACAGCATCTCAGCTCAGGAAACGAGGGACTGAACAGGGAGGGGGGAGGGATGGTAAAGAGTGGTTGTGTTGCGGGCAAGAGCGAGGAGCAAGGTGAAGATGGGCTGCTGCAGCACTTTCAACATGGGCCACCACGAGCCCTCACCAGCAACTCCCCTCCCCCGAAACTGCCCTCACCAGGACGGCTGGTGACACAGCACCCCTCACCAGCACCCCTACCCAGCACCCCTCACCAGCACCCCTCACCAGCACCCCTCACCAGCAGGCGACAGTCCCTGGTGTGCTCAAACAGCCCGCACACAGCCAGTCCGTCATGGTGTGCTCAAACAGCCCGCACACAGCCAGTCCGTCATGGTGTGCTCAAACAGCCCGCACACAGCCAGTCCGTCATGGTGTGCTCAAACAGCCCGCACACAGCCAGTCCGTCATGGTGTGCTCAAACAGCCCGCACACAGCCAGTCCGTCATGGTGTGCTCAAACAGCCCGCACACAGCCAGTCCGTCATGGTGTGCTCAAACAGCCCGCACACAGCCAGTCCGTCATGGTGTGCTCAAACAGCCCGCACACAGCCAGTCCGTCATGGTGTGCTCAAACAGCCCGCACACAGCCAGTCCGTCATGGTGTGCTCAAACAGCCCGCACACAGCCAGTCCGTCATGGTGTGCTCAAACAGCCCGCACACAGCCAGTCCGTCATGGTGTGCTCAAACAGCCCGCACACAGCCAGTCCGTCATGGTGTGCTCAAACAGCCCGCACACAGCCAGTCCGTCATGGTGTGCTCAAACAGCCCGCACACAGCCAGTCCGTCATGGTGTGCTCAAACAGCCCGCACACAGCCAGTCCGTCATGGTGTGCTCAAACAGCCCGCACACAGCCGGTCCGTCATGGTGTGCTCAAACAGCCCGCACACAGCCAGTCCGTCATGGTGTGCTCAAACAGCCCGCACACAGCCAGTCCGTCATGGTGTGCTCAAACAGCCCGCACACAGCCAGTCCGTCATGGTGTGCTCAAACAGCCCGCACACAGCCAGTCCGTCATGGTGTGCTCAAACAGCCCGCACACAGCCAGTCCGTCATGGTGTGCTCAAACAGCCCGCACACAGCCAGTCCGTCATGGTGTGCTCAAACAGCCCGCACACAGCCAGTCCGTCATGGTGTGCTCAAACAGCCCGCACACAGCCAGTCCGTCATGGTGTGCTCAAACAGCCCGCACACAGCCAGTCCGTCATGGTGTGCTCAAACAGCCCGCACACAGCCAGTCCGTCATGGTGTGCTCAAACAGCCCGCACACAGCCAGTCCGTCATGGTGTGCTCAAACAGCCTGCACACAGCCAGTCCGTCATGGTGTGCTCAAACAGCCCGCACACAGCCAGTCCGTCATGGTGTGCTCAAACAGCCCGCACACAGCCAGTCCGTCATGGTGTGCTCAAACAGCCCGCACACAGCCAGTCCGTCATGGTGTGCTCAAACAGCCCGCACACAGCCAGTCCGTCATGGTGTGCTCAAACAGCCCGCACACAGCCAGTCCGTCATGGTGTGCTCAAACAGCCCGCACACAGCCAGTCCGTCATGGTGTGCTCAAACAGCCCGCACACAGCCAGTCCGTCATGGTGTGCTCAAACAGCCCGCACACAGCCAGTCCGTCATGGTGTGCTCAAACAGCCCGCACACAGCCAGTCCGTCATGGTGTGCTCAAACAGCCCGCACACAGCCAGTCCGTCATGGTGTGCTCAAACAGCCCGCACACAGCCAGTCCGTCATGGTGTGCTCAAACAGCCCGCACACAGCCAGTCCGTCATGGTGTGCTCAAACAGCCCGCACACAGCCAGTCCGTCATGGTGTGCTCAAACAGCCCGCACACAGCCAGTCCGTCATGGTGTGCTCAAACAGCCCGCACACAGCCAGTCCGTCATGGTGTGCTCAAACAGCCCGCACACAGCCAGTCCGTCATGGTGTGCTCAAACAGCCCGCACACAGCCAGTCCGTCATGGTGTGCTCAAACAGCCCGCACACAGCCAGTCCGTCATGGTGTGTTCAAACAGCCCGCACACAGCCAGTCCGTCATGGTGTGCTCAAACAGCCCGCACACAGCCAGTCCGTCATGGTGTGCTCAAACAGCCCGCACACAGCCAGTCCATCATGGTGTGCTCAAACAGCCCGCACACAGCCAGTCCGTCATGGTGTGCTCAAACAGCCCCCACACAGCCAGTCCGTCATGGTGTGCTCAAACAGCCCGCACACAGCCAGTCCGTGATGGTGTGCTCAAACAGCCCGCACACAGCCAGTCCGTCATGGTGTGCTCAAACAGCCCGCACACAGCCAGTCCGTCATGGTGTGCTCAAACAGCCCGCACACAGCCAGTCCGTCATGGTGTGCTCAAACAGCCCGCACACAGCCAGTCCGTCATGGTGTGCTCAAACAGCCCGCACACAGCCAGTCCGTCATGGTGTGCTCAAACAGCCCGCACACAGCCAGTCCGTCATGGTGTGCTCAAACAGCCCGCACACAGCCAGTCCGTCATGGTGTGCTCAAACAGCCCGCACACAGCCGGTCCGTCATGGTGTGCTCAAACAGCCCGCACACAGCCAGTCCGTCATGGTGTGCTCAAACAGCCCGCACACAGCCAGTCCGTCATGGTGTGCTCAAACAGCCCGCACACAGCCAGTCCGTCATGGTGTGCTCAAACAGCCCGCACACAGCCAGTCCGTCATGGTGTGCTCAAACAGCCCGCACACAGCCAGTCCGTCATGGTGTGCTCAAACAGCCCGCACACAGCCAGTCCGTCATGGTGTGCTCAAACAGCCCGCACACAGCCAGTCCGTCATGGTGTGCTCAAACAGCCCGCACACAGCCAGTCCGTCATGGTGTGCTCAAACAGCCCGCACACAGCCAGTCCGTCATGGTGTGCTCAAACAGCCCGCACACAGCCAGTCCGTCATGGTGTGCTCAAACAGCCCGCACACAGCCAGTCCGTCATGGTGTGCTCAAACAGCCCGCACACAGCCAGTCCGTCATGGTGTGCTCAAACAGCCCGCACACAGCCAGTCCGTCATGGTGTGCTCAAACAGCCCGCACACAGCCAGTCCGTCATGGTGTGTTCAAACAGCCCGCACACAGCCAGTCCGTCATGGTGTGCTCAAACAGCCCGCACACAGCCAGTCCGTCATGGTGTGCTCAAACAGCCCGCACACAGCCAGTCCATCATGGTGTGCTCAAACAGCCCGCACACAGCCAGTCCGTCATGGTGTGCTCAAACAGCCCCCACACAGCCAGTCCGTCATGGTGTGCTCAAACAGCCCGCACACAGCCAGTCCGTGATGGTGTGCTCAAACAGCCCGCACACAGCCAGTCCGTCATGGTGTGCTCAAACAGCCCGCACACAGCCAGTCCGTCATGGTGTGCTCAAACAGCCCGCACACAGCCAGTCCGTCATGGTGTGCTCAAACAGCCCGCACACAGCCAGTCCGTCATGGTGTGCTCAAACAGCCCGCACACAGCCAGTCCGTCATGGTGTGCTCAAACAGCCCGCACACAGCCAGTCCGTCATGGTGTGCTCAAACAGCCCGCACACAGCCAGTCCGTCATGGTGTGCTCAAACAGCCCGCACACAGCCAGTCCGTCATGGTGTGCTCAAACAGCCCGCACACAGCCTTCCCCACAAGCACAGCACCCAACACCAGCACCACTCACCAGCAGGCGACAGTCCCTGAGCCAGTCGGTCATGGTGTGCTGCAGCTGCTGCCACGGCAGCTGGTTCACATGCGCCGTACCCCTTATAGGCTCCACCTCCAACGCCTTTATCGTCTCCCGCACACAGTCCTCCCGCACCGACCTGATAGGGTGTTGAAGAGGAAGAGAGAAGAGCGAGATAGAGGCGGAGGGGAATTCAGGCGAGAGATGGAAGGGTGAGGGGGTAGTAGGCGGGAGACAGAGTGTGAGGGAGAATTAGCGGGAGATATATTGTGGAGGGGAAATTGGGCGGGAGGTAGAGTGTGAGGCGAGAAAGGAAGGGGGTAGGCAGGGGGGAGGAGGGTAGGTGATTGATAGAGGGTGAGTAGCTTAAGCCATCTCTGCGTCACATGGCATAGCATAGCATCACATTGTGCCACGTGGCTTCCATCTCCGTCCTCTCTAATTGCGCGCACACCAGTCACTCGCCACATGATGATTCCCAGAGCACAGCACACATATGTCCGAGCCGAGTAGAGCGAACCGCCCAAATGAACTTCACACACACCTGAAATAGCAACCCCACACTTCAGCCATCCCACACACCAGCCGCCCCACACACAGCAATCCCCACACACTGACACTACCAGCACACCAGCAGCAACCCCACCCACCTGTAGATATCAAAGCAGCGGTCAAAGTGGCCTGCTCTAGCCAGCACCTGCACCACCTGCCGCAGCCCCACCGCTGCCTTGTTTGCCGCTGCCTCACACAGCAGTACTAAACCCCACACACCAGGATTTCTAACACACCACCAGCAGCCCCAACAGCCCCACCCACCTGTAAATGTCAAAGCAGCGGTCGAAGTGGCCTGCTCTAGCCAGCACCTGCACCACCTGCCGCAGCCCCACCGCTGCCTTGTCCGCCCCCACCCATTTAGTGGGCCTCCTCATCAGCCTCCCCTCCCTCTCCCTCCCCTTCCCCCTCCCACTCCCCCCGCCGCCCCCACTCCCACTCCTGTGAAAACTGTTCCCTGTCCCACTGCCAGTCGCAGAAACCGAATCACCAGCCAACGACCCCGTCCCATCACCCCCACCAGCAGCACCACCACCAGCAGCACCACCAGCACCAGCACCAGCAGCACCAGAAGAACCATGCCGATCAGCATGGGCAGGCGAGGGGAAGGGGGCGGAGTGCCTCCCCCCATCCTCCCCACCTTCCCTCGCAGACCCCCCACCCCCCTTGTGCGCGTGCCCCTTGGTCTTCGCAGTGGAGGTGGGAAGCGGGCCGGACTTGGAGGAGAGGGTGGTGACGGCAGGGGCGGGGGAGGCGGAGGTGGAGGGAGAGGAGGCGGGGGGCGCGTGCGCGGGGACCTGGTGGGCGGAGGAGGAGGAGCGGGAGGAGTGGGCTGCTGCCGCCGCTGCCGCCTCGTGCAGCTCTGCTGTATCCAGGGGTTGGCTGTAGTGGGTACGGGGGGGAAGGGGGGAACGTTGTGAGTACTTTTGAGAATTCTGGGAGGTGAGTGGAGGCATGTGGGAGAACGAGGTGAGCAGAGGCAACGGTACCTACAGGCGAGGAGAGGAGAGCGGCCGTGAAGCCATCGAGCAGAGCAGCTGCTGCACCCCCCGCACACACACACACAGCCGCCGCTGCTGAGCAGACTCAGAAGCATGCACACGCGCAGGCAGGCACATGGATGGACACAGGCAGGCACACACACAGGAAGCGACACAGAGACAGGAGGCAGTGGTACCTGCAGGCGAGCAGGGCGGCCCTGAAGTCGTCCAGCAGCTGCTGCACGCCCCGCGCACACAGCCCCTCCAACGCCTCCACCGCCTCCCACCCCTCCCCCTCGCCCTCCTTCAGGTGACTTGTGAGTCAACTCACAAACCACCCACCCACCTCGCTCCAATGCCACACACCGTACCTGCAGGCGAGCAGCGCGGCCCTGAAGTCGTCCAGCAGCTGCTGCACCCCCCGCGCACACAGCCCCTCCAACGCCTCCACCGCCTCCCACACCTCCCCCTCGCCCTCGCCCTCGCCCGCTCCCCTGCCCGAGCCGCCTGTGCCGCCCGCGCACGACCCCAGAAGGTTCTGCGCAGCTTCCCGCTGCACGAGCAGCAGCTTCTCGAGCACCTCGAGGTACCGTGCCAGCGCCCACCGCGGCCCACAGTCGATCACTGGCTCCGCCTGCCAGGGGGGGGATGGAAAGGGGGGACAAGGGGGGACAAGGGGGAAGTAGACTTCTGAAGAAGACTCAGGCACCTCAAAGACGAGCAGCAGCTTCTCCAGCACCTCGAGGTACCGTGCGAGGAGGGCCCACCGCGGCCCACAGTCGATCACTGGCTCCGCCTGCCAGGGGGCGAAGGGGGAAGAGTGGGGGGGACGGGGCGTTTGCAAGGATCACCCTTTTGTGTCGACTCAAAAGGGGGACGAGTGGGGGGGATGGGGCGTTTGCAAGCATCACCCTCAACAAAGCTGCCCCCCCTCCTCTTCCCCTCTTCCCATAACTACCCTCCAGCCCTCCCCACTCCCCTCCTCTCCCCTCCTCTCCCCTCCTCTCCCCTCCACTC
This sequence comes from Closterium sp. Naga37s-1, assembly GCA_947471745.1. Taxonomy (NCBI): domain Eukaryota; kingdom Viridiplantae; phylum Streptophyta; class Zygnematophyceae; order Desmidiales; family Closteriaceae; genus Closterium; species Closterium sp. Naga37s-1. The sequence continues at coordinate 1,869,614 of CANJKZ010000118.1, read as the reverse complement.
CCCTCCTCTCCCCTCCTCTCCCCTCCTCTCCCCTCCTCTCCCCTCCTCTCCCCTCCTCTCCCCTCCTCTCCCCTCCTCTCCCCTCCTCTCCCCCCCCTCCCCTCCCCTCACTCACCTCGGCCACAACACTCTTGACGGCCTGCAGGCTGTCCTCGCGCGTGCTGTTCCACCGACTCACCGTGCTCGGACTCACCTGCACGGGTTTGGGTGTGGGGAGAGGAGGGGGGAGAAGGGAGAGAGGTGGAGGGGCAGGGCACGCAGAGGGATGTTTTGAGACGTCTCAAAACTCTTCTTTTTTCACGTGGCACGCAGAGGGATGTGCAGTGAGAATGTGAGCACAGAGCTGTTACAGTCACAGCACACGCCAGCGCGCGGACCACCTGCATAGGGTGACTTTTGAGTCGACTCAAAGGTCAAGTCGACTCAAAGGTCAAGTCGACTCAAAAGCCATTTTGAGTCGACTCAAAGGTCAAGTCGACTCAAAAGCCATTTTGAGTCGACACAAAGGTCAAGTCGACTCAAAAGCCATTTTGAGTCGACTCAAAGGTCAAGTCGACTCAAAAGCCATTTTGAGTCGACTCAAAGGTCAAGTCGACTCAAAAGCCATTTTGAGTCGACTCAAAGGTCAAGTCGACTCAAAAGCCATTTTGAGTCGACTCAAAGGTCAAGTCGACTCAAAAGCCATTTTGAGTCGACTCAAAGGTCAAGTCGACTCAAAAGCCATTTTGAGTCGACTCAAAAGTCTTCCAGTCACGGCGCACGGCAGCGCGCGGACCACCTGCAGCATAGGGTGGACGGAAGCGATACGGCAGCAGGCAGGCAGGCAGGCAGGCAGGCGTGCCATGAAGGATGCTGGTGTGCTGTGCTGTGATCGGTGCTGGTGAGACTCGCGTCCAGAGGGTGGGATTGGGGGAGGAGAGATAGAGGGACAGGCAGAGCAGCGTGCCTGGAGATTGAGATGCAGAGATAAGAGCACTCAGTGATAAGAGCACTCAGTGATAAGAGCACCAGTGATAAGAGCACTCAGTGATAAGAGCAGTTAGTGATAGGAGCACCAATGATAAGAGCACTCAGTGATAAGAGCACTCAGCGATAAGAGCACCAGTGATAAGAGCAGTTAGTGATAGGAGCACCACTGATAAGAGCACTTAGTGATAAGAGCAGTTAGTGATAAGAGCACCAGTGATAAGAGCACTTAGTGATAAGAGCATTTAGTGATAAGAGCACTTAGTGATAAGAGCATTTAGTGATAAGCGCACTCACATTGGCCCCGGGGAAGCCATAGTCCAGCTCGGCCTGAGCCAGCTCCTCCAGCAACAGCTCCGTCGGATCCCTCTTCTCCCCCTCCCCCTCCTCCTCCTCCTCCCACCCCTCCGCTTCCAACCCTTCTCCTGACTCCCCCGTCTGAACCCCACCAATCCCCAGCCCCTCAACCTCACCCACTCCCACTCCGCCCACACTTCCCTTCAGCTCCTCACCCTTCCATTCCCTCTCATCACCCTCTTCCTCCTCGCCTTTTCTCACACCAAGCCCCTCGCCCCCGTCTCCGTCCTCCTCACCAGACAAGTACCCTTCGTTCCTCACAACACCCTCCCCTCTCACAGACCCACCAACGGACCCACCGCGGGGCATGGACACCTTGACTCTCCCCGGCTCATCCAGGGACGCATCTCGCCGCATGGACGGCTCAGATGGCACGCTCTCACTGTACGCGCGGGAGGAGGAGCCACGGCTGTAGCTGTGAGACAGGTCGCGGGATGAATCATGCGCCAACGCTCGGCCCACTGCCACCTCCTCTCCCTCCTCTCCCTCCTCGCCCTCCTCACTGTCTCCCTCTCTTGACTTAAAGCTCGTGTCTCGGCTGCTCCTGTCCGCCACTCGGCCGGACCTGCCCCTGCCATGTTTGCCCGCCTCGTCGCCTTCCCCCTCGTCAGAGTCACTACGGCTATAGTCACTGTCACTGTATTCAGACCCACCTTCATCCTTTCTCCCCCTGCTGCTGCTACCCCGCCCCCTCCCTGACCCCTTCCTAGGGCTACTACTCCTACGGTCTGCCCCCTTCCTGCTCCTCTCCCTGCCTCCCCCCTCCCTGTACCCCTCGCTGTCTGACGATCTATCCTCGCTGCTGTCGTACTCACTAGAAGTATAATCCTTATCCTCGTCATCATACTTGTCATCATCATCATACGTTTTCTTCTTGTGCCTGTAACTCCTCCGCTCCTCCCCATCATCATAATCATCATCATAATCCTCATCACTAACATACGACGAACCAGTGTCACTATCACTGTGCCTGTCCCTCCTCTCCTCCCCCCTCCTCCTCCTCTCTCCAACCCCATCCCCTGCATCCCTTCCACCTGCTCCTCTCGACCTCCCACCAACCTCCTCCTCTTCCTCCCCCTCACTCTCACTCGCCCCACTCCTCTCCCCGTCCTCCGATAAATCCCTAGAAAACCGACTCTTCGTCCTCTCTCCCTCCTTCTCTCCTCCTCTTCCCCTCCCCTTCCCTCCCACACTCCCCAGCCCAACCCTGCCCACCGCCATCCCACCCACACCCTCCTCCCCTTCCTCCTCGTCCTCGTCCTCCTCCTCGTGCGGCCCATAAGCCCTGCCGTGCTCCCTCTCATCTTCCCCTTCCGCCCCCCACTCATCGCTGACCACTGCCTGACAGGTGGACGCCCGAGGCCCCGTTGGCCCCTGTAGTGCCTCCTGCTCCCCCTGCCGCTTGCGCTGGAGGGGGGGAGAGAGAGGGGAGGGGAGGGGAGGGGAGGGGAGGGGAGGGGAGGGGAGGGGAGGGGAGGGGAGGGGAGGGGAGAGGGAGGGAGGGAGGGGGAGAAAGAGAGCGGCTTGTATTGGAGGCCCCAGTGGCCCCTGTAGCGCCTCCTGCTCCGCCTGCCGATTACGCTGGAAGTTTCACCGGGGTTTCGGGAATCAGGGGTCAAGGAGAGGGGGGGGGGGGGGAGGGGGGAGGAGGAAGGAAGAGAGGGAGAAGGGGAAAGGGGGTCTATTTCTAGGCGCCTCGGAAACAGTGCCTCCTGCTCCGCCTGCCGCTTGCGCTGGAGTTTTCACCGGGGTATGGGGATTCAGGGGTCAAGGAGAGGGAGGAACGGTGTGGGATGGGGTTGGTGGGGAAGTGGGGTAGGGGAAGAGGGAACATTTGGGGATGGGGAGGGAGAGAGAGAAGCTATTTTCGTGCGCAGGGTTTGACAAGCAAGGGGTTATGGAGAAAAAGGATGGTGGGGAGTGTGGGGGGAAGGGGGAGGGGGGGAAGGGGAGGGGAGGATATGGAGGGAGGCCAGGAGATTGAGGGATGGGGTGGGACAGAGGGGGTGGACGAATGGAAACGCAGGTTGGGGGTGACATGGCCGGGGGTGGTGGTAACATAACATGGAGCGGGGGAGAGGAAGGGACCGTTTGAGGAAAGGAGGAGCTATTGAAAAGTGAGAAAATAAGGTTCTGGACTGGATATGTAGGGTGCCTACCTTCCACTCAGTGACTCGGCGACGGATGGCTAGATTTGTCTTCATGTCCTTCACCTTGAGAGGCTGGACGGGAGAGTACGCGGTTGGGAGGAAGGAAGGTGGGAAGGGTGAAGAGACAAGGGTGAAGGGTCTGAACAGGAGAGCAGTAAGCTTGGAAGGAGCGGGTGAAGAGCGGAGAAAACCAGAGGGTGTGACAGAAGAGAAGTGTAGTAGGTGATATTAGATCGTGATAGGGGAAGGCGAAAGCGAAATCGAGAACGACGAAACAAAAATGAATAAAAGACCTCTAATTCAAACAAGTAGAACTGCCAGGGTTAAGAACGTTCTCATGACGAGCCAAGACTGTAACAAAACCGGAGCTGGCTGGCAACCCACTCACCTGGTTGGTAACCCACCCACCCACCTGGTCGGTAGCCCACCCACCCACCTGGTTGGTAGCCCACCCACCCACCTGGTTGGTAACCTGGTTAACAACCCACCTGGTTGGTAACCTGGTTAACAACCCACCTGGTTAACAACCCACCTGGTTGGTAACGGGGCAACGCAGTTCGCAGTGGTCCCAGAACGTCTTCACCTGGGCGCGCTCACAGCACACGGCCGTCTCAGGCAGCTCCACAGGATCCTCCATCACCCTCCCCGTCAACGGACAAATACACTCCACCGGCACGCCCTCCCCGCGCGCGCTCATGATCTCCTCCTCCCGCTGCCGCTGCAGCACCTCCATGCGCTTCTCCACCTGCGCGGCAAACTTGGGCCCCTGCTCCGCCGCCTTGTGGTACCAGTACAGCGCTGCTACGGGACACTCCGTCACTCCAAACCCCCGCTCAAAGCACAGCCCCAGTTTCACCAGGTACTTCCCGCTGCCGAAGCTTGCCGCCCGGAAGAACCACCGAAACGCCTCCTCTTCGTCTCTCTCCACGCCCGCGCCTGTCTCGTAGCACTCTGCTAGGGCGTACTGTGCGCGCGCCAACCCCTGTTCCGCCGCCTTTCTGAACCAGTACGCGGCGAGGGACTTATCCTGCTTCACGCCAAAGCCCCCGCCGTAGCACACGGCAACATCATACTGCGCAGCTGCCCTCCCCTCGCCCGCCTTCCGCAGATACTCAAGGAAAACGTCTCCCTCGCTGCTCAGACGGCCCTCCGGGGGGATGACAGGCACCCCTGTGGGGCTGAGAGGCGGCTCCCACCCCGCCTTCCCCGCCTGCGCTACAGCCGCCGCGTCTGCCACCGCGATTGCCGCGGCTGCTGCTTCGGCAGCCGCCACCGAGCCTAGCCGCGTCACACCTTTGAACCTAGGCTCGGAAGAGGCGTCGGTTCGCTTGCCAGGGAGAGTGAGGTTGGCCTCACGGGAATACCCGCCTTCCGCAGCAGCGTCCCCGCCTGTGCTACCTGCTGCGAATGTGTGCCTACCTACCCCCTCTAGCCTCCCTCCGCCCGCGCCAGGCGTGCTTGCCCCCCCCGCCTCCCGTCTGCGCGCGCTGGACGGGGAACGGGGGGACCCCGCGCCTGCCGGAAGCACAGCCGTCACCGTCGCCGTGAAACCCGCTGCCGCCGCGCCACTGCCTACGTCCGCGCCGCCGCCGCCGTCGCCTCCGCCGCCTCCGCCGCCGCCGCTGCTGGTGGAACCCACTCCGTGCGACGCGTCTATGGAGCCGCCTCTGGGTCGAATCCGAATCACCACCTGCTTCCCCGCTAGGGTTGTTCCCCCGCTTCTACCCACAGACCCGCCCGCCATAACTCCGCGGATGACCGTCACCCCCGTGCTGCTGCTGCTGCTGCTACTCCCCGCTCCGCCAAACCCTCCGCCGAACCCCCCGCCGCCGCCGCTCATGGTGCTGCTGGTGCTGCTCGCCGTGCTCGGACGATTCGACGGCTCAGATCCCCCGCCAACGGCCCCTAATCCTCCGCCACCCGCGGGCAGAACCCCGGGGGAGCCTATCGACGTGGGGGAGGTGCTTGCGCCGTCGTCCGACGAGCCCGCTTGCCGCTCTCTCAGCGCCGCCGCGCCTCTCAGTATCCCCGCGCGCAAGCTCCGTTCCCGGCCTTCCTCCTCCTCCCCCTCCTCGTCTTCCCCGTACACGCACTCCTCGTTCCCCCTCCCCGGCGCGCCGTAACCCCCGCGCATGCCGAACGCGGCAGCTGCGAGCGGGCTAAGGGCTCTAGGGCTCCTGACCTGTCGCGGACTGAGAGGCTTTTTCAGCGCGATATCGCCGCCGTGAGGACTAAGCTGCGGGTGATGGTACGGCGGCTGCGGCGGCTGATAAGGGACCTGATAAGGCACCTGATAAGGCACCTGATAAGGACCCTGATAAGGAGCCTGATGAGATGCCTGATAAGGGTTTGCGGGATAACCGGACGAAGGACCAGTCTGTCGACCCTCCGCGGGTCGGTCAACTATTGGTCGACCTGACGTCGCATCGTCTCCGGTGTACCTATCGTCGTCGCTCACACTGCGGCCACGTGGCACGCCCGCTGCTGCCGAAAGCGGTCGCGGATTGGAGAAATCCGGGGGAGCGTCCGTGCTGTACGAGCGAACCGCGGCGATACCGGGAGATGCGGATAACGGCCTTCGTTCGTACGACTGCCGTTGATCGAACGACGCACGGTGATCGTACGGCGGTCGGTGATCGTACGACGGCCGCTGCTCGTACGACGGCCGCTGCTCGTACGACGCACTGGCTGTCGCACGCGGTCGAGTGCTCAGGCCCGACCGAGGCGGCGGCTGCTGCTGGTGGTGCTGCCGCTGGCCGTACGGCACCGGCGCTGGCGGTATTCGCAACGGCGGCTCCTGCCATTGCTGCTGACCCTGCTGCTGCTGCCGCTGCTGCTGTTGCTGCTGTTGTTGCTCCCAGTATACCAGCTGTTGCGACTGAGCCTGGTGCGTCTGAGCCTGCTCCGCATGGCCCTGCTGATCCTCGTACGACGGAAGCCGCGCGTGCAGCCCGCGAGGCGGCGACAGCTCTGCGCCTAAACGACCGTTGGCTAGCGGCCTACCGTCTTGTGAGGCCCATCGCGAACCTCTATATGGACCACTCATGGCTCAACGCGTGTCGTGCATCGGTGTGGCTGTCAAATATAGCCTAAACTCATCAGGTATAAATTAACTAGCAATAACCGTAAAGCGGAAAGAATGCAGCAGCCTTAATAATTAATTCGCTAATGTCCGTACAAGTCTGGCACAGCTCACTGGAAAGCCATGATGACTACCCCTGCATGATTGGTGTTGCTGATGCCACTTTCTCAACCAATAATATTGAAACTGTTTGTGTGGTGGTGGGACCTTTTTCCCACCCAGAGCATCTGTATGTATGGGACGAGACGAGAAGGATGCCCTAGGGGGATGGCCACAGCACCGCAGTATGAGCTACAAGAAAATACCATACCACACCAAACCATACCAAAACCTTCCCAACCTAGTCAAACGAAACGAGTGGTTGGATTGCCTAGGAATTGCCGTTCCTGACGGTGAAACCAACTTTTGTTCCCCCTTGACGGAGCGCTGCCTGTCTGAACAAATGGCGTCAAGAATGACGTGGCTTTTCGGAACAGAAGAATCGCTTTGACGGAAGCACCGGCTTGGAGGTCCCAGAGAGAAGTTCCGTGGAATTTTGGCAACACACAGTTGGAGGCGCGATACAGAGAACTCGTTTCAATTATCCTCCATATAGCATGCTGCACCTCATGGTGCATACCCATTCCAGAACCAGCTCATCTTCATTGAATGCTGAGCGAAATTTAATCAGGAAAAAAAAAACTATTAATGGAGGGTTTACGTTTAATGTGTGGTTGAATATTTTCATGTGCTGCAGAATCAGTACGAGACTGCACGGCATGTTTGCGAGGGAAGTCTCGCAGAGGGCAGGCGTGAGAATGGGGCCGGCTGTACAGGGACCATATCGACTAAAAGCTTGTTTTTGTCTTGCCTCAATCATTAGTACGCCTAATGTACACCATTGCCAGAATTTAAGCAACCATTAATTTAACTGCAGGCTACGAGAAAACTCAAACTCTGTACGTTGCTAAAAGGCTAGGAGGGTGAGGAAAGAATATCTCTTGCGCGAAGTCATAGAAAGAGCATGAGTACCGTATTCTCCCCTTTCATGCTTTTTCTTTCCATTACTCAGCCTGCAAAGGTAGCTGGCCGCCATTGAAAGCATTGAACCTGCAGTCAGTAGCAGTCACACCCGACGTCTCATAATCCCCCACCTCCCCATCCAGAAACCCCTTCCCCTCCTCCCCATCCACCGACACAGGGTGGTGCAGCAGAGCCGCAAGCCTCGAATATTCCATCGTCCTCTGCTCCCTGCCGCTGCGGTACGTCTGCCCCATCACCCCGTGCACCTGGCTGCTCGGATTCGAGTCCACAAACATCAGGTTGATGTGCACCTGCGCGTCCTCAGGTGTTTGCAACAGAGGGTGCGCCGCGCGCAGCTTCAGCTCGAGCTCCAGGAGATTTTTCAGGCGGAGGGTGTACACGTCCACGTCGAACGGGCCGGTCTTCTCTTGGCCAACAAAGGACAGAATCAGCCGCCCATTGGAGAGCACGTGGCTGCTGCCAAGGGTCAGGCGTGGGAGAGGCTTGTCGTCAAGAGTGGCGGATGCAAGGAAGCCTTGTGCGCCGCGGGTCTGCTCCTTGCCATCCCGTGCCGTGAGCACGAGAGAGTGAGACGACGCAGCATCGCTTGCACTAGCGCCGCTTCCGCTGCCACTGCTGATGCTGCTGTTGCTGTTGCTGCTGTCGCCGTCGTGCCACATGATCGCGAGCTGTCGGATCCACGTGCGAACAGCCGAGCCGTTGACAAAACGAGCTGCAGCCAGCGTGCTACGGTTACCAGCAGTGGGGGCAAGCGCAAGAGGGCGCTTGTCGAGATAGCCGCGCATGGCCATGTTGACGTGCACGTGGCGGTCGGTGTAGAGGCAGAAGGAGCGCCTTGGCAGCCCGTTGAAGTCAAACCGCGTGCCGTGCGCGCCCAGGAAGTGCGGGTCGTTCTCGCCGTACGCACACCGCCGCCCCACGCGCACCGTGTCGCCGCCCGTGTTGGTGCCGCACCGCCCCTTGCGGGCCCTCTCGGGCGTGAGCGCGTCGACGGCCGGCAGGAGGACGCACTTGCCGCGCTGTTCGCTGCTGCCACGGTCGTGAGAGCTGGGAGATCTGGGGGAAGTGAAGGGGAACCAGAGAGCATGAGAGAGATGAGGATGGAGGGAGGGGAAGACCAGTATACAGCGGTTCAGGAAATGCAACCCGGTTCAGAAAATGTGCAGCAAGCGAGGCAAGGTGGCGGTTGGAATGGGGGAGGCACTCACGGGATGTGCACCCAGTGGCGGCAGTTGAACGGAGTGCCATCGACCGTGGCGTTGACGCTGCTGCATCGGCTGCAGCACTCTTTAACGCCCACCGCCGCACCCGCACACCACGCCTCGTCCGCCTTCCTCGGCGCACCACCGCTGCTGGTGCTGGCGGTGCCGATGGAGCAGCGGCCATAATCGGGCAGCTTCCAGTACCCCACCTCGCCTGAATCGTTGCTGCACCCGCCCCGCCCGCACAGCCCGCCGCCATGGCTGCTGCTGCCACCGTCATGCTCGTTATCTTCGTCGCTACCATCCTCATTGTCACCGTCGCCCTCAGCAGCCGAGTCGTCCTCGTCCTTGTCATGCTCCCGGCCGCCATGCCCGCCGTGGCCTCTGTCGTCGTCCTCCCTCTCCTCGTCACTCCCGCCGCCGGGAATCCCGCCGTGCCGGGAATCGCCGTGCGAATCGCCGTGCGAAACGACGTGGGAATCGCCGCTGCCGCCGCGCCCGGCAGCTGTTGCCGTCCCGCCGGTCACGCTCCCGTCGCCGCCGCGCAGAGCGATCCCGCCTGAGCGGGAGGGCTTAGTCGCAGCAGTGGCGCCGGCGGCTGCTGCTAATAACGCGGATAGCGCGAGGAGGAGGAGAAACGCTCGAGACATGACGGCGTCGAGGAAGGCCCCTAAGGGAACAACGCGAAAGAACGGTGATATCCCTATCAGAAATATGATTTAAGGAGGCCACAACACGGCGATCGATACGAATGGTGCTCCTGGCAGCAATGAACGGTCAGATGATGGACTTAGACGAGGGAATCCCTCAAGTGATGAAGCTTAGGCCAGGTAAGCGTAGGGTGGTCGATTTCTAGACGAATGAAGCATGCTTATGCTGCGCTCTATCGGAAGACTTTATAGTCGCGAATCTCGACGCCAGGACGATTCGCGATCGGCAAGGCTGCCTCAGCCCACGATCGCGCCAGGGCATGGCGCCTCACGATCGCGATTCGCGACGCAAGGCTGCCTCAGCCCACTTCCCAGGGCGTGAGCATGGCGCCACGGTTAACAAGAGCGTCGCGGAAGAAAAGTATTATTTCCGCGCCGCATCGTGGGAATACGTCGCAGATGTGGTAATCGTGGACCATCTACCACTGCGCGTTTGTGGCTCCTGAAGAATCAAGGATTTTCGGAATCTGACGACGAGAATGCTGGTCTCCTGACTCTGCTTGAATTCTTCTTTCCACATTCTGGGTTCAGCTAGTTTGTGTGCGGAAGAAAGGAAAGAACAGGGGTTTTTAGTTACGGCAGAAGAGGTACTTCCGAGCCTGCGCTTTCTAGGGACCTTCGTCTCTACCTGCACACAGTTTCCCAGGTTTCGCTGCCGAGACAGAAGGCTTATCGCGCTAACATAGAACTCCTCTCCACATTAACCCACGTGTCATCATCTCGGAATACATTTCTATTGCTACTCAGGCAAACGGTGCACAGCACTATTTTGTTCTTTTTTTTCGCACTGGACTAAATCCCTCTCCGCTGGCATGGTAATGAAGAGCATCAACCCTAAACACCTTGCGACTAAGTGTTTAGGGTTGATGCCAAAACTAAATCCCTCTTGGCTTGCATGTTAAATTTGGGGCATCAACCCTAAACACCTTGCGACTAGGTGTTTAGGGTTGATGCCCCAAAATTATAGCCCACTTGGCGGGAACAACCCCAAACGCCTTGTCGCGTGGTGTTTAGGGTTGATGCCCTTGAAAACTTGCCATCCGAGAGGGGTTTAGTTTTGTGCTTGCTGGCAGAATACTGTCGACGAAAACAGTGCTTGCGTGACGTGCGGAGAAGCCGAGTTCTGTGTTAGCACGAAAACTCTTCCGTCTCAGAAGCGGATCTGCGGAAAGTGTGCGCAAGTTGAGATGAAAGTCCCTCAAAAGAAAGACAGCTACAGTAAGCCTTCCGCAAAAACTAAAAACCCAAAGAACAGAGAGGCGACGACCAGGAGGCGAACATTTTCAAACTCACCTGAATTTCGCAAACACGCTTCGCAAAAGAGGGACTTCCATTCAAAACAAGATTCGACGTGAACGTCGGAAGGGTTGCGTAGTTACGTACGCTTTTAGTTTTCATATTTTGACGAGATACATGTAATACGTAGTATTTATTCCAATGGATACACCCAATTACTTCCTACTTATCAATACAAAATTACTGTTTGCTAGTATTATGGGATCAAGTTCTGTTAATTTTCTTGTTAGTTTTTTCCGAATTAGCAATATGTAACGATTCAGAAACAATGTATATTATTCCAGCACTGATGCTTGTAAGTAACTTATCATGTATTGCTGAATCAGGTTCTTACAATGAGCTGTTTTGAAGTTGACTCAAATGCTTGGATGGATATGTGACGTCATTACACCCTATTCTCGATAATTTCACACCCCTTAAGCGCACACCCTGGGGTAAATACTCTCGGTTAAACGTTTAAGTAGGGTAGCAAGCAACGATTGTAGACTATCGGAGGAGGGGGGTCTCGCAACCTTTGTCAGAACATTATATAGCTTATGCTGTTGTGTAGGCTATAGTGGGGTATCCCATAGGGGGTACAACCCAATTAGGGTTTCCTATATGTACTCACTTCATTCATAGTTCATTCATTCGCGTTCTCCTTTCCACATGGAATCAGAGCAGGTCCCCTCCTAGGGACTGTTTCTAGGGCCCACCGAAGCGCGCCCCGAGGCGCGCTTTCCTTTTTTTTAGCGACCCTCCGTGTCGCCCCTAGCGGCCCGTTGCGCCGCCCTTACCTACGCGAGCCCGCCGCCCTTACGTCGCGGCCCAGCCGCCCTCACGTCGCGGCCCCGCCGCCCTCACCTACGCGGCCCCGCCGCCCTTAAGTCGCGGCCCCGCCGCCCTCACGTCGCGGCCCCGCCGCCCTCACCTACGCGGCCCCGCCGCCCATAAGTCGCGGCCCCGCCGCCCTCACGTCGCGGCCCCGCCGCCCTCACGTCGCGGCCCCACCGCCCTTGCCTACGCGGCCCCGCCGCCCTCACCTACGCGGCCCCGCCGCCCTCACGTCGCGGCCCCGCCGCCCTCACGTCGCGGCCTCGCCGCCCTTGCCTACGCGGCCCTGCCGCCCTCACCTTCGCGGCCCCGCCGCCCTCACGTCGCGGCCCCGCCGCCCTCACTTTGCGGCCCCGCCGCCCTCACCTACGCGGCCCCGCCGCCCCACTTCGCGGCCCCGCCGCCTACGGTACCGGCCCCGCCGCCTATCCTCACCGGCCCCGCCGCCTACGACCGCCGAGCCGCCCTGCCGCCGAGCCGCCCAGCAGCCGAGCCGCCCGGGAGCCGAGCCGCCCTGCCGCCGAGCCGCCCTGCCGCCGAGCCGCCCGGGAGCCGAGCCGCCGAGCCGCCCTGCCGCCGAGCCGCCCTGCCGCCGAGCCGCCCGGGAGCCGAGCCGCCCAGCAGCCGAGCCGCCGAGCCGCCCAGCCGCCGGGCCGCCCTACTGCCGAGCCGCCCGACCTGCCCTGCCTGGTGAGCACAGCACCACTGTTACTGCGTGCCCTTCCCCTACTGCTTGCACTACTACACTGTTGTCGTCATGGCTACCCCTAGTGTCCTCGCTTTTGACGCTGAGGGTCGAGCCATTGACTTTGAGGTCTGGGTCGACGACCTGCAGCTGTTCTTACAGTGCGATAGGGCGGACGGTCTTTCCCTCTTTGACCTCACCTCTGGCGCCTCTCCTGCCCCTGCTGCTGATGCTGACCCCACTGTTCGCTCTCAGTGGGCCACCCGCGATGCTGCTGCACGTCTTGCTGTGCGTCGCCACCTGCCTACCACTGAGCGCGCGCACTTTAGTCAGTACAAGAGTGCTCAGACCTTGTACGACGCTGTAGTTGCGCGCTACTCTTCCCCTGCCACTGCTGCCCTGAGCCGCCTCATGCTACCGTACCTCTTTCCTGACCTTGCTGCCTTTCCCACTGTCGCTGACCTCATTACGCACCTCCGCACTAGTGACACTCGCTACCGCGCCGCCCTTCCTGCTGAGTTCTGCGCCAAGAACCCCCCCCCCATGTACATCACTCTCTATTACATAGTCACACGCCTCCCTGACTCCCTTCGCGTAGTCAGGGACCACTTCCTCTCAGTCTGTCCCACCACTCTCACTGTCGACCTCCTCGAGAAGTCCCTCCTGGCGGCGGAGAAGAGCATCGTCGCTGTAGGAGCCTCTCGTGGTGACCCTCGCACCCCCATCTTTGAGGGGTGTTCTCCTTCCCCCCTGCTGCCCTCTGTTGCCTCTGCTGCTGCTGCCGACCTGCTTGGTCTTGAGTCGGTCTGCGCGGCGTCTGCCCCTAGCGGGAGACGCCGCCCTGGCAGGGGCAAGGGGGGCAAGGGCGCGGGTGGAACTGGCGGGGGCGGTGGAGGTGGCGGTGGAGGCGGCGGAGGGAGTGGGGGTGGCGGTGGGAGTGGTGGCGGGGGCGGTGGTGGCGGTGGCAGCAGCGGAGGAGGAGGCGGTGGTGGCGGCAGCGGTGGGAGCGAAGGCAGCGGTGGTGGTGGAGGTGGAGGCGGCGGTGGCGGAGGGGGTGGAGCTGGTCGGGGTGGTGCCCCGCAGCGTAGCGGCTCTGGTGGTGGCCAGCGTCAGCAGCAGCAGCAGCAGCAGCGTTCGCGGGACATCCCCCCGCCCCAGCAGCTCCGTGAGTGGTACACGCAGCGTCAGCGGGGTGGGGGTTTTGGTCCGTGCACCTACGTCCTTCGTTCCGGCGACCGCGCGGGTGAGCAGTGTGGGGGTGCCCACCCCACCCAGCGCTGCTTTGGCCGCCTGACGGACGCTTGGCGTCAGCAGTTCCCCGAGGCTAGTGAGATTCCCCGTTGGGGAGAGCTGTCTAGGGCTGGCGTAGCTATCTTTGATCTAAACTTTGATGCTATCCTTGCTGCCATGTATGCTGTGACTATTAGTGAGGAAGGTGACTGTTACCGGTGTTTCCTGCCCGACCCGGGCATTGGTACTGCTGCGCTAGGTACTTCTGCGGCTGCTGCTCTAGGTGCCAGTGCGTCTGCACTCTCAGGTACTGGTGAGGCTGCGCTCTCAGGTACTGCGTCGGCTTCGGCCTCCCTCACCTTCACGCTTGACTCAGGGGCTTCTCGCTCCTTCTTTCGAGACCGCACCACACTCACGCCGCTTGGCCGGCCGGTTGCAGTCTCCCTGGCTGACCCCTCTGGGGGTCCTGTCCTCTCTCACTTCTCCACTGTCCTCCCGTGTCCGGCTGCCCCCTCGGGCACCTTGTCTGGTCTGTACCTCCCCTCGTTCTCGACGAACTTGGTGAGTGGTGCTGACCTGCAGGATGCGGGGGTTCACCAGTTTACTCCTGCGAGTCAGCGGGTGACCCACTGCTCGGACGCCCGCACAGGCCGACACCTGGCCACGTTTTCGCGTCGGCCGGGGTCGAGTCTCTACACCCTGACACTGAGTCTCCTCCTGTCCCTGCGTCTGGCCAGGTAGCTGCGTCGGGTCAGGTGTTTGCTGCTGCGTCCAGGTCTGGTCCTGAGTCTGCCCCCTGCTCGTGTCGCCGCCTGTCTCAGGAGACTCTCCTGTGGCACCACCGTCTTGGCCACCCCTCCTTGCCTCGTCTTCGGGGCATGGCTTCCCGTGTCCTTGTCTCTGGTCTTCCCCGGTCTCTCCCTCCCCTTCCTTCGGGACCCGGACCTTCCTGTGTCCCCTGTGTCGAGGGGCGGCTCCGGGCTGCCCCTCACTCCTCCCAGTTTCCCCCGACAGAGGCTCCTCTGCAGACGCTTCACATGGACGTGTGGGGCCCGGCCCGCGTCCGTGGGCAGGGTCACGAGCGCTACTTCCTGCTGGTGGTTGACGACTACTCGCGTTACACCACAGTCTTCCCCTTGCGCAGCAAGGGTGATGTCACTGAGGTGTTGATCGACTGGATCCGCGCAGCTCGTCTCCAGCTCAGGAGGAGCTTCGGCTCGGACTTTCCTGTTCTGCGTCTGCACTCTGACCGAGGTGGAGAGTTCTCCTCTGGCCTTCTGCGAGCCTACTGTCGTGCACGAGGCATCCGCCAGACCTTTACGCTTCCGGACTCTCCACAGCAAAATGGGATTGCTGAGCGCCGCATTGGCATGGTCATGGACGTCGCTCGTACGTCCATGATGCATGCGGCTGCCCCCCATTTTCTGTGGCCGTTTGCGGTTCGGTACGCGGCGCATCAGATCAACCTTCACCCCAGGGTCTCCCGGCCGGAGACCTCCCCAGCTCTGCTGTGGACGGGGAAGGTCGGCGATGCGTCTGCGTTCCGTGTCTGGGGATCTCGGGCGTTTGTCCGCGACTTGTCTGCGGACAAGCTGTCCCCTCGTGCTGCTCCCTGTGTCTTCCTCGGCTTCCCCCCTGACGCCCCAGGGTGGCAGTTCTACCACCCCTCCTCTCGTCGTGTTCTGTCCTCCCAGGACGTCACGTTCGACGAGTCAGTCCCCTTCTACCGCCTCTTCCCCTACCGCACTCCTTCCCTCCCCCCGCCACCGCACTTCCTTGTGCCAGGTCCCCCCCCGGTAGACCCCCTTCCCCCTCAGGGTCCTGCCCCTTCAGGTGTGTCCCAGGTAGACGCAGTCGAGCCGGTCGAGGTTGCTGGTGACTCTGGTCCTGCTGCGGGTGCTGAGCCTGGGGGTGCTGACTCTGGGGGTGCTACGCGCGTGGGTGCTGAGCCTGGGGGTGCTGAGCCTGGGGGTGCTGAGTCTGGGGGTGCTGAGCCTGGGGGTACTGCGACTGGGGGTGCTGAGCCTGGGGGTGCGGAGTCTGGGGGTGCTGAGCCTGGGGGTGCTGCGACTGGGGGTGCTGAGCCAGGGGGTGCTGCGTCTGGAGCTGCTGAGCCTGGAGCTGCGGAGCCTGCGGCCACTGGACCTCCCCTTGTGGCGTCTGGCGGTGCGGGATCTGGCGGTTCTCCGGGTGCTTCGCCTCGGCGGGAGCCCCTCTCTCCACAGGAGCTGCGCGAGTGGTTTGCTCGCCGCTGGAGACGTACTGCTGGAGCTGGAGCTCCTTCGGCTACTGAGGGTACTTGTGCCGCTGGTCCCGGAGCTGCTGGGCCCTCGGGTCCGCCTGGAGCTGGAGCTGCTGCGGGTGTTGGTGCTGAGACTGCTGCTGTCCTTCCTGGCGGTGGTCCTGCTGCGGGTGCTGCTGGTGCTGCTGGAGGTCCTGCCGCTGGAGGTGCTGTTGGCGCTGGTGCTGCTGCTGAGGGTGCTGTCCCTGCTGTGTCTGGAGTCGCCGCGCGGCCTCGGCCGTACTTCGTTCCACTCCTACAGCAGGTTCTTGGTCTTTCTCCTCCTGCAGCGTGTCCACCGCCTGTTCAGTCACAGTCCCAGTTAGAGCCCGCCTCCCCACTTCCTGCTCCCTCTCCTTACACTGGTCCCACTGGAGGTCTTGCTGAGCGTCGTGAGCCTGCGTCTCGTCCTGCGTCGCCTGTTCGTGCTGCTCGCGCTAGTGGTCGCGGTTCGCGTCAGCGTCCTCCTCCTGTCCCTGGCACGCACCGGATGTCTTTGCGTCCGTCCACTGCTCCTCTGCGTGCCCCTTTGGCTTCTCCTCCTGAGTCCTCCCTTCCTGCACTTACCGACCCAGAGTCCGACTCTCTTCGTGCTGCTAGTCCTACTGTCACACGTCTCCTTGCTACTGTCGTCACTGACCCCTCTTTTGAGTCCACTGCTGCGTCTGCGCTTGTTGCTGAGCTCGTCGACTTTGCTGCTCGCTGTCGTCTAGACTACGCTGCCGGTCTTGTTGCTGAGTCTGCGTCTGTCTGTCCTCCGTCCGTCGGGGGTGAGTGTGCTCTTGGCACGGACGTCCTTGAGGACAGGCAGGAGGAGTTCCAGTGTCTGGCTGCTGCTTCACCTCATCTCGCGTCCGTACTACTTGCCCCTGAGGGAGACCCGGATGCACTAGACATCCCGACTCCGCGCTCTTACGCGGAGGCCGTAGAGGGTCCCTACTCCTCTCAGTGGCAGGCAGCTATGGATGCAGAGATGGCGTCCTGGAAGTCCACAGGCACCTACGTTGACGCGGTGCCCCCTCCTGGGGCGAACATCGTCAGTGGCATGTGGATCTTCAGGGTGAAGCGGCCGCCGGGCTCTCCACCTGTCTTCAAGGCGCGGTACGTCGCTCGTGGCTTCAGTCAGCGGCAGGGAGTTGACTACTTTCAGACCTTCTCTCCCACCCCGAAGATGACCACTCTTCGGGTGCTGCTGCACATAGCCGCTCAGCGCGACTACGAGCTCCACTCTCTTGACTTCAGCACTGCTTTCTTGCAGGGTAGCCTGCACGAGGAGATCTGGCTGCGCCGTCCACCTGGCTTCACTGGGACTTTCCCTCCTGGCACCCAGTGGAGCCTCCGACGGCCAGTCTACGGTCTCCGCCAGGCACCGCGTGAGTGGCACGACACACTGAGGACTACGCTTGCGGCTCTTGGGTTTGCTCCCTCTACTGCTGACCCGTCGTTGTTTCTGCGCACCGACACTTCTTTGCCGCCGTTCTACATCCTCGTGTACGTCGACGACTTGGTCTTTGCCACAGCTGACACTGCTGGACTAGCCTACGTGAAGTCCGAGCTGCAGAAGAGACACACGTGCACAGACCTGGGTGAACTGCGCAGCTACCTTGGCTTGCAGATCACTCGGGACAGAGCACGCCGCACCATTACCTTGACTCAGTCACACATGGTGCAGCAGGTCCTTCAGCGCTTCGGCTTCACGTACTCCTCGCCTCAGGCCACTCCTCTGTCTACTCGCCACTCGCTCTCAGCTCTGCCTTCGGATGAGTCCGTAGAGTCGAGTGGCCCGTACCCAGAGCTTGTTGGCTGCCTCATGTACCTGATGACCTGCACACGACCTGACCTTGCATACCCTCTTAGCATTCTTGCACGCTATGTTGCTCCTGGGAGACACCGACCAGAGCACATGGCTGCAGCGAAGAGGGTGTTGCGCTACTTGTGCAGTACGTCGGGCATGGGGCTAGTGCTTGGAGGGCGGAGTCCAGTGGTCCTCACTGGGCACGCGGACGCTTCTTGGGCTGACGACCAGGCTACGCAGCGGTCGTCGCAGGGTTACACCTTCAGTCTTGGTTCCGGCTCTGTCTCGTGGCGGGCTACTCGCTCGTCCTCTGTTCTCGGCTCCAGTTGTGAGGCTGAGATCTACGCCGGGGCCATGGCTGCACAGGAGCTTCGCTGGCTCACCTACCTGCTGACTGACCTTGGAGAGCAGCCTCGTTCTCCTCCAGTGCTGTACGTAGACAACAAGGCCATGCTGGCCTTGTGTCGAGAGCAGCGCTTGGAGCACAGAACGAAGCACATTGCTCTCCGTTACTTTCTTGCTCGTGAGCTGCAGCAGCGTGGTCAGTTGCGACTTGCGTACGTGGCCTCTGAGGCCAACACTGCTGATGTGTTCACCAAGGCACTTGCGCCTTGTGACCATCAGCGCTTCTGCACTCAGTTGGGTCTTGTACCTGTCTTGCCTCACTTGCTCTCCTCTTGACCTTGCTTGTACTGTCACATATATATACCTGCTCTTGCTTGTCTAGCTCTATATATATATGTGTCCTCCTGCATGTGAACTGGCCTTGTGGCCTTGTCGTTGTGCTCGGACTGTGTGGTGACTTTGTGATCCACCCTGAGCTTTCTGTGCTTTGCGTGACTGGTCTTGTGACCCCTTGTTCTCCCCCACTTTGCCTATGGGGGTGTGTCAGAACATTATATAGCTTATGCTGTTGTGTAGGCTATAGTGGGGTATCCCATAGGGGGTACAACCCAATTAGGGTTTCCTATATGTACTCACTTCATTCATAGTTCATTCATTCGCGTTCTCCTTTCCACAACCTTCTCGTGTTCCAAGGGCAGCCATCGACCCCTACTTCTCACTCGGAAAATTAAGTGCTAGACTCGATAACTACCCTCGTCAATCTTTGGGTGTCCGTCACATCGAGCCAGAAAACGTACAGGGTACCTTCGAAATAGGGGGTAGGGAGTATGCGTCTATTTCACGTGACACTAGCTTCCAAATCTAGATGTATGATTTTTGTTTTTTTTACCCGGTGCCCAAATTTTGACTGGTTTGCAATTAGACCCCTAGTGTTTGTTTTAGACTCAATATAGATTTTTTTCATGCCTCTTTTACCGATGACTTTTTTGGCAGTTGCCCCAACTTCCAGGTTTTGTTCGGCTCCAAGCAGCTTCAATTTGTTGCACCTTGTTGCAACAAACCCCAACCTTCACCTCCCTCCTTGCCTCTCACAACCACCACCCATCTAGCCAACCACCACGATATCCTGTTTGTTTTCTCGCCATCGCCTCTCCCTCTCACACCGCCGTTGCCTCCTTCTGCCACCCCAACTTCTCCCTCCTTTCCCGCCATCGCCTCCCTCATAGCCTGCTGTCGTATCCCTCTTAGCCTGCCGTCGCCCCCTCCCCCCCCCCTCCCATCCCACCGTCGCCTCCCCCGCTCATCCCGCCGTCGCCGCTGACAGTAGCTGCAGGAGCGCGAGCTGGTGGGCGAGCGCGAATCGACCTCTGAGGCACCATGATTCTCAGGTGCGTTGTCCTTTCCCGGTCCATTTCTCCTCCTCCTCTCTGAAAAAATAATTTACTTTCGTACATTCTCAAGTTCTCTGCCTGTCGAGATCTCCTTTTGCATTGCAATACCATTTGAAGAGAGGGACAGAGGGAGAGCGAGTGAGAGAGTTTGCACGGGAACTAGCACGCTGGCGCGTATAGCGTTGGCGCCTAACTCGCTGGCGCTTAGCGCTGGCGCCCAACGCGCTGGCGCTTAGCGCACTGGCTGTTTGCGCGCTGGCCCCTTGCGCGCTGGCGCCTTGCGCGCTGGCGCCTTGCGCGCTGGCGCCTTGCGTACTGGCGCCGTGCGCGTTGGCGCCGTGCGCGCTGGCGCCGTGCGGGCTGGCGCCTTGCGCGCTGGCGCCTAACGCGCTGGCGCCTAATGCGCTGGCGCCTTGCGCACTGGCGTCTATGCGCGCTGGCGCCGTGCGCGCTGGCGCCGTGCGCGCTGGCGCCGTGCGGGCTGGCGCCTTGCGCGCTGGCGCCTAACGCGCTGGCGCCTAGCGCGCTGGCGCCTAGCGCGCTGGCGCCTACCGCGCTGGCGCCTTGCGCGCTGGCGCCTAACGTGCTGGCGCCTAGCGCGCTGGCGCCTTGCGCACTGGCGCCTTGCGCGCTGACGCCTAGTGCGCTGGTGCCTTGCGCCTTGGCGCCTTACGCGCTGGCGATTAGCGCTCTGGCGCCAGGAGGCCGCGTGAGAGGCCATGTGAGAGAGCGCGTGAAAGTGCGCGTGTTAGTGCGCGTGAGAGTGCGCACGTGAGAGAGCGCGTGAGGGAGAGCGTGAGAGTGCGCGTGAGAGTTCGCGTGAGAGTGCGCGCGTGA
Source organism: Closterium sp. Naga37s-1 (assembly GCA_947471745.1). Taxonomy (NCBI): domain Eukaryota; kingdom Viridiplantae; phylum Streptophyta; class Zygnematophyceae; order Desmidiales; family Closteriaceae; genus Closterium; species Closterium sp. Naga37s-1. The sequence continues at coordinate 1,849,451 of CANJKZ010000118.1, read as the reverse complement.
GAGAGCGCGTGAGGGAGAGCGTGAGAGTGCGCGTGAGAGTTCGCGTGAGAGTGCGCGCGTGAGGGAGAGCGTGAGAGTGCGCGTGAGAGTTCGCGTGAGAGTGCGCGCGTGAGAGAGCGCGTGAGGGAGAGCGTGAGAGTGCGCGTGAGAGTTCGCGTGAGAGTGCGCGCGTGAGAGAGCGCGTGAGGGAGAGCGTGAGAGTGCCCGTGAGAGTTCGCATGAGGGTGCGCTCGTGATAGAGCGCGTGAGGGAGAGCATGAGAGTGCGCGCGTGAGAGAGCGCGTGAGGGAGAGCGTGAGAGTTCGCGTGAGAGTGCGCTCGTGATAGAGCGCGTGAGAGTGCGTGAGAGCGCGTGTGAGAGCGCGCGTGAGGGAGCGTGTGAGAGTGCGCGTGAGGGAGCGTGTGAGAGTGCGCGTGAGAGAGCGCGTGAGAGTGCGCGGGAGAGTGCGCGCGTGAGAGTGCACGTGAGAGAGCGCGTGAGTGTGCGCGTGAGAGCGCGCGTGAGCGAGCGCGTGAGGGAGCGCGTGAGAGTGCGCGAGAGAGTGCGCGTGAGAGTGCGTGTGAGAGAGTGTGTAAGAGTGCGCGCGTGAGATAGTGTGTGAGAGAGCGCATGAGAGTGCGCGTGAGAGTGCCCGTGAGAGAGCGCGTGACAGTGCGTGTGCGCGTGAGAGTGCGCGTGAGAGGCCGCGTGAGAGGGCAGGTGAGGAAGCGCGTGAGAGAGCGCGTGAGAGGGCGCGTGAGAGTGCGCGTGAGTGAGCGCGTGAGAGTGCGCGTGAGTGAGCGCGTGATAGAGCGCGCGAGTGACGCATGAGGGAGCGAGTGAGAGAGGGCGTGAGAGTGCGCGTGAGAGTGCGCGTGGGAGTGCCCGCGAGAGTGCGCGTGAGAGTGCGCGTGAGAGAGAGCGTGAGGGAGCGCGTGAGAGAGCGCGTGAGAGTGCGCGTGAAAGTGCGTGTGAGAGTGTGCGAGAGAGTGCGTGTGAGAGAGCGCGTGAGAGAGCGTGTAGGGTTGTGTGTTTCTGAGAGAGTGTCTAAGAAAGTTGAGAGTCTTTGTGTGTCTGTGTGTGAGTGGGTGCAAGATTGAGTGAGTGCGAGCGTGATTGTGAAGTTGAACGTGAGGGTGGCTGCAATGTATTGCATCATGTTGGCGTAGTACTGTGGTGCCACACCATTTTACCTCTGTGAGTTGTCAAACTTTCCACTGCTTGTCAAGTTTCCTGCTTGGCCTCCTCGAAGCATTATGCGTTTTATTGATTTGTTTGTACAGTGTGTGAACATTCTTTGTTTTTGCCTTTTTCTTGTGCAGGGCGCGTGCTTTGCATTATTTGTTTTTGCTCTGTGCAGGGCGCGTGAGCTGCATTCGTTGATTTTGTTTGGCAGAGAAGGGAGATGAAGGAGGGGGTGGGAGGGAGATGAGGGAGGGAGGGATGGAGGGAGGGAGGGAGGGAGGTAGGGAGGGAGGGAGGGAGGGAGGGGGGGAGGCAGGGGTGTAGGGAGGGTAAGGGGTGATTGGCTAGTGATTATTTATTAATAGCTGAATTTCATGATGGTTGGGTGTTGACTATCCGTATGTATCTGTGCTTGTTTGCGTGCGTGTCAGTGTGTATGTGAGTGTGTGAGCCTGTGTGAGATATGTATGTGCAGTCTTGTTGTTTGTATCGTTTTGTGTCTGTCTCAAGGCGTGTGCTGAAGTGCCTCGTGTATGCAACTCAGGTTGTGATCGCCGATGGGGCAATAGCCTTAGCGTGCCAGACCAACCTTTGTTGCATCATCGATGCATTCTAGCATTCTCCCCAAGACACTCATTATTGTTATGCGTTGTCGTCGTTGTACCAGTACAATGTCGCATGTGCTTGTTCGTGTTTGTTGTAAGGTGTCATGTTAAAGTGTGTCAGGTCTGCAATTGAGGTGGGGATCGTTGTTGGGGCAGCGTTGCTCGCCTTAGCATACCGGATCCATCGCTATTGTAGCACTGATGCATTTTGCCATTCACTTTATGACATTTGCTGTTGTTGAGTGTTGTCGTTTTTGCACATGTTCGATACGGTAGATGCAAATACGGTACCGCAATTTGCATCCACGTCGAATTTGTTGTATCGTCAATTGTGTGATGTACCGTAAAATATGGAGAGGCTACCAATTGTTTCCATTCGCCGTATTTATCGACGATTATGGAATAATTGGTCTTATTTGGTTTCACCTTTTTTGGGAGACTCTTGTGTAGCAGTGTTGTCATCTCCACACATTTGAAGCACACGTTCTCAAAACGTTAAAGCGAGTGCTTCAGACGTTGGGAAAATGACAAAAATGTGCACTGTTCATTCGAGTCGACCGAAAAAGGTGCTACCAAATGTAAAGGGGTTGCTACGCAACCCAAAAATTCGAACTCGCCAGGGACGCTGAAGGGACACTGGGCTGGGATCATGCGACGCACAGCTCCCCCCCCCGACCCGAACAGGCATAGTTCACGTTGGAAGGAACAGAAGTTGCCACTCCAGAGCATTGGCTTTGTTCCCTTCGTCGAGAAGTTCAAATATGGGATTTGAACACTTCGCAAAGCAGATACTCAGACACCATATACCGTTATGGCACATTGATACAAAGAAGAATGGGAATCCAGGTTTGTCTCAGGTACCGTATGTACGTGACACTTCAGCAATCAACTGCATGAGCCAAGCACTTTAATCGTCACCTCTCGCATTCTACACCCTGAAACGAATGTGGTTGCCAGGTGCCTAGTTGGCGCCCCAAATAAAAACATTCTCTAAGCCACCACGTTGCATGCGTTGAAATGTGAATATTTTCTTTAGTAGCACCCCAAATGAGGAAATCTCACTAGCAACTGTTACGAATAGTGGTTATTGAAACACTATTGTGCACTCCTCACCGTAGCAAATCGAAGCACACACTACCGAGAATGAAGACGAAAGGGCAGAAGTAATGCGAAGGGACGTACGGTTACGAGGAGCATCTGGACAGTCGGGCAGACAGCATCAGGCAGCAGCAGTGGCGAGGATTCTGCCCGAACAGTTCCGTAACCACTCGGAGTCGCACGGTTGGATTTCGCTGTAATAAGGGAATGTACCCCTTAGAGTACATGGCTAGCTAGGTCGTTTCGTATTCCGCTGTACTCTTATTTATATTCCTTGTACTGCATGTTTTTATTATCTCAAGCATTTACATTCACTCTGCTATTGAGGTCAAGGGCCCACCACCACTAGACTAGAAGTGTGCGAACCTTCCTGAGGTGATCCTTGCTACGATCAACTTCTGATTGGTATGAGAGCGACTCAGGAATCCTTCGCACCGCCACCACCGAAATCTTCGGCGAACGGAAAGTGGCGTCCGGCACACGATCGCGTGTAAGAATGGCCGGAGGATCTGGAGGTCAGACAAATCTGACGGCTGAAGCGCAGCCCAACCCGGCTGCAACAAATGAGGAAACGACGACGATCCCTTCCGTTGTCCTCGCACAACTGCTTCAGCGACTCACGAGTCTGGAGCAAGGGCTCCAAACATTGCGGAATGGCGACGCGGGAACTTCATCCCAACCCATGAGAAGAAACGAGGGATGATCAAGTTTAACTAGGGCCTAGGCTTAGGAGCCTAGGCCCAACTAGGATGTCGAGTAGTTTGTGCCAAGGGAGAAAGTCGAGAAAGTTGGAAAGGATGGTTTCACTATAGGTTTCGAAGAACATATAGCAAAGGAAACAAATAAGGTGCACCACCAAACAAAGTTTATAATAACTACACTAACTACAGCTACAGGCAGTTACAAATATAAGTTCTGACACTCCCCCATAACTGCCTGCATCAGGAGTTTGTGCAGAATACAACCTGCAGGGGTACACATGCAAAATAATAAACAAGCAACAGCAGGTACTGCAGGCGGGCTAACACTAGCTGGTCACCCCCTCCATCTCCTCACCCTCCTCCTTCCCTTCCCCCACACTGCTGCAGGAGCAGCAGAGAGGGGGGGGAAGAGAGGAGAGGTGGAGGGACGGCTGCTGGTTGCCTCACACCCGCCACCCCGGTGCCACTCCCCCGTCTCCCCCACACCCTCACACCCTCCCCCCCAGCGGCAGCTGCAGCAGTGGGAACGAAAGGAGGAGGAGGGGAAGGGAAGGATACGACCCAACGCTCCAACACCCGCCACCCCCATACCCTCCCCCCCACGGCTGCAGGGAGACAAAGGAGGAGGGGGTGGGCGGGAAGAAAGCCGCAGAGCGACTACAATGTGTCGGCGCAGGTAGGTCAGGGGCGGCTGCAGTGAGAGCAGGTGCGGAGAGGCGCGTCGCGTGCCACGGGGCGCACGACAGGTAAGTTTAAGGTAAGGGCACCGTCGTGTGCCTCGGGGCGCACGACGAGCAGGGCACCGTCGCGTGCCACGGGGCGCACGACGGGCAGGTTTAGGGCACCGTCGCGTGCCACGGGGCGCGCGACGGGCAGAGTAGGAGTCACTCGCCAACCGGGGGCGGGACAATAGAAAATCGCCACGCGCCCTAGGCGCGCGACCGGAAAAACGTAGCAGCGGAAGCATGAGGCGGGCCCACAGGCCAGGACGTAACTCGCTCTGATAGCATGAGAAGAAACGAGGGATGATCAAGTTTAACTAGGGCCTAGGCTTAGGAGCCTAGGCCCAACTAGGATGTCGAGTAGTTTGTGCCAAGGGAGAAAGTCGAGAAAGTTGGAAAGGATGGTTTCACTATAGGTTTCGAAGAACATATAGCAAAGGAAACAAATAAGGTGCACCACCAAACAAAGTTTATAATAACTACACTAACTACAGCTACAGGCAGTTACAAATATAAGTTCTGACAACCCACTCAACCGGCCTCAAACGGCCAAAACTCCGCCTCGCAAGGCTTCTCTCTTGATACGAATGGCTCAACACCCAAGACTCCCTGTCCTAGCGATGAAGCAATTCTCTCTGCGCAATCAAGGTTTTTGAGTATATAAAAAATAAAGACAAGTGTGTGCTTTGACGGCAGAGACTTTTACACCTGGAGCTTCGAGCTGGAGCTGCTGCTGCAAAACGCGCAGATTTATCATTATTTCGACGGGAGCTACTCGGGACCTACGGAGGATACTGACGACGCAAATACCAAGTACTACAACGAGTCCCTGATGGCGTACGAGGTTCTTCTGCGGAATATGTCGCCGACGGAGCAATTGAGCATTTGCTCATACAAGACCTCTCCTGCTCCAGCCCTCAACGCCTGGCGCCACCTAAACGGCGTGTACCAACCGAAGGACTCAGTGTCGTCGAGCCGCCTACTCCAACAACTACTGGAGACGAAGATGGCACCAGGAGAGAAAGGCCAATAGCTACCTGAATCGTTGTCGGAGCTTACGCGATCAAATCGCGAAGTTGGGAAGCACGATCTCCGAAGAGATCTTCGTCAACATTGTGCTTCAAGGGCTCGGCCCAGAGTGGCGGCCCTGCAAGGCGCTTCTCCGACAGCAGGGGGTCATCTCGGAGGCCGCCCTTTGCGCCGCCCTTCTCGTCGAACAAAGGGATATGGACCAGCAGCGACCAGCGCCGCGACGAGACAAGGAGCGCCTCGCCTTCTTCGCCGACAACACAGAAGAGCGACGGCCGCGGCGCCTTTACTGCAAAATCTGCAGGAATTTCGGGCACTTGGCGGATCGATGCAAGCTTCGATCCCGCCCTCGCCAGACCAATCCGAGCAACTGGTCCGGCCGCCAAGACGCGAGGAACGACACGCGTCCCGCCCAGGGGTATCAACCCTCATTGCGCAGCCTGAACCCAACAGTTCAGCAGCAGCAGCAGCCATCACAGGCCGCCCCAGTCCGCAATGTCATGGGGAACATGACCATGACGAGCGGATCTCGCCGTCCGCGCGCGCGCTCATTCTCGCCTGAGCCGGCGCCTGACCCAATCGAAGCGTCCTCGAACAACAACCCGTTCAGCACGCGTCACGACTACAGCGACGACGAGAAACAAGACTAAAATCTCCCGGTTCCGCTGCTTGAGAGCCCCCCGCACGTACCTGACATGCGGCCGGCACCGATCGACTGGATCGCGCGCGAACAGTTTTTAAAGGTCGATACACCACACATCGTCACTCCGCGACTGGCGCTGCTCGCGCGAAACGACAACAGACGCTACAACTCATGGTACCTGGACAGCTGCTGTGGACAGCACATGGTGGGCTCTGAGCGTTACATATCCAACGCCATCCCCACCCCCGCCGTCACCTACGTCACTGTGGCAAACAATACGCGGCTGCGCGCAAGCGCGCAAGGCATTGTGGTGCTCAAGGCACATGGGCGCAGAACGCACATCACCTTGAATGACGTGTTGATCGTGCAGAACCTGCGCTTCAACCTGCTCTCGGCGGCGCAACTCCTGGATTGCGGAGTCATCCTCAGCACCGACCCCGAGACGCGCGACATCCTGCTTCACTTCACAATGCCGAACAAGAAGCGCAAGCAGATCGGACGGGCGCACGCCGAGAACGGAGTATACGTTCTCGACTTCGACATTCCCGACTGCAGCGGCGATTCGCAGGAGTTGATTGATCTCGTCCCCCTGCGCTTCGAACATATACATCGCCGCGATTGGAAGCATCCTGATGGGCGCCCTTGGGTGCCACATCACCCACACCCGCGCGAGCTAGCGCTACACGACCCCGACCCCGATGGCGTCTGCAGGGACTGTCACACGCCCACGTCCTCGACGAGCGCAATCGCCGGCCGTGGCCTTGCCGCCATCCTCGAAGCAGAGCGCGACGCGCCGCCTGGAGAGGGTCTATCCCAACTGGAGCTGGAAACAGCTACGCGGGTCATCTTCGGCACACCAGAACATCCTCTCCCCGGACCCGCATCCCAGCATCTCCAAGGAATGCTTCGCGGCGTCGGCGTCGGAACCTTCGACGCACACGGCAACCCACGACCCTACACCGAAGAAACGGCGGCTGCAATATACTCTCACCGGCGCGACTCGAAGCAGACACTCTCGCCGATGGAGGAAGAGGCGCTGGCGCAACGCGAAGCCGAAGAGCTTCGACAGAAGAGTCTCGCCGAAGCGCGCGGAACGCTCGCTTGGGAGAACGACGAGGAGAGCGCCTCCAACGAAGGGGGGTGGGGGACCGCTAGCGGGTGGGGAACAAGCGACACTGGCGGGTGGGGTGCCGCAACTGGCGGATGGGGCGCAGCAACAGGCGAAAACGTCGGCGGATGGGGCACCGTCCAAGGCGGCGAGACGAGCGGCTGGGGAGCTTTCCGCGAGGACAAAAGGGGGGTAGAGGAAGAAGCAGCAGAAGAAGCAACGGCAGAACCAGCGATTGTTCCTCTTGGTCGCCCACCGCGTCACCTCACATCTACCCTGCCCCCGCCTGATTTCCAGCCGGAACGCGACCCCTGGGACACCATTGACTGGGGCAATGAGCCATCCACACCGCGCCGCACCGTCTACGGTCCTGCTCCCGAACCTCGCGAGCCAACCTTAGTGCTCGGAACGATCCCAGGGACCAACATCCCTTACTCAATCATCCGCGACAAAGAATTTCTCGCCCTCATGCTAACGACGGCAAACGAGGAAGAAGAAGAGAACGAGGGAGCAGCACCTACACCTACCCAAGCACCTGATGAAGACCCCGCAGCGGCACTCGCGCGCTACATGCGCACCTCCGGATTCCGCGCCGACGACGCCATCTGGCACCAGCGCCTAGGTCACCCTTCGCGCGTGACCCTGAAGAACTGTATTGAGGCCGGCGTCTTTGCACCTGGCGCACTACTGCGCCCTGACGGCTCCGAAGTAAGAGGCGGAACTCACCCGTGCACCTGCACCATCTGCCCCAAAGCTGCGCTGAGTCACCAGCCCTTCCCCCTGCTCAAGCCAGGAACCAATCGCTACGCCAAGCTGGAGAAAGTTTACAGTAACTTTCTCAACGTAGGACACTGCGGCATCAACGACGAGCTCTACACACTCACCTTCGTCGACGCCGGAACGCGCCACGTGTGGGTCGTAAACGTAGAAGCGCGCAGCAGAGCCTACGAAGCATTCCGCCTGTGGCTGGCGCACGCGCAGCGGCAATCTGGGGAAAATTTGAAGATTTGGCAGTCCGACGGCGCGGCAGAATTCAGGAGCAAGGAGCTGCAAGATTACCTTGCGCAAAAGGGGATCGAGCACCACATCTCTCTCCCCTACGCGCACCAGCAGCAGGGCGTAGCAGAGCGCACGAATCGCACCCTCATGACGAAGGTGCGGGCGCTAATGAGGCAGTCGAAGCTGCCGCCGATCTACTGGACCTACGCAATGCATCACGCCGTGCGGGTGCACAACCTGCTGTCAACCACCGCGATCACCGGCAATTCCTCGCCACATGTGAAGTGGACGGGAAGAAAGGGTGACACTTCCATGCTCCGCGTATGGGGGTGCATGGTCCAATACCGACCGCCAACATCAACCATCGGGAAATTTAAGAGCCACGCGCGCTGGGGAATCCACCTCGGCATCAGCCACGAACACAAAGCGTGGATCATCCTGGATCTCCTGAGCCAGAAAATCAAGAATGCGCGCGACGTCATCTTCTACGAGCGGCTCTTCCTGCGGCAATTCCGTGATGACGAGCAGACGAACGCAAACCACGTCTACGCCAACGAGGGCCACAGCTACGCCTCACCTGAGGACGAAGCCGCAGCAGCAATTCTGGAGCAGGATCCCAGAGGCGAGTTCACGAGGGGCGATCGTCGCGACGACGACGACGACGATGAATCAGGAGAAGGAGGAGCGGGCGCAACAGGAGGTGCAGCAGGAGAAGGCGCAGCAGGAGGAAGCGGAAGCGGCGGAGACACAACACCACCAGCGTCGCCACGACAACACCGTCACTGGCCTTCAGCTTCTGGGACTTCACGCTGCCATCTCCACGGCACCGCGCATCATCGAGCCTAAAAACCCACGGCAAGCTCTCACAGGCCCACACAGCAAGGAGTGGCGCGAAGCAATGGATGCGGAAATCCGGGCACTCGAGTCACGCGACACCTGGGTGCTCGTCGACCGTGCAGCAGTGAAGGGGAGAAGAATCCTCTCCGGAAAGTGGGTCTTCCGCGTGAAGACAGGAGCTGACGGGACGATCGAGCGATTCAAGGCACGGTGGGTGGTGCGAGGATACGATCAAAGGCATGGGATCGACTTCTACCAGACGTTCGCACCGGTTAGCCGACACACATCCGTTAGAATTCTCCTCGCCATCGCAGCAGCACGACACCTGCCGCTCTGACAGATTGATGTCAAGAACGCGTTCCTATACGCGTTAGTAGATGCAGTGATCTACGTAGAGCAGCCGCACGCATACGGCGACGGGGACCCACGTGTCTGTCAGCTACGCAAGTCCCTTTATGGGATTAAACAGGCGCCGAGACTCTGGCAGCGGTACATGCACAACATACTTCTTGAAATCGGGTTCAAGCAGCTGCCTCACGACCCTGGGATGTATCGCCGCGATTTCCGCGGAGAATACATCCTACTCACGGTCTACGTCGACGACCTCCTCTACACAGGGTCAAGCAACGAATTGCTTGAGCAATTTGAGAAGAGTCTCGCAGGGCGCGTCGACATCACCTGCAATCATGACGTGAAGCAGTTTCTCGGGCTCAATATCACCTACTCGCCGGAAGCCATTCATCTCTCAGCAGCGAAGTATGCAGAAGAGCTTAGCAAGCGTTTCAACATTGCGCGTGCACCACTCTCCACCCCTTACCGCACTCCAGGACCCAACCACAAGCCTGACAGCAAAGCCCTGTCCCCTGTTGGGCTTCACACCTACCAGCAGCAGTTGGGATGCCTGCTCTTTGCATCTGTCACCTGCAGGCCCGACCTCTCCTACATCGCGAGCCAGTTGGCTCAGTACTCACGCAAACCAACGGCTGAGAATGTCTCGGATCTTCAGCGAGCCCTTCAATTCTTCATCTCTACGCCCAATGTTGGGCTCTGCTACTCCACCATCCCAACCGCATCCTTCAGTCTCATCGGCTACGTGGACGCTGATCACGCCGCTGATCCTGACAATCGACGGTCCAGGACAGGTTTCCTCTTCCGCCTCGAGCCCAGCGGCCCCATCCCTAGAATTCTCAAAAGCGGGAGTTGGTTGCCCTGTCATCAGCGGAAGCAGAATTCATCGCAGCAACAGCGGCTGTTCGCGAAGGTCTCTACCTTCAGGAGTTGCTGCAGGAGGCGAAAATCCCGGCCTCAGCGAATTTTCGTCTGCACTGCGACAACCAGAGCGTGATCAGGATCGCGAACAAACCTGGCTTCGTCAACCGCACCAAGCACATCGCACTGCGGTACTTCTTCGTCAAGGACGAAGTTGACAAAGGCAAGGTTGACCTGACTTACTGCCCGACAGGTGACATGGCAACAGATTTCCTCACGAAGAAACTGCTCCGAACTCAGCGGGGTAGTCAAGCGGGTCAAGGCTCGCTACGGCCAGGAGTGAAGGGGGGTGTTACGAATAGTGGTTATTGAAACACTATTGTGCACTCCTCACCGTAGCAAATCGAAGCACGCACTACCGAGAATGAAGACGAAAGGGCAGAAGTAATGCGAAGGGACGTACGGTTACGAGGAGCATCTGGACAGTCGGGCAGACAGCATCAGGCAGCAGCAGTGGCGAGGATTCTGCCCGAACAGTTCCGTAACCACCCGGAGTCGCACGGTTGGATTTCGCTGCAATAAGGGAATGTACCCCTTAGAGTACATGGCTAGCTAGGTCGTTTCGTATTCCGCCAGGCCCTACGATATCAGGAATTTTCCCCTGAAATTCCTGATTTTCAGCTTAGTTTTGTGTACCTCCCCTGATTTTTCAGTGTTGAGATTTTTGGGACACTAATTTTTTCAGCCTTTACGTCATAGCTAACACTGATGTTTCAGACTTTTATCGAAGTGTACACTGAATGCACATTCCGAATCCTTCCCGTAAAATACCCGAGAGACCAACATTTTTACTTTTAATATATATATAAATAACATACAGACAACTGACAGGGTGAAATGTCTCGGTGGGTAGCGAAATATTCGGAATGAAATGGTCTGCGGTTCGAGTCCATTTTAGCTAAATCCATGTTAAATTTGACTATTCAGGCTTTTGTTTTCAGGAACCCTGAAAATTCAGGTTTTTTTTTTTTGGAACCCTGAAAAATCAGGCATTTTTTCACAGGGACCCTGATGCATCAACGTCCCTAAAAGTGAATCTGAGGGCCTGTATTCCGCTGTACTCTTATTTATATTCCTTGTACTGCATGTTTTTATCATCTCAAGCATTTACATTCACTCTGCTATTGAGGTCAAGGGCCCACCACCACTAGACTAGAAGTGTGCGAACCTTCCTGAGGTGATCCTGGCTACGATCAACTTCTGATCGCAACAGCAACAACGTAGTAGTGAAGTTAGTATTTGGGTGGATAACACCACACAACATAATGCAGGTATATACGGTAATACCGTAGGTTAAACACAAGGAGTGCCTAACCACATGAACAATACATCAAGAAGAACTAACTACTCCATTACGGTAGTACCCAATTTTGCAACCGACTTTTTCAATCAATCCAGATCCATATCTGCATTTGCACGCTTCCCTTCCATCTCAGCCATGCTCTCCATCTCCTCTCGCCTATCCTCCAACCTATCCCGCAACTCCTCCGGAGAATACACACACTTGGTGCCGCCCTTCATTCCTCTAAGCGCCCGCCCCACATTCTTCACATTCTTAGCAAATCCCCACGCTCCACCCTTCCCCTTCCCTTTGCCCAAACCCTTTCCCCCTGGGATGTCCTGGTAAGGGCTAGAAGAGCCAATAAAGCTGGGCATTCCCAAGGCGCTCCTTTCCGAGCCTACGCAGCTAGAGTCCAGGTTTTCAGGATCTGACCTTGTCACGCCTACCCTTTCCGAAGCTGATCCGTTGCTCCTCGCTTGCTGACGAGCCGATTTCGAGCGGACGCGGATGTCTTCAGCATCCAATGGTCCGGATTCGTCCCCCATGTTGACCAACTCGGAATCTTCGAGATCTTCAAACGACTTGGTTCGCCGATTCGCCTGGAGAGGCCGGTTGTGCTGCTGACTAGGCTCGGTGTAGTGACGACTGGACTTACTAGGTTCAGTGTAGTGGCGGCTGAGCTGACGTGGCTCAGAGTCGTATCGGTCCAGCTGACCGGCTTCCATGTCTTGACTGGAACTGGATTCGTAAGGACTCAGTAGACTGGGACTGAGCTGACTCGATTGACCAGAGCTGCGAAGACTGCCCTGACTGCCTTGACTGCCTTGACTGGGTTGACTGGGTTGACTTGGTTGACTGGATAAACCTGGGCTGGCGGATCCCAGAAACTTACTAATGAAGCGGGGGGAAGGCAGGGTGGAGAAGGTAACCCTGTTGAAGGAGGAGGAGGGGGTGCGGGAAGAGGAGACGAGGTCCATGCCTGCTGCTGTGCGCACTGGGATGGGGATGGGGATGGTTGGTGGCTTCATTCGCTCCTGCTGTTGCTCTCCTGCCGCTGCTGCCCCTGCTGCTTCTGCACTCCCTGCTACTGCTGCCCCTGCTGCTGCTGCTGTTGGTAGTGCTGGTGATGGTGCTGCAGCTGCTGCTGCTGGTGCTGCTGGTGCCGTTGCTTCTGGCGCTGGTGCTGTAGGCACCGAAGACGCTGCAGCTTTCAGGCTTGGGTCAGCAAGAGAAGGAGGAAGTTCAGGCGCAGCAGAGAAAGACCAAGACGGAGCAGTAAAAGAGAAGGGAGCGTCATTCCACTCTCCCTCACCCTTTCCAGCTTCCCCAACCGCCTTCTCAGACACCTCAACAGCCTGCTCAACTGCCTCCTCCTCCTCACTGCCCACCTCCTCTTTCCTCCCAGCATCCAACAGCTTCTTTCCGGACTTTCTTCCAGCGCCAAACCCAGGGGCAGCAGCAGCAGCAGCGGCGGCGGCGGCGGCAGAGGCGGCAACGGAGGCAGGGGTGCGACGGATCGCCTTGCCCGCGACTCGACTCACATGCACAGCAGCGCCCAGCCATGCTCCACCCCACCCCCGCGCAGCAGGGCTCAATTGGGGCCCGCTCACTGCCAGCGCACTCGCCTCCTCTTCTCCTCCCTCTCCTCCCTCCCCCTCCCCCCGCCCTTCCTCTCCCTCCCCCTCCTCTCCTACCACCTCTTCTCCTACACCCTCCTTCCCTCCAGCCTCCGCTGCTGCTTCCTCCGCTGCTGCTCCATCCGCTGCTGCTCCATCCGCTGCTGCTCCCTCGTGCTGCCCGTTCTGGCCAATGGTCTCCTCGTCTCCTCTTCCCACTTCCTCCTGCTCTCCCCCTCTCCTCTTTTCCTCCTGCTCTCCCCCTCTCCTCTTTTCCTCCTGCTTTCCTCCTCTCCTCTCTTCCTCCTGCTCCCCTCCTCTTCTCTCTTCCTCCTGCTCTCCTGCTCTCCTCCCTTCCTCCTGTCCTCTTCTCTCGTCCTCCTGGGCTCCTCCTGTTCCCTCTTCCTCTCCTCCTCTTCTCTCGTCATCCGAATTTCCTCCTCGTCTCTCTTCCTCATGATCTCCTTTTCTCTCGTCACTCATTTTCCCATCACCCTGCTCTCTCAGAGCATTTAACCCACCCACAATCCGGCTGTGCCCTGTGTCCTTGCCTGTTACGCCCCTTCCCTCCACCTCCCCCTCACAGTACGCAGCCTCCGTAGCCACAAGCACCTCCGCTTCCCTCCGAGTTTCATCCCCTTGCTCAAGAGTTTCATCTCCTTGCACGAGAGTTTCATCTCCTTGATGCCACGTGTCAGCCCCTCTTCCACTCATCACTGTGTCATCATCTCCCATTCCCTCTCTCCCCCCAGGTAAATCCCTACCTTCCTGCCCCCCTAAGGGAGTATGCCTGCTGGCAGCGTGCGGCAGTACAGAGCATGCAGTCAATGAATCAGCCACAGAGCCTCCTTCCATGCTCTCCTCTTTCAAGCCCATCTGCTCTCCGCTCTTCCCTTCCCTACTCTCCCCTTCTCTATTATCCCCTTCTCTGCTCTCCTCCTCTCTGCCCTCCTCCCCTCTGCTTTCCCCTTCTCTGCACTCCCCTGCTCTACCCTCCACTGTATCTGCCAGCCTCGCTGATTCACCTACATGGCTTCTACTCCACTCATCCACGCTATCCATCCTACCCTCTCCTCTACTCCCTCCTCCGACCTCTCCCTTCTGCCTCCCTCTCTCTTCTTCATCCTCCATCCTTCTCTCCCCTCTCTCGTCACCCTCATCTCTTTCACCTCTCTCATCTCGTTCAGCGCTCTCCTCACTCTCACGCCTATCACCTCTCACGTCATCCTCACCCCTTTCCCCACCTCCACCGCCCTCCCTCATGCCCTCATCCGCCCCCTCTCCACTCCTCTCCCCCTCCCCAACCCTCCCTTGCCCCCCACGCCTCTCACTCCCTCTTCGCAATTCAGCATCTGTTTCTGCCTGCCCCCTTGCCCCTGCACAGTCAGCACTGTCACTCCCCGCTCTCCGCTCACTCAACTCACAGCTCTCTACACTCCTCCCAATCTCAGCACTGCCCGTGACATCCGTGGCACCACTGGCACCACTGCTTGCTGCTTCCACACCCGTTACAGGCACACTCGTTACAGCCACACACGACATTTCCCACACCTCTGCGTCGCCATCTCCCTCCAAGTCATCTCCCTGCGTGTCCATGTCTCCACCAAGCACACCCTCCAGCGCAGCATAGCTCTTTGCCTTGCCGCCAGCTCCAAACCGCACCACCTTCTGCCCATCGTCATCACACCCACGCGTTTCATCTCCCGCCACCACCGTTTCATCTCCCGCCACCGCCGTTTCATCTCCCACCACCACCGTTTCATCTGCTTCAAAGGAAGGCGCATCCTCAACCGTCTTACTGCGCATGTGCCCCCTTCCTCCTCCAACACGCCTCACCGCTGCAAGCCCCTTCCCTCCCAGTCCCTTTCCAGGCATCTTCCTATCCGCAAGGATGCTTAAAGCCTGGCTGAAGGCTCGACCCGTATCCACCGCCCGTGCCATCCCACTTAAGGACTTCTTCCCCACAGCACTCCCGGCGGCACTCCCAGCGGCACTCCCGGCGGCACTCCCAGCACCAGCACTCCCAGCAGCAGCACTCACAGCAGCTACTACGTTGGAAAGCTTACCAGCACTCACACTCCCTACTGTGGCAGCGGAAGAGACATCACTCCTTCTAGCACTCCCTGACAGAACAGCTGCAGCAGCGGTGGAGGAAGAGGCCATCCTTCGATCCCTTGCAGCAGCAATAGCCGCTGCAATAGCAGCAGCAGCACCGGCAGCACCGGTAACAACGGGAGCACTGGCAGCACTGGCAGGACTAGCGGCACTGGCGGCACCGGCGGCAGAGCGAGGAGTAGAGGCCTGAGAGGTCTCTATCAGGGCGCCCCACCTTCTCCTCAGCCCCTTGCCCTCCCCACTTCGACCACTGCCAGAACCAGCACCAGCAACAGCACCAGCACCAGCACCAATGCCACTGCCGCTGCCACTGCCGCTATCACCAACAGCTAGGTCCACGCTAGCCTGTAATCCCCGCGGGCTGTCCTTCCTCTCCAACAGCGCCCCCAGCAGCAAGCTCCTCAGCTCCCTCTTTCTCACCGCACCACCTATCTTGCTCGCCTGCCCAACCTCCATCTCCCTTCTTGATTGCTCTTCGTTCATCTGCCCCTTACTCCCCTTATCCTCTTCATCCCCATTCCCCCGCTCCTCTTCTCCATCCTCCTCTTCCCCCTCCTCCTCGTCTCCACACTCCTCCCCATCCTCCTCTCCTGCCAAACCGCCCGTCCTCCATCTCCTCGACACCTGCATACTCCTTGTCAGCTCTCGCTCCCGCTCCTGCTCTTGCACCAACTCCACCACACCGTCCATCACCGCATTCCACTCCCCAGCACCATGGCTCACGCCCACCCCACCGCCCTCCTCACCATTCCCACTCCGCACACCACCACCACCACCAGCAGCAGCATCACCACCATCAGCAGTGCCAGCACCGTCACCAGCAGCATCACCGGCATCAACAGCGTCAGCAGAGCCAGAGCGAGAGCGTGCAACATCGGGGCTCTCCTTGCGCTCGGGGCTCTCCTTGCGCTCGGGGCTCTCCTTGCGCTCCAGCATCGCCCGCAGCAGCATCCGCCTCACCTCCCTCTTCCTCTGCACGCCACCCACGCCCCTTCCCTGCCCGTCACCCCTCCTCTGCCCGTCCCTGCCACTCGCCCCTCCACCACCGCTGCCCCCTCCCTCACCTTCTCTCTCACCCGTCTTCATCTCCCCATTCATTCTCCCTTCTCCTGCACTTCTCTCTCCTGCACTTCTCTCTCCTGCACTTCTCTCTCCTGCACTTCTCTCTTCCCCACTGCCTTCTCCTCCCTCCATTGAATTCTCCTGCAGCGCGCATCCCTCTTTCAACGGCTCACCGTTCATCCTCTGCCCCCGCGCTACCTCTTCCCCCGCACCTCTCCTCCCTGTGTCGCTGTTCAATCCATCCTCTCCCCCCTCCCTGTCTCCCCGTTCTGAGCCTGCACCAAGCCCACCAGCCCCATAATCCCCCTCCCTCATACTCTCCTCCCCATCCATCCCTCTTTCACCCTCCTCTCCGTTTTCCACACAAGGAGACCCCTTTTCACCTTCCTCCTCCTCGTCCTCCTCCTCCTCATCCTCCAAATCCTCATCCTCCCCCTCCTCTCCTCCTCCCTCTCTCCTACTCTCCCTCGACACCTGAAAGCTCCTCCGAAGCTCCCGTCCTTTTGATGTCTCCACCAGTTTATCCGCCACCGCGTCCCACCCCTCACCACCACTCTTCTTCCCCTTTGCCTTCTGCCCGCCTGCCCACCCTTTAAGTGATCCCCACATGGTCCTTCCTCCACTGCCCTCGCCCTCTCCCTTTTTCTTCAGTCTATCAAGTGCCCTGCTCTTGCTACCACTGCTGCTACTGCCCCCCCCTCCTGCTCCACCCTGCTTACCTTTGCTGCTGCTGCCGTCACCATAATCAGCATCCACATCCCCATCCTCAGTTTCCTCCTCCTCTTTAGCAGCAGCAGCAGCAGCAGCAGCCTCAGCAGCCTCAGCAGCAGCAGCCTCAGCGACAGCAGCAGCAGCTGCGTCTGCAAAGCCACTGCTGAAGCCGCTACCAGACCCATCACCGCCCGAGGCACCACCACCATCCCCTCCACTTCCCGCCTTCCCACCACCACCAAGCAACCACGACAACCACGACCACCACCACCCACTCCCTCCTCCCTTATCCCCCGTCCCACTTCCTCCCTCCCCTCCCTCCCACACACTCCCATGCCCCGCCCCACCGTCCCCCGCACCACCGTAAGACTGGCGCGAGAAGCGGACTCTTCGCTTGCCTTGCGAGGCAGACGCAGAAGCAGAAGCAGACGCAGAGGCGGAGGCGGCGGCGGATAAGAGGGAGGAGAGTTGGCGGTGGCGGGCGGAGAGGAGCGCGGTGGCGAAGGCACGCTGGGTGGCGTCAGGGGAGAGCGGACAGTCGCGCACCTTGGGGTCGCGGGCCTTCTCTGCTGCGGTCACCTGCACCTTCTCCTCTGGTGTGTAGCTGCGATACACCATCTGCACTCATGCAACCGGGAGGGAGGGAAACAGGGGGGAGGGTGGAGGAAAGCATAGGCTTGGGATTGCTGGGCTTCAAGTCTCGAGCTTTCTCCGCTGCTGTCTGTCACCTACACTTTCTCCTTCGGCGTATAGCTGCAATACACCATCTGCCGTGGCCATGGAAAACGGGGTTTGGAGAGGGGCGGAGGAGCATGTATAGAAAGTTTGCTTGACTCGGTTGTTATGTCCTAAGAACGCAGGCAACATTTGTTGGCGGGGTTTGAATTGAAAGCGCTGTGGATGATACTGAACAACTTCAAGAAACAAAATCCCACCGGCTGGACAAAACAACAAATGTTTCCGTTGGTGAACAACCTCTGGTTCTGTTTCGTTAAAAAGTGTTTCTTTCTGTGGTACTATGGTTTTGCTGATTCCTCTGACTCCTTAGAATAGAAATACGGACAAGCAACATTCAACCTTCACCTAATTGTACCTTTAATGCTTAATTTTGTGAGTGGAACTGTGATAAGGACCTTAAGAGTAAGTCTTCACGTTTTGATATTTTTTGCAAGTAGTGTTGAAGTCGTATTTGTAGCCTTTTACAAAAGCCTGCACCGTGATGCGACGAGCTCATTCTCTCACCAGAGGGATGCACCGTGTTCGTTCCCTCACCTGCACCGTGGTGCACCGTGTTCGTTCCCTCACCTGCACCGTGGTGCACCGTGTTCGTTCCCTCACCTGCACTGTGGTGCACCGTGTTCGTTCCCTCACCTGCACCGTGGTGCACCGTGTTCGTTCCCTCACCTGCACCGTGGTGCACCGTATTTGTTCCCTCACCCACCTGCAGGGTGATGCGCCCCAGCTTGTGGTCGATGCCAAGCATGCGGTCGTTGTTGAGCTTCGGCAGCAGCGTCAGCGTGACCGTCTGCACTGTGTCCTTATCGAGGAGGTCCACTAAAGGGTACATAGCGTACCCCAGGTTCTGACTCCCAAAGCTATCCTCATCCTCCACCTGAGGAATCAAAGAGGGGTTTCACAGAGGAGGATCACAGAGGGCAGTCAATGGGGAAAAATTGCAGAAAATAAAAAACAGAGAGTAACATGTTGGCACCACTGGCAATGTTGGCAACCAATGAGGAGAAGGTTTCCAAGGAGGATTGTCGAAGCAAGCAGCAGCCAGGGCGAAGCAAAGCAAGCAAGAGGGGGGCAGAGCAGGCCGAACGGAACGTTTGGGCGGGCAGACAGACCTGAATGAAGAGCTCCGCAGTGTGGATGTCGTCCACGGGCAGCTCGAAAGTTTCGTTCCAGACCGGGTTGAGGTCATTGTCAATGGTGCGGGTGACGGCCTTGTGCTTGCAGTGCGTCCAGAGGATGGCAAAGGGGTCCGACACGCTCATCATATCCACGTTCTTCAACCCCTCCGCCCTCCACGCGGTCACCACCACTGAACCCTCGTAGTGCATCTCGAGTGAGCTGACACATATTGGGCAAGCGGGGGAGGGGAGACGGGGAGGATGGCAAAGGGGTCCGACACAATCATCATATCCACGTTCTTCAGCCCCTCCGCCTTCCATGGGGTCACCACCAGGTAATCCTCATAATGCATTTCCAGGGAGCTGACAAGGATTGGGCAAGGGTGGGGGAGAGAGAGGGATGGCAAAGGGGCCCGACACACGGTTACCACCAGGGGACCCTCATAGTGCATTTCCAGTGAGCTGAGGAATAGGGCAGGGCGGAAGGCGGGAGGGGGGCGGGAGGAGGGCGGGGGTGGAGAGAGAGGGGGAGGAGGCCAGAGGATGGCAAAGGGGTCCGAGACACTCGTCAGAGTGGAAAAAGCGGGGGTGAGGAAGAAGTAGAGGGGTGCGGAAGGGTAAGGGGGAAGAGAGGTATGATGGCCAGAGGAAGGCAAAGGGGTCAAAAGACTCACTCACCACATCACATCACATCACATCACATTACATCACATCACATCACATCACATCACATCACATCACATCACATCACATCACATCACATCACATCACTTCATCACAAGAACAGGCAAAAGACTCACCTGGCATCAAACGACGGGGCGAGTGGCACGACGATGCGTTCGGGCCACATGAGGGTGCTCTCGATGGCGCTGTGCACCGTGCTCTCTATCATCCCCGCCAGCCCCGGGATGGACGACAGCTGCCCCCCGATCGCCTTCAGCTTGTACTCTATCCGCATGCGCGGCTGGGGGGGGTGAAGGGGGAAGAGGGGGGTGAAGGGGGAAGAGGGGGGTGAAGGGGGAAGAGGGGTGAAGGGGGAAGAGGGGTGAAGGGGGAAGAGGGGTGAAGGGGGAAGAGGGGTGAAGGGGGAAGAGGGGTGAAGGGGGAAGAGGGGTGAAGGGGGAAGAGGGGTGAAGGGGGAAGAGGGGTGAAGGGGGAAGAGGGGTGAAGGGGGAAGAGGGGGGTGAAGGGGAGCGGCACGTCGATGCGCTCTCACAACCACCCCATCGCCTTCACCTTGTACTCTATCCGCATGCGCGGCTGCGAGCAGAAGGGAGTGGGGGAAAGGGGGGTGGTGTGGAAGGGGGAAGCAGGAAGGGAAGAAGAGGATGAGAAGGTGCCTCAGGGCCCCCCGATGGTTTTCAGCTTGTGGTCGATCGATCCGAATGCGCGACTGCGCGCGGTGAAACTTGGACGGGTAGCGATGGGGGAAAGCGGAGGAGAGGATGAGAAGGTGCCTCAGGGCCCCCCGATGGTTTTCAGCTTGTGGTCGATCGATCCGAATGCGCGACTGCGCGCCGTGAAAGTTGGACGGGTAGCGATGGGGGAAAGCGGAGGAGAGGATGAGAAGGTGCCTCAGGGCCCCCCGATGGTTTTCAGCTTGTGGTCGATCGATCCGCATGCGCGACTGCGCGCGGTGAAAGTTGGACGGGTAGCGATGGGGGAACGCGGAGGAGAGGATGAGAAGGTGCCTGACATGACATGGCAATCTCCCCGTTGCTTGTAGTGTAGCGCATGTGCGGCTGGGGGAGGTGAAAAAGGGGGGGAGGGGAGTGGGGGAATGGGGGGCGTTGCAGAAGGGGTGCTGAAGTAAATGAAAGAGACGACTGAAAAAATTCGAGTCGAGTGACAATTCGTACTGATGGGGAGCGCAGTGATGGGGAGCGCAGTGATGGGGAGCGCAGTGATGGGGAGCGCATTGATGGGGAGCGCATTGATGGGGAGCGCAGTGATGGGGAGCGCAGTGATGGGGAGCGCATTGATGGGGAGCGCATTGATGGGGAGCGCAGTGATGGGGAGCGCAGTGATGGGGAGCGCATTGATGGGAAGCGCATTGATGGGAAGCGCATTGATGGGAAGCGCATTGATGGGAAGCGCATTGATGGGGAGCGCAGTGATGGGGAGCAACTTCTTGTGGATGCACGGCAGCTGCTCTCCCACTGCAGTGAGGTGCAGTGAGGTGCAGTGAGGTGCAGTGAAGCAGGCATGTGCTCCAGGCAGAGGAGCGCACCTTGCTGACTCCGGCAAGGGTACTGGCGCAAGGGTACTGGCGCAAGGGTACTGGCGCAAGGGTACTGGCGCAAGGGTACTGGCGCAAGGGTACTGGCGCAAGGGTACTGGCGCAAGGGTACTGGCGCAAGGGTACTGGCGCAAGGGTACTGGCGCAAGGGTACTGGCGCAAGGGTACTGGCGCAAGGGTACTGGCGCAAGGGTACTGGCGCAAGGGTACTGGCGCAAGGGTACTGGCGCAAGGGTTCTGGCGCAAGGGTACTGGCGCAAGGGTACTGGCGCAAGGGTTCTGGCGCAAGGGTTCTGGCGCAAGGGTTCTGGCGCAAGGGTTCTGGCGCAAGGGTACTGGCGCAAGGGTTCTGGCGCAAGGGTTCTGGCGCAAGGGTACTGGCGCAAGGGTACTGGCGCAAGGGTTCTGGCGCAAGGGTACTGGCGCAAGGGTTCTGGCGCAAGGGTTCTGGCGCAAGGGTACTGGCGCAAGGGTACTGGCGCAAGGGTACTGGCGCAAGGGTTCTGGCGCAAGGGTACTGGCGCAAGGGTTCTGGCGCAAGGGTTCTGGCGCAAGGGTACTGGCGCAAGGGTTCTGGCGCAAGGGTTCTGGCGCAAGGGTTCTGGCGCAAGGGTACTGGCGCAAGGGTTCTGGCGCAAGGGTACTGGCGCAAGGGTACTGGCGCAAGGGTTCTGGCGCAAGGGTACTGGCGCAAGGGTTCTGGCGCAAGGGTACTGGCGCAAGGGTTCTGGCGCAAGGGTTCTGGCGCAAGGGTACTGGCGCAAGGGTTCTGGCGCAAGGGTTCTGGCGCAAGGGTACTGGCGCAAGGGTTCTGGCGCAAGGGTTCTGGCGCAAGGGTGCTGGCGCAAGGGTTCTGGCGCAAGGGTTCTGAAGAGGAGAGCGCACCTTCTTGTGGATGGAGATCACGACGGCATCGATGCACGGCAGCTGCTCGCCCAGCTGCTGTCAAGGAGGCAAGTGCTGAAGTGGAGCGCAGCTAGAGTCAACAAGAGGGGCAGTGAGAATGAAGTGAGGAGCGCACCTTCTTGTGGATGGAGATCACGACGGCATCGATGCACGGCAGCTGCTCGCCCAGCTGCTGTCAAGGAGGCAAGTGCTCAAGTGGAGCGCAGCTAGAGTCAACAAGAGGGGCAGTGAGAATGAAGTGAGGAGCGCACCTTCTTGTGGATGGAGATCACGACGGCATCGATGCACGGCAACTGCTCGCCCAGCTGCAGGATGAGCCTCAGCCTCGCCTTCAGCTCCAGGTCCTTGAGCTGCAGTGCGGTGTGGTGTGGTGCGGTGTTGTGGCGTGTGGTGCGGTGTGGGAGGGAAGAGACGGGAAAAGAGGGGAGGGAAGGAGCGGAAGAGAGGGGAGGAGGGGGAGCGAGGGGAGGAGGGAAAGCGAGGGGAGGAGGGGAAGAGAGGGGAGGAGGGGACAAGAGGGGGGGGGGGGGGGGGGGGGGGGGTGAGAAGACAGAAAGGGCACGTTCAAAGGGTTGACAGAGAAAGCGAGTCGAACAAACCTTCACCCACCCATGGCACTCACACGCGCCTCGCTAATGCATCTTGCATTTAATCTCTACAGGTCTTATGTGCTCACCTGCACGTGCATCGTGACGCCCTCTCATCTCATCTCACCTGCACTGCACTGCATGTGCACCTGTCAAACCCTCGCTGCACGTGCATCGCATCGCATCGCACCGCACCTGCACGTGCATCGCATTGCATCGCACCGCACCTGCACGTGCATCTTGACGCCCATGCTGGCGATGGCAAGGATGATAGACGAGCCCCCTCCAACCCACAAGTCCATATCCACCATCACCTGCTGCTCCACCAGCCGTTGTACCTTCACACCTGTGCGGGAGGGAGGGGTGTGGCACATGGCACATGTGCAGGGAGGAGGAACGCTTGACCGGTGAGGCTGAAATGTTGAGGCTAAAGGCCCTTCCTTTCTCCCAACCCACACGTCCATGTCACCATCACCTGCTGCTCCACCAGCCGCTGCACCTTCACACCTGTGGTGTGGCACATGATAAAAGGCAGATGAGCAGGGAGGGGATGTGGTGTGGCAGCAAGCGCCATGAGCAGGGAGGGGATGTGGTGTGGCAGCATGCGCCATGAGCAGGGAGGGGGATATAGCTGGAGTGTTGAAACCCTAAGGCCCTGTCCCCCCAGCACAGGATGCTCTCCTGCTTCAATCCCTCCCACACCAGGCGCACCGCACCTACTGTGAGCAAGAGGCGCACGAGGCTCACCTTCGATGCGCGGTGCATTGCTGCCGAGCTTGAAGCGCTTGAACGTCAGCGACGACACTCCCGACGGCTTGTAGCTGTCTAGCATTGGCTCCACCACCTCCTTCACTAGATGAGATGTTGCCTGCATGGACGGAGAGGAGAGGGGAGAAGCAGCTTGTAGCAGAGAGCGAGGGAGAGAGAGGGCTTGTAGCTGTCTAGCATTGGCTCCACCACCTCCTTCACCAGATGAGATGTTGCCTGCATGGACCGAGAGGAGAGGGGAGAAGCAGCTTGTAGCAGAGAGCGAGGGAGAGAGAGGGCTTGTAGCTGTCTAGCATTGGCTCCACCACCTCCTTCACTAGATGAGATGTTGCCTGCATGGACCGAGAGGAGAGGGGAGAAGCAGCTTGTAGCAGAGAGCGAGGGAGAGAGAGGGCTTGTAGCTGTCTAGCATTGGCTCCACCACCTCCTTCACCAGATGGGATGTGGCCTGCAGCGCGGGAGAGGGGTAGACAAGAAAAAACGAGATCTGCCGCTGGGAGAGAGAAGGAAATGTGGAGTATGGGCTCAACTCAACGACCTCCTTCACCAAATGAGACGTGGTTTGCATGGGGAGAGAATGAGATGGCTCACACATACAGTGACACGCCAACTCACCCAGTCGCCCCAACTCACCCAGTCGCCCCAACTCCGCACCCCACCCTTCCTATCATCCCCTCGGCACGCCCGGTCACCGCCAACTCAACCCACCCCCTCTTCCCAACTCCCCCAACCCACCCCCCCCCATCAACTCACCCGATCCACATACTTCCACACCTCCTGCAGCTGCACGTTCAGCCAGTGCACCTGCCAGTCACGATATAAGGGGAGGGGGAGAAACGGGGGGGTGGGGATGAGGAGGGAAGAGGCAACACAGCTTGATGCAGTTGGAACCTTTCTGATTCTGATTTCCCATATGCTCTATCGTCCATCCCACATGCTCTATCGTCCATCCCACATGCTCTATCGCCCATCCCACATGCTCTATCGCCCATCCCACATGCTCTATCGCCCATCCCACATGCTCTATCGCCCATCCCACATGCTCTATCGCCCATCCCACATGCTCTATCGCCCATCCCACATGCTCTATCGCCCATCCCACATGCTCTATCGCCCATCCCACATGCTCTATCGCCCATCCCACATGCTCTATCTCCCATCCCACATGCTCTATCGCCCATCCCACATGCTCTATCGCCCATCCCACATGCTCTATCGCCCATCCCACATGCTCTATCGCCCATCCCACATGCTCTATCGCCCATCCCACATGCTCTATCGCCCATCCCACATGCTCTATCTCCCATCCCACATGCTCTATCGCCCATCCCACATGCTCTATCGCCCATCCCACATGCTCTATCGCCCATCCCACATGCTCTATCGCCCATCCCACATGCTCTATCGCCCATCCCACATGCTCTATCTCCCATCCCACGTGTATGTGGCTTTGGCGCTCCCTGGCTGGAGTGTCAAGCATCAAAACTTACCGTTTTGACGTGCGACGACGGACAACACCGTTGAAG
This sequence comes from Closterium sp. Naga37s-1, assembly GCA_947471745.1. Lineage (NCBI taxonomy): Eukaryota > Viridiplantae > Streptophyta > Zygnematophyceae > Desmidiales > Closteriaceae > Closterium > Closterium sp. Naga37s-1. The sequence continues at coordinate 1,824,610 of CANJKZ010000118.1, read as the reverse complement.
CTTGATGCTCTAGGTTTTCTTTTCAGGCTGACCGGAGGAAATAAAAAAAAACCTGACATGCGGTTTTGTGTTGACGCACGTTGCGAAATCAACCCCAGTCAGGTCCAACAGAGTGTGAAACAAAAACACATCCCCCCCTCCTCTTCCCCCAACCACATTCAATGTTTCCACCGCTCTCCACCACACTACAACTAGCAAATCCAACCGCCCTCCTCCTACAAACGTGTCAACCACCAAATCTTGCCATTTTCTTGGCATGATTTGGCGGATCGACTAGTAAACCCTAGAACCCGCCCCTTAGTAAAGCCGCCTTCCCCCCACACTCTTAAACGACCCTTCCACTCCAATCGAGCGTCAAGTTTCCAACGTTCCGCGTCACACGTCACAACGCAGCGCTTTGACGCTGGTGTCAATGACGCTTGACGTGTCAATTCCTTCCCACGCACGTTTCTCACACGCTGTATCACCAATCACCCGTCTCACATGCTGTATCACCCATGGCCCACCTCACATGCTCTACCTCCCATTACCCATCACGCATCTCACATGCTCCATCATCAGCCATATCAATCACCCATCACGCATCTCACATGCTCCATCATCAGCCATATCAATCAGCCATCACGCATCTCACATGCTCCATCATCAGCCATATCAATCAGCCATCACGCATCTCACATGCTCCATCATCAGCCATATCAATCAGCCATCACGCATCTCACATGCTCCATCATCAGCCATATCAATCAGCCATCACGCATCTCACATGCTCCATCATCAGCCATATCAATCAGCCATCACGCATCTCACATGCTCCATCATCAGCCATATCAATCAGCCATCACGCATCTCACATGCTCCATCATCAGCCATATCAATCAGCCATCACGCATCTCACATGCTCCATCATCAGCCATATCAATCAGCCATCACGCATCTCACATGCTCCATCATCAGCCATATCAATCAGCCATCACGCATCTCACATGCTCCATCATCAGCCATATCAATCAGCCATCACGCATCTCACATGCTCCATCATCAGCCATATCAATCAGCCATCACGCATCTCACATGCTCCATCATCAGCCATATCAATCAGCCATCACGCATCTCACATGCTCCATCATCAGCCATATCAATCAGCCATCACGCATCTCACATGCTCCATCATCAGCCATATCAATCAGCCATCACGCATCTCACATGCTCCATCATCAGCCATATCAATCAGCCATCACGCATCTCACATGCTCCATCATCAGCCATATCAATCAGCCATCACGCATCTCACATGCTCCATCATCAGCCATATCAATCAGCCATCACGCATCTCACATGCTCCATCATCAGCCATATCAATCAGCCATCACGCATCTCACATGCTCCATCATCAGCCATATCAATCAGCCATCACGCATCTCACATGCTCCATCATCAGCCATATCAATCAGCCATCACGCATCTCACATGCTCCATCATCAGCCATATCAATCAGCCATCACGCATCTCACATGCTCCATCATCAGCCATATCAATCAGCCATCACGCATCTCACATGCTCCATCATCAGCCATATCAATCAGCCATCACGCATCTCACATGCTCCATCATCAGCCATATCAATCAGCCATCACGCATCTCACATGCTCCATCATCAGCCATATCAATCAGCCATCACGCATCTCACATGCTCCATCATCAGCCATATCAATCAGCCATCACGCATCTCACATGCTCCATCATCAGCCATATCAATCAGCCATCACGCATCTCACATGCTCCATCATCAGCCATATCAATCAGCCATCACGCATCTCACATGCTCCATCATCAGCCATATCAATCAGCCATCACGCATCTCACATGCTCCATCATCAGCCATATCAATCAGCCATCACGCATCTCACATGCTCCATCATCAGCCATATCAATCAGCCATCACGCATCTCACATGCTCCATCATCAGCCATATCAATCAGCCATCACGCATCTCACATGCTCCATCATCAGCCATATCAATCAGCCATCACGCATCTCACATGCTCCATCATCAGCCATATCAATCAGCCATCACGCATCTCACATGCTCCATCATCAGCCATATCAATCAGCCATCACGCATCTCACATGCTCCATCATCAGCCATATCAATCAGCCATCACGCATCTCACATGCTCCATCATCAGCCATATCAATCAGCCATCACGCATCTCACATGCTCCATCATCAGCCATATCAATCAGCCATCACGCATCTCACATGCTCCATCATCAGCCATATCAATCAGCCATCACGCATCTCACATGCTCCATCATCAGCCATATCAATCAGCCATCACGCATCTCACATGCTCCATCATCAGCCATATCAATCAGCCATCACGCATCTCACATGCTCCATCATCAGCCATATCAATCAGCCATCACGCATCTCACATGCTCCATCATCAGCCATATCAATCAGCCATCACGCATCTCACATGCTCCATCATCAGCCATATCAATCAGCCATCACGCATCTCACATGCTCCATCATCAGCCATATCAATCAGCCATCACGCATCTCACATGCTCCATCATCAGCCATATCAATCAGCCATGAGCGTCTCACATGTTCGAACTCCTGGAAGTGCACCCAGCCGGGGGTGTCCTCACGGCAGATAGCCCGGAGGTCCGCCAGCTGAAGCGCGTTCAGGAAGTGGATGTCCGCCTTCTGCTCCGGAAGGGGGCAGGGGGAATCGGGGAGGGGTAGGGAGGAGGGGGGAGGGGGAATGGGGAATGGGCATGATTGTTCGCATGACTGAGTGTCCGCCAGCTGAAGCGCGTTCAGGAAGTGGATGTCCGCCTTCTGCTCCGGAAGGGGGCGGGGGGATGGGTGGGTGATGGATGGAGGAGGGGGTAGGCGGAAGGGGGAATAGGAGAGGGGATAGAGGGGGAATGGGGGAGGGGTGACCGAATGTCCGCCAGCTGAGACGCGTTCAGAAAGTGAATATTCGCCTTCTGCTCGCCAGGGGCGAGGGGGAAGGGGGAATGGGGAATGGCGAATGGGGAATGCTGAATGGGGGAGGAATCAAGGGGAAAGGAAAATAAGTGAGGGGGAACAGGGTAATGGGGGAGGGGGGAGAGAGGGGGGGGTGGTTAGGGGGAAGGGGGAAGGAGGAATGGCGAATGGGGAATGCTGCATGGGGGAGGAATCAAGAGGACAGGGAAATAAGGGAGGGGGAAGAGGGTAACGGGGGAGGGGTTATAGGGAAGGGGGAAGGGGGAAGGGGGAAGGGGGAAGGGGGAAGGGGGACATGATTGCTGTTATGATAGAGTGTCCGCCAGCTGAAGCGCGCTGAGGAGAGTGGATGTGCGCGCAAGGGGGAGCGAAGGCAGTGGGGAAGGGAAGTCGGAGGGAAGGTAAGGGAGGACGGAAAGCGGGGAAAGCGAAGGGCAGAGCGAAGGCGGTTTGGAAGGTACGGGGGAGACGCGAAGGGGACGGGTGGGGTGGAAGGGGGGGGTTGGGGGATTTGGGATGGGTTGGGGCGAACGGGGAGTGACGGGAGGAAGGCGGAAGGGGGAGGTTGGGGGGAGGGCCCTGAGCGGTACGTTACGAGCGTACTAACCTCGCGCTCGCGTAGCGTCTGTCGCTGATCCATGACGTATTTTCAAGGAGGCGGGTGGGGGGGAAAGGGAAAGGATGGGGGTACGGTTGAGGTTACGTAGTACGATACAGGCGCACTGACCTCGCGGTCGCGTAGCGTCTGCCGCTGGTCCATGACGTATTTCCACATCGTTAGCAGCATCGCCCCAAGAGCGAACCCTAACACGAATATTACCGCCGCCGCCATGACCCTCGCTCCTGCTGACGGAAAACGTTAGGGATAACGATAAACGTCAGGGGTGGGGACAATCGTAACGATAGTAACTGCGATCACGAGAGTAACAATAGTGACTGCGATAACGTCAGGGAAGCTCTGAACGTCAGTAATATTGACGGACGTCATGGATAACGATAAACGTCAGCGTGAGTAAGGATTGTCAGTCAGAGCAACAAACGTCAAGGATCGACGTCAGCGATAGCGATAAAAACACCAGCGATGACGGAAAGCGTCAGTGTTAGCGAGAGACGTCAGTGACGACCATAATGCGTGATCCGGCCATCGTATGGCGACGCATTTCGTCTTGACGGCGCAGATCGAAATTACTCACTCCAAAGACCTACTTCGTTGTTATGGCGCTGCCTTCGTAGCATTCGCTGAGAAATTTGAAACACTTCGTAACGAATGCAAATCATCCGAAAACGAAAAAAAAGCAAGCAAAGAAACAAGCATACACGAATGCGGGCCCTCCTGGTGGGATGTGATACTCGGAGCATAACTACTAACGAGACCTACGGCTGTTCCTAACGAATACACTCCTCTGTATCAAACTCATTGCTGTCCTAGCGAACTTACTGCTGCTGTCTACGACGAAGTGCTGAACGACGGCAAGCTTCGCGAAAAACGGCAAGCTTCCCAAAAGTCGACGGCGGAAGCATAATTAACTCGACTTTGCAGAGGGGAGCACCTTCGCGCGAAACATATGCACGAGAAACTGAGTTTGGGACGTTGCTGGCTGGGATTAATTCGTCGCCATAACAGGAGGTGAATGCTATGCGGGAACAGCGCAGAGTCTCTGGAGAAAGCATAAAGAGGCAACCAGCAGGAATGTCACTCATCACACTCCTGTGTAATGGAGGAAGTGCCTCTGTGAAGGCAAGGCAAATGCCTTCACAATCGTTGGCGCATTCTCCTTTGGTAAGATCTTGGAGAGTGTTGAAGATGGGGGCATTACCGCCCAAGACCTGAGAAAGGGGCATGTTTCCTCAGGCTGCATATTCACCCGTTTCCGCGACTGGAGTCCAGACTTCAGACTTGGAATTGATTCATCCGCTACAAAATTGGCAGAGTCGAGGTTCCAGGGGGCACCGTGGACTACTTCAGCGCATGACTGTAGAGGGCAAAGCACGAACAATCTCCCCCGTAGAAAAAAAGCATTTTTCGGCAAAAAGTTAGTGCCTGCGAAATACAGGGCACACCCGCAATGCGAAGCGTCATTCGGGAAAAAACTAAAAACATATTGAGTGGTGTCAGACAGATCAGGGAAGCTAGCACAAGAAAGAAGGGCACCTCGGTCGCTCTGTACAGTACGGTCTGGATGCATGTCTCAAGGTCCCGGACGGTGGAAAACAAAAACGTTTCTCAGCAAGAGTCGGGGCACCAGTTTGAATTTAAAGCCGGCAGCCCAAATTGCACAACTTGACGCGAGGGGGTTTTTCTGGTCTGGGGTTTGGCGAACGTTATCGATTTCGGTTATTTCGCCCTGGGAGTTGGTTCAGTCCCCGAAAGTCCCAAATTGCAGGCGCGCTTTTTTTAAACCTTGCAAACACTAGTTCGTCAAGTTTTAAAATCTTGACCCGCGCGGCCCGCAATTTGGGTCGCGGGCTTTAACTTTTGGGAAACCTCATCCTCACGATCAACCAATGTCACGCCACCTGCTCCCATTCCTCATTCTTGCAGAAGCCGCCAAAGATAACAAGTAGCACCATGTTCTCGCGCTCGCCATCCTGTGTCGACTCGAGCAAGACCCGGTGGAAAAGCTAACACAGATGAACTTGTACAGTTCAACTTATGCATATATATATATGCCATGTACAGTTCTAGACAGTGAAGCATGTATGACTTTCTGGGTCATATCCAATAGGGTGATAAAATTTGTCACTCCTGCGTTGTCTTCGGATTGAACGAATATATCGCCAATTATGGTATTCGTTTACGACACGACAGCTTGACCAGCGTGACATCTTGTTACGAGTGCTGTCATGATTTTCTGCCCCACAATGTCCGGATGTACGTTCTGTCGTTACACTCGTGTAGCACTACTTTTCTGGTAAAAGTCCGGGTCTTGAGGGTTGATCGCACACAAAGTAGTGCATAGGTAGTAGAATGATTAGTCACACCTGTCAGAGTGAATGTCGGTAGGGTGACAAATCTCACTACAACGCAGACATACATATGTTTGTTTGGATAACGGATGAAATTAAATGGTTCTGGCTAGTCATGTATTCCAAGGGGTGCATGCCCTAATATAGTTACATCGTGTTACAATATAAAGTTTTATGAGAAGGCATTCCTGTATGCTGCAGGAGCCGACTCTACCGAGTACGAAGTCGAGGAGTCAGAAGAGTCGAAGCGACGCGGCAACCACCTGATCAAGACCGATGCAGGCAGAAACATTTGAAGTGAAAAGAGCGGGAACAGGTTCAAAACGGGTTCCCGCGCCGCACGGTTTGAAATTGCTGTAATAAGGGAATGTACCCCTTAGAGTACATGGCTAGCCTAGGTCTTTTCGTATTCCCCTGTATTCTTATATAAACTCGATGTATGCATGCTATTATCAACTCAGTCATTTACATTCACTCTGACCTGAGATTCAAACTTCCGCTGCAACACTACTCTGCGATCAACCCTGAGCGATCCTTCGATAAGTCCCACTTGGGATTGTAACATGGTATCAGAGCTACTCAGGGATTCTTCGCAACTTCACTTCCGTGAAATTCGCCGAACCAAGATCTGGCGAGCGGCACACGCTCCAAGACCAAGATGGCCGGAGGATTCGGAGGCCAAGCAAATCCGACGGTTGAAGGACAAACCAACCTGGCTCCGACAAATGAGGCGACAACCACGATCGGCACTGCCGCTCTCGAGCAACTTTTCGCTCGACTTTCGACTATGGAGAAAGAACTCCAAGACCTGCGCAAAGGCGATGCGGGAACCTTTTCCCAACCAGTACAACCTGCACAACCGGCTGAGAAAAGCCGTGATACCGCCGCGCATACCTTCTCCCTCGACACAGACAAGTCAACAACAACTGCCCCCCGTCCAAGTGATGAAGCTATCAACTCTGCGCAAACACGCTTCCTTAGCGTTTCAAAAATCAAAACTACTGCCGCGTTTGACGGCAAGGACTTCTACACATGGAGTTTCGAGCTTGAGCTCCTCCTACAAACGGCGCAGATCTGCCATTACTTTGACGGCTCCTATCCTAAACCGGTGGAAAACACCGAAGTCGCCAGGGCTCAGTACTACAGCGAGTCCCTCATGGCCTACAGTGTGCTGCTACGAAACATGACGCCTGAGGAACAACTCAACATTCGCTCCTACAAAGAGAGCGAAGCTCCAGCCTTGGAAGCTTGGAAGCACCTCGTTGAAGTTTACCAGCCGAAGGATTCGGTCACCGCCAACAGGCTTCTGCAGCAACTTTTGGAGACAAAGATGGGGAACGGGGAGAAAGCGAATCCTTATATTAACCGCTGTCGCAACATCCGTGACCAGATCACGAAGCATGGGAGTACAATCTCGGAAGAGATCTTCGTCAACATAGTCCTTCAAGGACTCGGGCCAGAGTGGAAGCCCTGTAAAGCGCTACTCCGACAGCGAGGAATCATCTCAGAAGTCGCGCTATGCGCCGCACTCCTGTCCGAACAGCAGGACATGGATTCGAGCAGAACAAGCTCCGCGCCGCGCCGAGAGCGCCTCGCAACACGCTCCTCATTTGTTTCTTTTATGCCCGGGCCTTGTCTTGTTCTTCCTTGACGCTTAGTTCCCCTTTTGCGTCAGGGTCCTTCCAAGCTGGATCAATCTCGCGACGGTAAACTTCGCGGGTGTAGGGGCGTGGTCGTCCTTCTTCGTCGAGGGTGGTGGTGTTAGCTTCAAGGACGAACCGGATATTTTTCGAGTATGGCGCTGCCCGTTCTGCTTGCTGTTGTCCGAAGGCGTCGTTTGCTTCGCCGAAGATGCGGTAAGATGACACTGCGAGCTCTTCTCTGGTCATGCCGGTAGGTTCTGCCTCGGCACTTTCTGCTTCCTGAATCGCCGCATAGTCCTTTTCGACTTGCTCCGTGCGGCTCGCAGTGGGTGTGTGGCAGGTGGTGCAGAGACCGTTGATGTCTGGTTCGTGCAAGTTGATCTCACGGGGGTGAGGGCTGCGGCAAACCCAAGGTCGTCCGTCCGGATGCTCCCATGATTCCTTGTTCATGAAGGCGAACTCGAGGGGAACAAGGTCCACGAGCTCGTCTGATGACGCTTGGCAGGAAGGTACGTCGAAGTCCAGGATATAGATCCCGTTGATTGAGCGGGCTCGTCCGAGATACTTGAACGACTCGGGAGGTGTATCCGGGGGAGCGTAGGTAAGGATGAGGTCGCGTGTGGCAAGGTCCGTGTGTATTATGACTCCACAGTCGCGGAGTTGTCCAGCCGAGAGCAGATTGAAGCGGAGATTCGGGACGTAGAGCACGTCGTTGAAAGAGATGTGAGTGTTGCTGTCTCGTGCTTGCAGAACGACAATGCCTTGTGTGTTGGCGCGCAGCTGCTCGTTGTTGGCGACGGTGACGTAGGTTGCGGGGGCGCGACTCAGGTTCGAAACGTATCGCGTGGATCCCACCATGTGCTGTCCGCAGCAGCTGTCCAGGTACCAGGTGTTGTAGTTGTCAGTGTTGTTCCTGCGCAGAAGTAGCGCCAGTCGCGGAGTCACCAGGGTTGCCTTGTAGCGCCTGTGGAAGAAAGGATCTTCGTCCTCCTTCCATCCCACTGGTACGTAGTGTTGGTTGTCGTGTGGCGGGCTCTCCCGCAATGTGATTTGCTGATTCCAATCCTGCTCGTCTTCGTCATACAGATAATAGTGATCTTCAGTGAGGGGATTGTTCCATCCCTCTTCTGGTCCCAGAAGTCTTCCTTGAACTTCGTTCTCCTCGTCAGGTTCAGCAGTGCGGCGTCGGCGCGTCGCCATGTTCGCGATGATGTTCGTGGGAGCTCCTGATTGAGGTCCTTGAGTTTGCTGGTGTTGATGCTGTGCAGGGGGACGAACTGGCTGATGCTGAGGCTGAGAATGACGAGCGTCTTGTCGGCCGACCCAGTTGTTGTGGTGAGTGGAGTTTGGGTGGCGAAGGTTGGATCGGGATTTGCATCGATCCGTTGAGTGTCCGCAGACTTTGCATATTTTGGTTGTCGTCTTGGTTGTCGTCGCTCTTCTCGGTTGTCCGCGTAGAAGGCGAGGCGCTCTCAGCGCGGCGCGGAGCTTGTTCTGCTCGAATCCATGTCCTACTGTTCGGACAGGAGTGCGGCGCATAGCGCGACTTCTGAGATGATTCCTCGCTGTCGGAGTAGCGCTTTACAGGGCTTCCACTCTGGCCCGAGTCCTTGAAGGACTATGTTGACGAAGATCTCTTCCGAGATTGTACTCCCATGCTTCGTGATCTGGTCACGGATGTTGCGACAGCGGTTAATATAAGGATTCGCTTTCTCCCCGTTCCCCATCTTTGTCTCCAAAAGTTGCTGCAGAAGCCTGCTGGCGGTGATCGAATCCTTCGGCTGGTAAACTTCAACGAGGTGCTTCCAAGCTTCCAAGGCTGGGGCGTCGCTCTCTTTGTAGGAGCGAATGTTGAGTTGTTCCGCAGGCGTCATGTTTCGTAGCAGCACACTGTAGGCCATGAGGGACTCGCTGTAATACTGAGCCCTGGCGACTTCGGTGTTTTCCACCGGTTTAGGATAGGAGCCGTCAAAGTAATGGCAGATCTGCGCCGTTTGTAGGAGGAGCTCAAGCTCGAAACTCCATGTGTAGAAGTCCTTGCCGTCAAACGCGGCAGTAGTTTTGATTTTTGAAACGCTAAGGAAGCGTGTTGGTTTGTCCTTCAACCGTCGGATTTGCTTGGCCTCCGGATCCTCCGGCCATCTTGGTCTTGGAGCGTGTGCCGCTCGCCAGATCTTGGTTCGGCGAATTTCACGGAAGTGAAGTTGCGAAGAATCCCTGAGTAGCTCTGATACCATGTTACAATCCCAAGTGGGACTTAGCGAAGGATCGCTCAGGGTTGATCGCAGAGTAGTGTTGCAGCGGAAGTTTGAATCTCAGGTCAGAGTGAATGTAAATGACTGAGTTGATAATAGCATGCATACATCGAGTTTATATAAGAATACAGGGGAATACGAAAAGACCTAGGCTAGCCATGTACTCTAAGGGGTACATTCCCTTATTACAGCAATTTCAAACCGTGCGGCGCGGGAACCCGTTTTGAACCTGTTCCCGCTCTTTTCACTTCAAATGTTTCTGCCTGCATCGGTCTTGATCAGGCGGTTGCCGCGTCGCTTCGACTCTTCTGACTCCTCGACTTCGTACTCGGTAGAGTCGGCTCCTGCAGCATACAGGAATGCCTTCTCATAAAACTTCATATTGTAACAGGTAGTAGAATGATTAGTGAGACCTGTCAGAGTGAATGTCGGTAGGGTGACAAATCTCACTATAACGCAGACATACATATGTTTATTTAGATAACGGATGAAATTATATGGTTCTGGCTAGTCATGTATTCCAAGGGGTGCATGCCCTAATATAGTTACATCGCAACCGTGCGGTGAAGGAAGTATTTCAAAGGGTTCTTGCCTTTTTACTTCCAAACATGTTTCTGCTATCAGCGGTCTTGATCTTACCCGTCATCGACCCTTCGTTCGTATCATGGTGTCACTCGGTATTCATACTCGGTAGGGTCTGCCTGTATTACGTTCAGGAATGCTAAGTGCACTTCTTGATCGTAACACCCCCATTTAGGGTACATTCGTGCGAAGGCATGTCTTCGTTTTAGACGTCACAAATGCAATGTACCGCTATGCACCGCATTACACATAACTAACTAACGTTTTCACCGCACCAGGGCTCTCGATATCAGGGTAAAATACCCCTTTTTCCCTGTCTGGCGGCCCCTTTTTTCAGTTACCCATTCCCAACAAGGGTAGTGGGATTTTTACCCTAGGCAAGAAAGTGTAGAATTTTTTTCCCCTTTGTAAAACAGTGTGAATGATTTTTTTCCCTTGGTGTACAAGGTACGGTTTCAGTTACACTGATACTGAATTCTCGGAAGCGAGGATTTCCAAATTCGAACGTAGCAAAACGGACAGGAGGACCAACACACACACACACACAATACGACAGCAACCACATGTGCAGTCCCGAGAAAATCTTCGCGCCGTGCCGCGTAACCACCACATTTCTGGAGTTGGCAGCGCAACACGGAAACACGGCCAGAGCAGCATTTGACAGCTGCCAGGCTTGTCTAGTAGCACGCCGACAGCACAGCGGTGCAGGGCAGCTCAAAGCAGCCAAGATGGACCACCGTGAGCCATGCATGAACCGCGCTCCGGTGTCGTCCAAGCCTTCACGGGTGTTGGCAGGGGTTGAGCTCCCAAGGACACCCCATCTTCTTCCTCCTTCTCATACTCTCCGTGTGGGGAACACCTACGAGGGTCTCTCACAATCTCAATCATGCTAGCCGAGCAACCTCCAGAATCGCCTGGTGGAATGGACAATGGCCTATCAGTGCTGGGAGTTCTTCCCCGCCTTGCTGACACCTATAGCATTCCGATCTCACCGTTGCCACGCCCCGCCTCTCCAGTGCGCAGTATGGGAACCGTGTACCCGTTCGAGCCGCCATCCACGCCGACTGACTGGGAGCCGCACCCATCAATCGTTCTTGTGCCAGGCGGTGGTGAAGGGTCGTCCAGGCCCCCCGCGGGGTCACCGTCCACTGTGAACAGCACGTCGGGGAAACGCCCACGGGTCAGTGTGAAGTACACGCAACAGCGGCTCTGGGGAGCACCACCGCCGCGTCCGGCTGCTCTTGAAGATGAGGCGCCTCCAAAAACAACTGGTGAAGTACTGTACGAGACCATTAACATCGTCTTTTTTCGGAGTGGCGTGGTAAATTTAAATGGTTGCGTCTAATTAGGTTGCCTAACGGAAATGCAAAATTCAAGTGGGACATCTGCGTGCAGCATGGCGACCCCACCGCTCACACTAGCTACGGTGTGAGAGGTGAGGGTGGGCGCGACCTCCAGATTGGAAGCGTCCGGGCCCATTCCGCAATGAGAGCCCACAAGAACGCACTCCATAACCAAGCGAAAGCTGAAGCTGACAAGGCAAAACAAGCGACGCTCACCCGCTGGCAGGCAACTGACGCGTCGACGCGGCACATCATTCGCGTTCTTCACATCGCCCTTTTCGTCTGCAAGGTGGATGCCCCCATCGCGATGTTTATCCCGCTCTGCTGGTTCTTGGCTAAGGAAGGTCTTCCTGACCTCCCCAACGGTGGCGGCTATGGCGCCTACTACACAGAGTAAGCGCATGTTCTAGTAACGCGTGGTTCGGGTGTTTTTGTTAGCCTGTCCTGACATTTATCCTCTCTTGTTGTGGTGTGCAGATACGGCTTCAAAGAGAACCTCCGAGCCATCTCAACGTACCTGCAAGAAGTGCAGCGCTTGCATCTTGCTCGAGTCGCCATGGATTGGCTTATTCCTCGACGAGAGCACAGACCGAGTCCACGGGAAACACCTCATACTCTACGCTACCTTTTTCTGTGGCACCGCTGTGGTGAATGAGTTTCTCACGCTCATCACTGTTGATCGTGCTGATGCCACCTCTTTGACGTCCGCTGTGGAGCAGTACTTGACAGGGATTGTACTGGATCTACAAAGAATCTCAGCCATAACAACGGACGGTGCGAATGTGATGGTGGGGAAGAACAACGGTGTTGTCGCCCGTCTGCGCATGCGGATCCCACACATCGCCTCAACGCACTGTGTCGCACATCGAAAAGTTTCTCCCCGCTCTTCCGACGCTAAACTGTGGTACTAAGTCAACATTCTTACTCATGCTGCGTACTTGTTTTCCTTGGCAGGGAGGCTCTAGCCATGCAGCTCCCGAGCTCTTCATGGTTGACAATGTCATCCGTGGCTTCGCAGAGCTCATCGGGCGTTCCAACGTGAAGTACAACAAGTCTCAGAAGATTCACCAGGCCTTCTGTACGACGAACCTCGAGGCTTAAGGGATACATGCAGTGCGCTGGCTTCCACGTGGTGAGGCCGTTCAACGCCTCCTTGAAATCCTACCTGCGGTAATCGTGGTGCTGAAAGAGTACCACGAGATTGCGACCTCGTTCATGTTTCACAGGTTGCTCCGTCTGCTTGCTGATGTGCTGTGGGGGTTGAATCATCTCAACCAACGGTTCCAGCAACGGCATGTATGCATAAATGAAACTTGTATTCTATCGTGTCGCAGTTATATGTGACGCTAACCCGTTCATCTGTACTGCCTCTACAGATCAACGTCACTCTCGTGGAGCACCTTGTGCAGCAGACACGATTGCGCTTGAAGAACCAGTACTTCAACTGTTCCCCGGATCATCTCTTCGGCAGCGGGGAGAAGATGACCCTCAACGACTTCATTCAGAGCCATCAGAAGATGGACAAGCGGGAGGTGCGGGCTGAGGGCGTGGACAGTGACGGCAACCCAGTGTCCTTCAGCCACACGCTGCACGAGGGGGCAACATAAGGGCAAGAGATGGACGACAATGTTACGGCGTGTTTCAAGCTTTCGTTGAAGTTTGTCCGTGCTGTCGAACGCGGAGCTGGAGTGGCGCATGAGGGACCTGGAGCATTTGGAGGGACGAAGTTGTTTCGCTCTGCCTCATACGTACCAGACGATGCAAAACGGGTGGATAATTTCAAGAATTGGCTGGCTAAACTGCACAAGATGTACAACAACAAGCTTCCGGATATGCATGCAATTGGTTTCGGTGAGTATATGCGCGTTGTTTTCCCCTTTCCATCGCTTATGTGTACCGTATCTTCTCGTCCCTGCGGTTGTGTCTGACGTTGGTTGTTTGTCTGCGAGTATAGCCCCTTCTTTACCCATTCCCGTACATCAGGTTTCGACTACACCAGAGCACAGAGCGAGCTCTGGATGTTCACGTCAACAATGTTTTCTCAACACAACAACGAGGACTTCCACTAGGCACTTAGGTACATGCTTCATGACGATGCCAGGCAGCACTTGTTCCCGAACGTGATAAAGATGTGGTAAGTAGTTGCTGTGCTCCCACTGAGCACAGTCGAGTGCGAGAGGGGATTAAGTAAACAGAACTTGATCAAGAGATGGGGGCGTGGCTGCATCTCCGACACCACCCTCGAGCATTTGATGCGTTGTTCACTGCTCCGGTACGAGGTGGACTGGTACGAGGTGGTGTCTATCTTCAGGGGAGAGAAGCTGAGGCGGTCAACCAAGGACTTCAGTGGCATAAACTCGGGCGAGGCTCTATTTGCAGAAGGCGTTATAAGTCATCTAACCCTGTTCTTGGAGAATGAGAAGTAGGGAAGGGTGCTGGAATATCTGCAAGGCCCTGTGTAGCTGGTGCATAACACCGTTTGATAGATTTTTTTAGATAGCCTAAAATCGGTGTATCTGAACGGTTATGCTGCGATGTTCAGTGTAGTGCCAACTTTAGTCTGACTGATTCAGTCTAATAGACTTTTTACGCTCTCTTTGTCAGGGAAAAAAAAATACCCTACGCATCAGGGTTGATTATACATAGAACCCTGATTACATAGGTTGGCCCAAAACCAATATGAAGCCCTGCACCGCTCTGTATCTCGTCGTTTGAGGCGCGAGGCTTTTGTGACCTGCTCCAAGAATGTACCCTTATTCCTGAGCGTAGCGGACTCCGGCGCGCTTGATGACTCCACTGAGGCTTGGAAATCGAGTCATGCATTATGAAATTCACCAGCAGGAAGTACCAATCCCCATCCCCGTTTGTGCTGTTGGGTATCTAAATCGATTCCTGCAACAGCACTGCGACCGATGATGTTAGGTGAGCCATTGTAGCCCTGAACGTAGCTTCCCACTTTTCTAGCGCAGGAACATAGGCTTGCCTTCAGTCTGGCAATCAACAACTCCCCCATTGTCTTTCCGTTTGTTGTGTTGCTACTTCCACGAATTTTCTTACTCAGGCTTGTGGACCAATGAAGCATGGAGCCTCCAGATTCTTGGCCCTAAACACTCCTGCCGTTTGATCCTTAAGACTACCCTAGTCGCGAAACCATGGTATGAGATCTCGTTCCTTGGTAACACATGTGCGTCGTTGTCCGGGAGGAAGTAGCGACTACGAAATTAGCGCGTGGCTTGTGCGTAAGCTGCCTTGCTTTGGCCAATACATGAATGCGAACTCTTGCTTCCGGGTGAAGTGTGCGAAGAGCGTTTGAAGTGTGAAGGGTGCTTCAACAAGCTATCGAGGTTTTTTTGTGTACTTATTTGATCACTACGTTGCAGCCCCTGCACATCCTCATGCTGGTAAAAGAACAATCAACGACCGCACTACCACAACCTACTACCACTGATCGTTGCCCCATACGTTGAAACTTCCAGCTCCATACTTCTTCCGGATCGTACTAAGGTTGACTTTCTCGATGGAGAGCCTCTAGCAGATCCCTGTTTCTCCAACCCCAGCAGGTGGCGCGCAGATGTCACATGGTCTGCAGAGGCCATGAAGGTGCTTCCGTGTGCCTTTCCATTTGTTTGTGTGCACAATCAATCGTCTCGGTTACCGTGGTCGAGATTAGCGCAATCGCTGGGTCGTTGAGAAGTAGTAAGACAACCTGGGATGCACGCAGCGAGGTAGCTGCGACAGGCAATCGGTAAGCGAGAAACGGACGAATTTTTAAAAAGAAATAGTCAATGTGAGCAGGAAGTATGATGCAGTTGCCGTTAATACTGTGCACCCGACCCAAAGACAAGTTCCACGTCCCTATGTTTGTCTGGCGTACAGCGATGAACGCATCATGATTAATTGCTTGGTGCTGTTACCCATCCAGATAGCATGGGGTAGTGGACCAGTATTGTTTTGCCGGCGTCAATTAGATCGCCGACAATGTGTTGCCAGCGGTGACGATCGTCGGGGAGAGGAAGAACCAGGCCCTTAATGGCGTCACTGTCAGCTCTAGTAATTGGGTGTATGACACGATGGACGCACATGCCAACACGAAAGGTCGTCTGCTGCCGGATCTTTAACTTATAGGTAACCAATTGGTCCATCAATAGACTGCATAATGCCAACGATGGCACGTAAACAGCAAACCAGCATGAAGCCAATGATGTAGACTGTCATAGCATAGTGGGCTTAAATAATGTCCTTCGGTGCGTAGAGTATAATTGTTCTTGGAGTTTGTGCTGAGTTTTCGAGGTGAGACCCTTGGGAGCAGAAGATGTGATAGAATCAATGATGATAGAGAACACTTTTTATGCGAACACATTTGAAGATCCGAGAGACTTGTAGGCTTGATGAGAAAAAAAAAACTTCATTGTCGCGGTGACTCCCTAAATCAAGACCATTGATGTTAGATGACCCAATGTCAGTTGTATAGATACCAATACCGTAATCCCCTGTATAGTAGACCCGACTAAATACAGCACCGGTGTGTATTATATATGAAGTGTGTGTACTATAGAGCGACCCCGATGGCACACCCCCTTTTTGTCGAATTGGATATAGCACCGCCCGTCGACCATCTTTTTCCTACCATTGTGGTTGTTTTTGCCAAACAAAACTATGAAAACATTTGCGGAAACATACAATATGATCACCGAGTAGGCGTAACCAATGAAATCGAGTCTGCCCGATCAAAATCGCCACCCTTGTCGTGCCAATGACAACCACCAGAGTTAGTAGTGTCACGTTACCCACGTATCGACCAGGGCAAATTTTATCAGTGTAAATCACCCTGATACCCTGATAATCAGGGTGGTTTCTGGGAGTAACACTGATGATCCATAGGATTTTTTTTTTAGAGTCAAGATTACCCTAATGTGTCAGGGTTTACATTTTAGGCACACTGATGACTAAGGGTTCCCATATTCCATAGCAAGTTACCCTGAAGCGAGTTCCATACCCCCCCCGCCCCCCCAGTTCCCCCACCCCACATTTTCCAGTAACCCGGGATTCCCAAATCCCGATTGCCAACTGGCGAAACCGTAATTTCGGCCTTGACAACGCATGTGCTGGCTCAAAGTGGGCCACCATAGGCCAGACTTACAGTTTCTCCAGGGTTTGTCTTTTTAGAATACTGATGTGTCAGGGTAAATTTTTGAAAATCGACATAAACCCTGATGTAACAGGGTTTCCAGAAGGGGTCACAATGATAATCATTTTTTTTACCTTGTATGTTAAGTTTAAAAGAGAGAAGAGAGAAGAAGGGGATTGCACTAGCAAGAATGAGGATACAAATAGCAAACCCTAGAAGGGTTGTACTCGCTATAGAGCACCCCACTACAGGCTAGAGCATAAGATAACATTCTGACACACCCCCATAGCCAAAGTGGGGTGTAATCAGCAGAGTAAGCAAGGGAGTACAAGCTCAGGGTGGATCACAATGTCACCACACATTCTGAGCAC
This sequence comes from Closterium sp. Naga37s-1, assembly GCA_947471745.1. NCBI lineage: Eukaryota > Viridiplantae > Streptophyta > Zygnematophyceae > Desmidiales > Closteriaceae > Closterium > Closterium sp. Naga37s-1. Next base: position 1,807,318 of record CANJKZ010000118.1, on the reverse strand, counting down.
AAGTTAAAGAAGCAATAGTTTAAAAGGTACAATTATGAGCAAAGCTAGTGGTAGTCACAACGGGCAAGCGAGGAGGAGGAGAGAGAGTGAGGGGAGAGGAGATAGGAGGCGACGGCTGAAGCTGCAGACACACGGGCAACAGGAGGCAGACTGGCACAGCGGCTACCGGACTAAGCGCCCGGACTACAGGAGTAACAGGCCCCGCGGCTAAAGTAGCGGCAGACGAGCAACGGACCCACGGGCGGCTGGCGTAGAAGTCTACGACTGGGCTACCGGACGAAGTCCCCGGACTACAGGTGCTGCTGGCGACACGACGGCAACCTCCGTGCAGCTTCCCCAAACTATCCCACTCCCCCCTGGCACACACCCGCTGCTACACCGCTAGCTCCACTCCCACGCACCCCCCTTAAACCCTAAACCCCAGTCTCCCACACAACCACCCCCCTCAGCGACAGCTGCAGCAGTGGGAGACGAAGGAGGAGGAGGAGCAAGGGGAGGAATGCACACACCTGCCACCCCCCAACCGCCACCCCCCAACCGCCACCCCCCAACCACTACCCCCCAAACCCTAAAAACAGGGTAGGGAGGTAGGGGGGGGGGGGGGGGGGGGGGGGGGGGGGGGGGGGGGGGGGGGCAACGCGCGGTCCCCGGTAGACTCCCCTCCCGTCGCCTGTCGAGGCGACGGGAGTTGGGCCGGGGCAGGTCGGGGCCGGGGCAGGTCGGGGACGGGGCGGGGCAGCAGGGGCCGCGCACGGCTCCCCTGGGCAGCGCGACGGGGCAGTAGGGCCGCGCGACGGGGCAGCAGGGGCCGCGCGCGGCTCCCCTGGGCGGCGCGACGGGGCTGCAGGGGCCGCGCGCGGCTCCCCTGGGCGGCGCGACGGGGCTGCAGGGGCCGCGCGCGGCTCCCCTGGGTGGCGCGACGGGGCTGCAGGGGTCGCGCGCGGCTCCCCTGGGCGGCGCGACGGGGCTGCAGGGGCCGCGCGCGGCTCCCCTGGGCGGCGCGACGGGGCTGCAGGGGCCGCGCGCGGCTCCCCTGGGCGGCGCGACGGGGCTGCAGGGGCCGCGCGCGGCTCCCCTGGGCGGCGCGACGGGGCTGCAGGGGTCGCGCGCGGCTCCCCTGGGCGGCGCGACGGGGCTGTAGGGGTCGCGCGACCCGCCGCGCGCCTCGGGGCGCGCGGCGGGCAGGAAACCGCCGCGCGCCTCGGGGCGCACGGCGGGCAGAAAACCGCCGCGCGCCTCGGGGCGCACGGCGGGAAGAAAAAACTGCCGCACGCCACGAAGCGTGCGGCACAGAGAGTAGCAGTAGCAGTTGCAGCGGAAGCAACAAGGTGGTGAGCCCACCCACAGGATCGATCCAAGGGGATCGACCTGCTCTGATAGCATGTTAAGTTTAAAAGAGAGAAGAGAGAAGAAGGGGATTGCACTAGCAAGAATGAGGATACAAATAGCAAACCCTAGAAGGGTTGTACTCGCTATAGAGCACCCCACTACAGGCTAGAGCATAAGATAACATTCTGACATTGTACCACACTGATCATAAGGGTAGTCAAAATCCAAAATTAGCCCTGGTATCGACCCTCTGGAACCGCAACCCCCGACAACCACGTGCATCGAGCCTACTGTTGGCTGTCTTGACGGCGTTGCACTTGTGATATACATTATAACAACCCATGCATATCTATAGAATTATCCCTAAATATTACACATAAATGCACTAAGTGTGAGAATAAGCAGTAGAAGAAGGCGCCATAGCTAGGTAAGTCCTAGCTAGGCAAGAGAAGTTTAGGCAAAAGAGGAGTTGCACTAGCAAGAATGAGGATACAAATAGCAAACCCTAGAAGGGTTGTACTCGCTATAGAGCACCCCACTACAGGCTAGAGCATAATATTCTGACACACCCCCATAGCCAAAGTGGAGTGTAATCAGCAGAGCAAGCAAAGCAGAACAAGCTCAGGGTGGATCACAATGTCACCACACATTCTGAGCACAAGTTCAGGAAGCAATAGTTTAAAGTTCACAATTATGAGCAAAGCTAGTGGTAGTCACAACGGGCAAGTGAGGAGGAGGAGGGACAGTGAGAGGAGAGGAGATAGGAGGCGACGGCTGAAGCTGCAGACACACGGGCAACAGGAGGCACACTGGCACAGCGGCTACCGGAACAGCGCTCCGGACTACTGGAGTAACTGGCCCCGCGGCTAAAAGTAGCGGCAGACGAGCAACGGACCCACGGGCGACTGGCACAGGTGGCTACGACTGGGCTACCGGAGCAACTCCCCGGACTACAGGTGCTGCTGGCGACACGACGGCAACCTCCGTTCAACCTCCCCCAAACAGTACCACCCCCCCTGACACACACCCCCTGCTTCACCCCTAGCTCCACTCCCTCTTCACCCCCCCTTAGTACCACTCCGACGGCTCCAACAGGTCCACCCCCCTTCAGCGGCAGCTGCAGCACAGGGAGACGGAGGAGGAGGAGGAGCAGGGAACGGCACACAGAAGCTGCACCCCCATACCCCCCACCCCCAAACCCTAATCCAGGAGAACAGGCAGAAGGAGGGGTGGGGCGCCTTCAGAAGCACGGGGGACAGCAGGGAGGACAGGGGCAGCGAAGAACGGGCCGCCCACGGGCCTGGCACAGCCTCCCGAACCGCGCGCAGGCGGCCCGAGCCGCGTGCGGGCCTGGCGCAGTCCGTACGGGCCGCGCGCGGGCCTGGCGCAGCCCGTACGGGCCGCGCGCGGGCCTGGCGCAGCCCGTACGGGCCGCGCGCAGGCCTGGCGCAGCCCGTACGGGCTGCGCGCCGGCTGTACGGGCCGCGCGCAGGCCTGGCGCAGCCCGTACGGGCCGCGCGCCGGCTGTACGGGCCGCGCGCAGGCCACGACGGACGACGGGGGGCGACGCGCGGGTCCCCGTCGCCCGTCGTAGCGCCTCCTGGGGGCGACGCGCCGAGTGACGGGGCAGAAACCCGTCGCGCGCCTCGGGGCGCACGGCGGGCAGAAAACCGCCGCGCGCCTCGGGGCGCACGGCGGGCTGAAAAACCCTAATTTCGACGCCGCGCACCACGGGGCGCGCGGCGGACAGGGAGTAGCAGTAGCAGCGGAAGCAGTGAGGTGGGGCCCACAGGCCAGGAGCATATCGCTCTAATACCATGTGAGAATAAGCAGTAGAAGAAGGTGCCATAGCTAGGTAAGTCCTAGCTAGGCAAGAGAAGTTTAGGCAAAAGAGGAGTTGCACTAGCAAGAATGAGGATACAAATAGCAAACCCTAGAAGGGTTGTACTCGCTATAGAGCACCCCACTACAGGCTAGAGCATAGTATTCTGACACTAAGATTATTTCAAAATCGTGCAGCCACCCTCATTTTTCCAAAATCATGCACTGGGGGTCTGTTACAATCCCAAGTGGGACTTAGCGAAGGATCGCTCAGGGTTGATCGCAGAGTAGTGTTGCAGTGGAAGATTTGAATCTCAGGTCAGAGTGAATGTAAATGACTGAGTCGAAAAGACCTAGACTAGCCATGTACTCTAAGGGGTACATTCCCTTATTACAGCACATCCAAACCGTGCGGCGCGGGAATCCGTTTTGAACCTGTTCCCGCTCTTTTCATTTCAAATGTTTCTGCCTGCATCGGTCTTGACGGTTGCTGCGTCGCTTCGACTCTTCTGACTCCTCGACTTCGTACTCGGTAGAGTCGGCTCCTGCAGCATACAGGAATGCCTTACTCATAAAACTTCATATCGTAACACTCCCCTTCATTCCTGGGCGCAGAGGGAGCTGACTCGCTTGACCACTCCGGTGAGGTCAGAGCAGTGCTTGTACTGCTGACGCGGCAGGCACTTGGTGAGGAAGTCTGCTGCCATCTCAGTGGTCGGGCAGTAGGCGAGGTCAACTTTGCCTTGGTCAATTTTGTCCTTGACGAAAAAGTACCGAAGCGCGATGTGCTTCGTGCGGTTCACGAAACCTGGCTTGTTCGCGATCCTGATAGCACTCTGGTTGTCGCAGTGAAGGCGAAAAGTAGGCGAGGTTGGAATTTTCGCCTCCTGCAACAGCTCCTGCAGGTACAGCCCTTCGCGAACTGCTGCTGTCGCGGCGATGTATTCTGCTTCAGCCGATGACAGGGCAACCAGCTCCTGCTTCTGTAAATTCCAGGAGATTGGCCGAGTTGGTTCCAGGCGACAAACGAAGCCGGTTCGGGACCGTCGATTTTCAGGATCAGCTGCGTGATCTGCGTCCACGTAGCCGTTGAGGTTGAAGGAGGTCGTCGTCAGCGTGGAGTAGGAGAGCCCAATGTCAGGTGTGGAGATGAAATACTGCAGGGCGCGTTCCAGGTCCAGCTGGTTCTCTGCTACTGGCTTGCGAGAATACTGCGCCAGTTGGCTAGCGATGTACGAAAGTTCGGGTCGGCAGGTGACAGAAGCGAACAGTAGGCAACCCAATTGCTGCTGGTACAGTTGGAGTCCTGCGGGCGACAGTGGTTTGTTGTCCGGTTTGTAGTTGGTGCTGGGGCTGCGGTAGGGAGTTGAGAGTGGTGCGGGAGATATGTTGAAGCGTTCCCCCAGCTGCTCTGCGTACTTGGAGGCTGACAGATGGATTGCTTCTGGCGCGTAAGTGATGTTTAAACCCAGAAACTGCTTCACTTCGGGGTTGATTGTAATGTCCACGCGCTGCGCCAGGTTTTCCTGAAACTGATCCAGGAGTTTGTTGCAGGTCCCGGTGTACAGCAGGTCGTCGACATAGACTGTCAGTAGGATGTAGTCGCCACTGAAGTGAAGACGATACATTCCCGGGTCGTGTGGGAGCTGCTTGAAGCCGATGTCGAGGAGGATTTTGTGCAGGTGCTGCTGCCAGAGGCGAGGCGCCTGCTTGATCCCGTAGAGGGACTTCTTCAGTTGACAGACCCTGGGATCACCTTCTCCGTAGGTGTGCGGCTGCTCCACAAAGATGGTGGCGTCCACCAGCGCATACAAGAACGCGTTCTTTACGTCGATCTGCCGCAGTGGTAGGTGCTTCGCGGCGGCAATGGCGAGTAGAATCCGGACTGAGGTGTGGCGGCTGACGGGAGCGAAGGTTTGGTCGAAGTCGATGCCATGGCGCTGGTCGTACCCGCGGACGACCCAGCGTGCCTTAAATCGTTCGATAGTGCCGTCAGCGTTAGTTTTCAGACGAAAGACCCATTTTCCGCTGAGCACCCTCCTCCCCTTCACTGCTGCACGATCAACTAGGACCCAGGTGTCACGCGATTCCAGCGCCTTTAGCTCCGCATCCATCGCAGCACGCCACTCCTTGGCGTGAGGACCAGTTAAGGCCTGGCAAGGGTTCTTTGGCTCAACGGCCAGAGCGAGAGTAGAGACGGATGTGTGCAGGCCGAGAAGTTGAAGGCCTGACACATTGGTGGTGTCTGCGTTGGTGGGGACTTCCACCACGTCGTCATCTCCGCTTTCGTAGCCGGGTGCTGCGGCGCTTGGCTCTGCTTGGCGCCGTGATGGTCCTGGCGCGGGGTCGTCATCACTGTCATCGTCGTCGTCGTCGCGCGGGCGAGGCGGGATGCTGGGATGTTCGTCGGTGTCGTCGCGGTCTAGTGCGGCTGCTGCTGCTGTGTCTTCTGGAGTCGCGAAGCTGCGGCCGCTGTTGACATAGCCGCGTGCCTGGTTTCGGCGCTCGTCCTCGATCCACTGCTTCAGGGTGAGTCGTTCGTAGAAGAGGATGTCACGCGCGGGAACGATCTCCTTACTATCCATGTCAAGAATGAGCCAGCCTTTGTGCTCGTGACTGAGCCCCAAATAAACTCCCCAGCGCGCGCGATGAACGAACTTGCCGATTGTTGCCGAGGTCGGCCGGTATTGCACCATGCACCCCCAAACCCTCAGCATGGAGGGGTCTCCCCTTGAACCGGTCCACTTCATGTGAGGGGACAGGTTATCTCTGTTGGCGGTGGTGGAGAGAAGGTTGTGCAGGCGCACCGCGTGGTTCATGGCGTACGGCCAGAACTTCTTTGGCAGCCCGGACTGATTCATGATGGCGCGGACCTTGGTCATGAGCGTGTGATTGACCCTCTCAGCGACGCCTTGTTGCTGGTGAGCATAGGGGAGAGAAATCTCATGTTTGATCCCCTTCTCAGTGAGTACACTCTCTAGCTCATTGCTCCGAAATTCCTTTGCCCCATCACTCTGCCAGATCTTCAGTTTCCTTCCCGACTGTCGCTGCGCGTGCGCGAGGAAGATGCGGAATACCTCCGGAGCCTTGGAGCGGGCGTCGACGTTGGCAATCCATACGTGGCGTGAGTAGGCATCGATGAAGGTGAGAGTATGTCAGATTTATATGACATAGCTACTGTAGGCTATAGTGGGGTAGCACATATGGGGTACAGTTTTCTAGGGTTTGCTTTTGTACCCAACTTTCCTTTAGTCATTCTCATTCCTCGTTTCTTCTCATGGTATCGAGCAGGTTCCCTAGTGGGAACACTTCCTAGGGCCCACCACGAATTTTTTTTCCTGCCCGGAGCGCGCTTCGCTCCTGCCCGAGTCGCGCCCTGTGTGCCCTCCCCACCGTCGCGCCCTCTCACGGCCCCTCACGGCCCCTTCGCGTCGCCCTTAGCGGCCCCTCTCACGGCCCCTTGCGCCGCCCTTACGGCCCCTCGCGCCGCCCTTACGGCCCCTTACGGCCCCTCGCGCCGCCCGTCGGCCCCTCGCGCTGTCCCTTACGGCCCTTCGCGCGGCCCCTTACGCCCCTTACGGCCCCTCCTGCGGCCCCTCACGGCCCCCCTACGGCCCGTCGCCGCCCTCCGCGGCCCCTCGCGCCGCCCTATCACGGCCCGTCGCCGCCCTCCGCGGCCCCTCGCGCCGCCCTATCACGGCCCGTCGCCGCCCTCCGCGGCCCCTTGCGCCGCCCTTCACGGCCCCTTCGCCGCCCTTCGCGGCCTCTCGCGGCCCTGTCGCCGCCCCCCCCCCCCCCTCCGGCCCGCCGTCGCCGCCCCTGCCGCAGCAGCCGCCGCAGTCCCTACAGCAGCGGCCGCCGCCGTCCCTGCAGCAGCAGCCGCAGCCGTCGCCAGCAGCAGCCGCCACCACCTCCCTCGGGGCCGCAGCTGCTGCCGCCGCTGACTGCACCCGCCGGTGCGCCTCGGCCCTACCGGCGCCGCTCCACCCGGCCCCGCCGCCGCTCCCCGCGCGGCCCCGCCGTCACCACCGAGCCGCCGGCGCCGCCGAGCTGCTGCCGAGCTGCCCGATCCACCCGAGCCGCCCGAGCCGCCGCGCCACCTGAGCCGCCCGTGCTGCCGAGCCGCCGTACCGCCGAGCCGCCCGAGCCGCCCGAGCCGCCGAGTCGCCGAGCCGCTGTTGCTGCCGAGCCGCCGTACCGCCGAGCCGCCCGAGCCGCCCGAGCCGCCGAGTTGCCGAGCCGCTGAGCCGCCGAGCCACCCGAGCCGCCCTGTCTGGTAAGAGCAACGCCTCTGTCACTGCACTGCCCTTACCCTACTGTTCGCTCTGCTAGTCTACTGCTGTCATGGCTACCCCTAGTGTCCTCGCTTTTGACGCTGAGGGTCGGGCCATTGACTTTGACGTCTGGGTAGATGACCTGCAGCTTTTCCTACAGTGCGATAGGGCAGACGGTCTCTCCCTCTTTGACCTCACCTCTGGTGCCTCTCCTGCCCCTGCTGCTGATGCCGACGCCACTGTTCGCTCACAGTGGGCCACTCGCGATGCTGCTGCACGTCTTGCTGTGCGTCGCCACCTGCCTACCTCTGAGCGTGCGCACTTTAGCCAGTACAAGAGTGCTCAGACCTTGTACGACGCTGTAGTTGCGCGCTACTCCTCCCCTGCCACTGCTGCACTGAGCCGCCTCATGCTACCGTACCTCTTCCCTGACCTTGCTGCCTTTCCCACAGTCGCTGACCTCATTACGCACCTCCGCACTAGTGACACTCGCTACCGCGCTGCGCTTCCTGCTGAATTCTGCGCCAAGAACCCCCCCCCCATGTACATCACCCTCTACTACATAGTCACCCGGCTCCCTGACTCCCTTCGCGTAGTCAGGGACCACTTCCTCTCAGTTTGCCCCACCACTCTCACCGTTGACCTCCTCGAGAAGGCCCTCCTAGCAGCAGAAAAGAGCATAGTAGCTGTAGGAGCCTCTCGTGGTGACCCTCGCACCCCCATCTTTGAGGGGTGTTCCCCCTCCCCCCTTTTGCCCTCTGTTGCCTCTGCTGCTGCGGCCGACCTCGTTGGGCTTGAGTCGGTCGGTGCGGCGTCTACCCCTAGCGGGAGACGCCGCCCTGGCAAGGGCAAGGGGGGCAGGGGCACTGGAGGAGCTAGCGGGGGCGGTGGAGGCGGCGGTGGAGGCGGTGGAGGGGGTGGGGGTGGCGGTGGGGGTGGTGGCGGGGGTGGAGGTGTCGGTGGCGGCAGTGGAGGCGGAGGCGGCGGCGGCGGTGGCGGTGGGAGCGGAGGTGGCGGCGGTGGAGGAGGCGGCGGCGGAGGAGGTGGAGCTGGTCGGGGTGGCGCTGCGCAGAGGGTCGGCTCCGGTGGTGGTCAGCGCCAGCAGCAGCAGCAGCGCACTCGTGACATCCCCCCCCCTCAGCAGCTCCGTGAGTGGTACGCTGCACGCCAGCGGGGTGGGGGTACTGGTCTGTGCACCTACGTCCTACGCACCGGAGACCGCGCGGGTGAGCAGTGCTGGGGTGCGCACTCCACCCAGCGCTGCTTTGGCCGCCTGACGGACGCTTGGCGTCACCAGTTCCCTGAGGCCACTGAGATCCCCCGCTGGGGTGAGCTGTCTAGGGCGGGTGTAGCTGTCTTTGACCTTGACTTTGATGCTATTCTTGCTGCCATGTATACTGTGACTATTAGTGATGAGGGTGACTGCTACCGGTGTTTTCCGCCCGACCCGGGCATTGAGTCTGCTGCTCTAGGTACTGGTGAGGCTGCTGCTCTAGGTGCTAGCGAGGCTGCTGCTCTAGGTACTCGTGCGTCTGCTCCCTCAGGTGCTGGTGAGTCTGCTCTCTCAGGTTCTGCGTCGGCTTCGGCCTCCCACACCTTCACCCTTGACTCGGGGGCTTCTCGCTCCTTCTTTCGAGACCGCACCACACTCACGCCGCTTGGCCGGCCAGTTGCAGTCTCTCTGGCAGACCCCTCTGGGGGTCCTGTCCTTGCTCACTTCTCCACTGTCCTCCCGTGTCCGGCGGCCCCCTCTGGCACCCTGTCTGGTCTTTACCTCCCCTCGTTCTCTACGAACTTGGTAAGTGGTGCTGACCTACAGGATGCGGGGGTTCACCAGTTCACTCCTGCGAGTCAGCGGGTGACCCACTGCACAGACGCTCGGACAGGCCGACACCTGGCCACGTTTACACGTCGGCCGGGGTCGAGCCTGTACACACTGACCACTGCGTCTCCTCCAGTCACTGCGTCTGGTCAGGTAGCTGCGTCGGGTCAGGTGTTTGCTGCAGCGTCCAGGTCTGGTCCTGAGTCTGCCCCCTGTTCGTGTCGCCTTCTGTCTCACGAGACTCTCCTCTGGCACCACCGCCTTGGTCACCCCTCCCTGCTTCGTCTCCGAGGCATGGCCTCCCGTGTCCTTGTCTCTGGTCTTCCCTGGTCCCTCCCTCCCCTTCCTCCGGGGCCTGGCCCTACCTGCGTCCCCTGTGTCGAGGGGCGGCAGCGGGCTGCCCCTCACTCCTCCCAGTTTCCTCCGACAGAGGCCCCGCTGCAGACGCTTCACATGGACGTGTGGGGCCCGGCCCGCGTCCGTGGACAGGGTCACGAGCGCTACTTCCTGCTGGTGGTTGACGACTACCTGTGCCTCATGCTGCCCTTCTGAGGTGCCTGCACGTTGACTCCACGTTGACCTTACCTCTACTTCTCCGCTCTCCCCGTTGACTCTTATGTGCGCCCATACAGGCAGTGAACTACCTGTGCCTCATGCTGCCCTTCTGAGGTGCCTGCACGTTGACTCCACGTTGACCTTACCTCTACTTCTCCGCTCTCCCTGTTGACTCTTATGTGCGCCCATACAGGCAGTGAACTACCTGTGCCTCATGCTGCCCTTCTGAGGTGCCTGCACGTTGACTCCACGTTGACCTTACCTCTACTTCTCCGCTCTCCCCGTTGACTCTTATGTGCGCCCATACAGGCAGTGAACTACCTGTGCCTCATGCTGCCCTTCTGAGGTGCCTGCACGTTGACTCCACGTTGACCTTACCTCTACTTCTCCGCTCTCCCCGTTGACTCTTATGTGCGCCCATACAGGCAGTGAACTACCTGTGCCTCATGCTGCCCTTCTGAGGTGCCTGCACGTTGACTCCACGTTGACCTTACCTCTACTTCTCCGCTCTCCCCGTTGACTCTTATGTGCGCCCATACAGGCAGTGAACTACCTGTGCCTCATGCTGCCCTTCTGAGGTGCCTGCACGTTGACTCCACGTTGACCTTACCTCTACTTCTCCGCTCTCCCCGTTGACTCTTATGTGCGCCCATACAGGCAGTGAACTACCTGTGCCTCATGCTGCCCTTCTGAGGTGCCTGCACGTTGACTCCACGTTGACCTTACCTCTACTTCTCCGCTCTCCCCGTTGACTCTTATGTGCGCCCATACAGGCAGTGAACTACCTGTGCCTCATGCTGCCCTTCTGAGGTGCCTGCACGTTGACTCCACGTTGACCTTACCTCTACTTCTCCGCTCTCCCCGTTGACTCTTATGTGCGCCCATACAGGCAGTGAACTACCTGTGCCTCATGCTGCCCTTCTGAGGTGCCTGCACGTTGACTCCACGTTGACCTTACCTCTACTTCTCCACTCTCCCCGTTGACTCTTATGTGCGCCCATACAGGCAGTGAACTACCTGTGCCTCATGCTGCCCTTCTGAGGTGCCTGCACGTTGACTCCACGTTGACCTTACCTCTACTTCTCCGCTCTCCCCGTTGACTCTTATGTGCGCCCATACAGGCAGTGAACTACCTGTGCCTCATGCTGCCCTTCTGAGGTGCCTGCACGTTGACTCCACGTTGACCTTACCTCTACTTCTCCGCTCTCCCCGTTGACTCTTATGTGCGCCCATACAGGCAGTGAACTACCTGTGCCTCATGCTGCCCTTCTGAGGTGCCTGCACGTTGACTCCACGTTGACCTTACCTCTACTTCTCCGCTCTCCCCGTTGACTCTTATGTGCGCCCATACAGGCAGTGAACTACCTGTGCCTCATGCTGCCCTTCTGAGGTGCCTGCACGTTGACTCCACGTTGACCTTACCTCTACTTCTCCGCTCTCCCCGTTGACTCTTATGTGCGCCCATACAGACAGTGAACTACCTGTGCCTCATGCTGCCCTTCTGAGGTGCCTGCACGTTGACTCCACGTTGACCTTACCTCTACTTCTCCGCTCTCCCCGTTGACTCTTATGTGCGCCCATACCACGTTGACCTTACCTCTACTTCTCCGCTCTCCCCGTTGACTCTTATGTGCGCCCATACAGGCAGTGAACTACCTGTGCCTCATGCTGCCCTTCTGAGGTGCCTGCACGTTGACTCCACGTTGACCTTACCTCTACTTCTCCGCTCTCCCCGTTGACTCTTATGTGCGCCCATACAGGCAGTGAACTACCTGTGCCTCATGCTGCCCTTCTGAGGTGCCTGCACGTTGACTCCACGTTGACCTTACCTCTACTTCTCCGCTCTCCCCGTTGACTCTTATGTGCGCCCATACAGGCAGTGAACTACCTGTGCCTCATGCTGCCCTTCTGAGGTGCCTGCACGTTGACTCCACGTTGACCTTACCTCTACTTCTCCGCTCTCCCCGTTGACTCTTATGTGCGCCCATACAGGCAGTGAACTACCTGTGCCTCATGCTGCCCTTCTGAGGTGCCTGCACGTTGACTCCACGTTGACCTTACCTCTACTTCTCCGCTCTCCCCGTTGACTCTTATGTGCGCCCATACAGGCAGTGAACTACCTGTGCCTCATGCTGCCCTTCTGAGGTGCCTGCACGTTGACTCCACGTTGACCTTACCTCTACTTCTCCACTCTCCAGGTAAGCCCCTCCCCTCTCTTCCATTCCATGCCCTCCCTGCCCCATTACCGTCCTGCTGCATGTCTTCTTATGCCACACAACACATGCGTGAAAGAATCAATGTACATGCTTCTTTCTCCTCCCTCTCCCTCTCTTCCCATCCCTACCCTCCTCCCCTCCCGCCCCTCCCGTCGAACCGTCCCTTCCATTCCCCCGCCCCTTCCCATCCCTCACCTCACACCCATCCCTCTCCCCCTTTCTCCAATCCTGCTGCGACAGCTGTACCTGATGTGGTTACCAGAGACGGCTTTGAGGCTCCCCAAAAGTGCGCCCCTTCCCCCTTCTTCCCGTCCCCATTTCTCCCCTCCTGCTGCATCAGCTGTACCTGATGTGGTTACCGGAACTGGGGCCCATGCGGTTACCACAGGATGACTTTGTGGGCAGTAAATCAACCAAGGTGAGATCAAATGTTCAGGTGTTTCAGGTGCCTTCAGGTGTTTCAGGTGCCTTCTGCTAGCCTTCAGGTTCTCAGGTGAGTGAGTGGAGTGCCCCTTGTTGTCTCCTCTCCTTCACCATCCTTCTGCATCTACCTCTCCTTCCGCATGTGCCCCTCACCTCACTGCCTGTTGCATGTGCATGAGTGTTTTCATGTGCATGTGCATGTGTATGTGCATGTGTATGTGTATGTGCATATGCATGTGTATGTGCATGTGCATGTGCATGTGTATGTGCATGTTTATGTGTATGTGTATGTGTATGTGTATGTGTATGTGTATGTGTATGTGTATGTGTATGTGTATGTGCATGTGAATGTGCATGTGTATGTGTATGTGTATGTGCATGTGCATGTGCATGTGCATGTGTATGTGTATGTGCAAACATGCATGCACACATGCACGCATCCATCAGAGCAGGGCCCACCAGTTCAACTACCGAACGCTGCTGGCTCACACAGCCAGTGACGTGCTCTCCTTACACAGTGAGTCTACTTGTGGGGTTACTTGTATCGTACTTGTACTGTACGTGTACTGTACTTGTAATGATCTCGTGGCTTATTTGTTTATGGTGCACTTTTAGCGAGTAAGATGTGGGACACGTGAGTTGCAGTAGTGTTACTTGCAGTGCTGCCTAACTTTCTTGATAGTGACTGTTCAATAAGCGTGATGATTGTTTGTTTTCTCTTGTTGGTTGATTCGCTTACTGCACCAAGAGCGACTCGACTCAGATTCATTCAGCATGCATGCAACGAGTGGGTCTTGAGATGCCACTAACGAATGTGCCTTGCATTGTGCTCCAGAATCCAGATTGCCTCCTTGTTCTCCTCTCCTCTACCTCACCTCTGGCTCATCTCATCCTACCCCTTTGCTTGCCTGTGATGTTCCCTCTCGTCCTCCACTCATAGAACTTCTGGGGCAGAACAGGCGAGAGCTGAAGGGGCAGGTGGCAGAGGGGGTGGAGAAGATGGGGTTAGAGCAGACGAAGCAGCAGCTGCAACAACCATCCCTTCCCCCCTTTCCCTCCCTTCTGCTCCCAACCCCCATCTCATCCCCCTCCCCTCCCAGAGCTGCAGGAGCAGAACAGGCGAGAGCTGAAGGGGCAGGTGGCAGAGGGGGTGGAGAAGATGGGGTTAGAGATGCTGCAGACGAAGCAGGACAGTGCGCGCACGGGCCACTGCTGATGATGCATCAACCATCCTTTCCCCTTGCTCCCCCTATTTTCCGCTGTCAACCCCCAAATCATCCCCCTCCCAGAGCTTCTGGAGCAGAGCAGGAGAGATTTGAAGGGGCAGGTAGCAGAGGGGGTGGAGAAGATGGGGTTAGAGATGCTGCAGACGAAGCAGGTCAGTGCGCGGGCCGCTGCTGACGTGGCGGACTGGTGGCAGCACGAGCAGGGCAGGCTGAAAGCCATGAGCCAGGACGTCGGGCAGCTGAAAGATATTGTCGGGCAGCACGCAAGGAAGCTGGAGGCCCAAGTGCGAGCGGTGCAGGTGGGTTGCCATGGGCTGGGAGAATTTGTGGGACGGCCGTCCACCTCGCTCGAAAAGATTTTGTAAGATAAAGATTTCCGTTCCATCCCATTGAGTTCGTTCCCGTTCCATCCCTTTATCTTCCTCTGCGGATAATCAGGGAGTCTGCTTTAGAGGCGCCTATAATGAGCACCTCCCTTCCTTTTTCCTCCCCTCACTGCCTTGCAAGAACTCAGGAAGCCTCTGGAAGCAGCGGGGAGCAACAGAGAGCCGGCAAGGATGGTTTCCCCTTGTTCGATGGGGGGGATAAAGAGGGCGACGAGGATGGGGAGTCAGCAAAGCAGGAGCAGCGGCAGAAGCAGCGGTATGAGTCGTTGAAGCACTTGTGGGTGGCGGATGACCGCCCTGCTCTCTGGCAGCAACGAGCCTTCCAGCGCCACGGGTCGTTTGGTTTTATAAAGTTCAGGTGAGACGAGGGGCCTGGGCGTGCGTGCAAGTCAGGAGGCAGTGGCATATGGGGATAAGGATGGATGGACTCCAGATTTGTTGCACTCGTCAACTTTAGGAGTTTTGAAAATGATGATGCAATGCAACGGGACAAGGTTCCGATTTGTTCTTCTCAATTCTCGAGTAGAGTCACAACCGCGTGTAACGATTCGATTTTTGCTTCAGTCGACTCAAAATCTCGGATAGGTTGTAGTTCTTAGTTCTAGCAATCTGCCACAATATGTATGGATTGTTGCAACACCTACCACACACATGCCCTCCTGCATCCTTCCCCTGACCCCTCCCACACCCGTCCTTCCCCTTCCAGCGCCTACCGTGTGACTCCTCGTTGGCAGTTCTGGGGTGGGCTTTGAGTCCTCATAAGCCCACAATTCCTACTGTTCCCCACTCACACCCACACCTTTCCCCCCCCAGTGCCTACCGAGTGAATGCATCCACAGTGGCAGTGCTAGGGCTAGCGTCCCTCCCCATGCACCATGGCCGCCGCTTCTCCTCCTGCCGCTGGCACGCCTCCTCCCCTGCTGCTGCTGGGAGGGTTGACTATGGGGGAGCTGCTGGTGCTGGTGGTGCTGCTGGTGCTGGTGCTGGTGGGGGTGGTGGGGGTGGTGGGGGTGGTGGGGGTGGTGGGGGTGGTGGGGGTGGTGGGGGTGGTGGGGGTGGTGGGGGTGGTGGGGGTGGTGGGGGTGGTGGGGGTGGTGGGGGTGGTGGGGGTGGTGGGGGTGGTGGGGGTGGTGGGGGTGGTGGGGGTGTGACCGAAGGCAAGCTTGTGCCTCTCTATGTGGAGGAGCATCATGATTATCTGGTAACCCCATGAATATCGAGGTGATTTTTGAGGCGCCTAAAGAATCATCTTAAGGCAAGCTTGTTCCGCTCTATGTGGAGGAGCATAGCATCATGGCGATCTGGTAACCCCATGAATTTCCAGTAACTCCCTCTTGCTTTTTCCGGTTTTTCTTGCCTTGAGCCGTCCCCAGAATCGCACCACGCTCACTGCGGGGTGCAGAGGTGCAGTTGCTGTGTGTGCCGTGCCGGGCCCACCTACTCATTTGAGCACCTCAAAAGCGCCTCTTGAGGAAAAGGCATGCCAATGCCAATAAAAGGCTCTCTTGGCACGCCTTTGCCTCTTCACCCCACCCCTTCTCCCTCCTTCTTCTTCTCCCTTTTCCCCTTCTCCCTTCCTTTTCGCCCTGGCAGTACGAGGCAGTGGTGCTGCTGTGTGTGCTGGACGCGCCTTCAGCAGCGTCAGGGGGCGTGTTGGAGGCGGAGGTCGATGGCGAGGTGCTCTTCCCCTTCGTGGAGCAGCCGGGACAGGTGAGGGCAGGTGGGGTGAAGATAGGTGAAGATAGGTGAAGATAGGTGAAGATAGGTGAAGATAGGTGAAGATAGGTGCTCATTGAGTGGCTGCACTTCCACCCTCTCTTTCGCCGGGCACCCACCCCCTTCCCAATGCTTCCCCACCTGCTTAATGCTCACACTCTTATCCCCTTCCCCAATCCACAGCCCATGCAAGACCCGTCAACCTTTCCCGCCAACATCGTCCTGTGTGGGCCGCCCATGTTCTGCGCCATCAGCCCCAGGGCGCTCACCAATGTTTCACCACCTGCTTCATGCCCACACACCCAACCCCTTCCCCAATCCACAGCCCATGCAAGACCCATCAACCTTTCCAGCCAACATAGTTCTCTGTGGGCCGCCCATGTTCGGAGCCATCAGCCCCAGGGCGCTCACCGAGTGGCTGCAATTCCACCCTCTCACCCCCTCGCACCCCTCTGTGTTGTTCCACCTGCTGCATGCTCCCACTCCCACTCGTCAGCCCATGGAGGACCCGTCAACTTTCCCTGCCAACATCGTCCTCTGTGGCCCCCCAATGTTCGGCGCTATCAGCCCCAGGGCGCTCATTGAATATCTGAACTGCCTCCCACTCCCACTCTCACTCCCGCTCCCACGCCACAGCCCATGGAGGATCCATCAACCTTCCCAGCCAACATAGTTCTCTGCGGGCCGCCCATGTTCGGCGCCATCAGCCCCCGGGCGCTCACCGAGTGGCTGCACTTCCACCGCCTGCTGCTGCCGGTGGACCGTTTTGTCCTTTATGACGCGGGCGGCGTGGCCAACCACGCTGACGTCAGCGGCGCGGTGGAGCCGTGGGTGCGAGCGGGGGTGGTGGAGGTGGTGGGATTCGAGGAGTCAACACAGTACGACGTGTGTTCTTATGCGCAGGTAAGCAGCTCTGTATTTTCCCGGGTATGATGCTGCTTATCCACTTAAGGAGTGTAGGAGTGGGTGCAGCCGTGGGTGCAGCCGTGGGTGCAGGCGTGGGTGCAGCCGTGGGTGCAGGCGTGGGTGCAGCCGTGGGTGCAGCCGTGGGTGCAGCCGTGGGTGCAGCCGTGGGTGCAGCCGTGGGTGCAGGCGTCGGTGCGGGCGGGGGTGGTGGAGGTCGTAAGGTTTGAGGAGTCAACAGAGTATGACGTGTGGCAATAAAGGCCTAGCCTAGTTGACACTCTTTTCCCCCTCCTTCCCCGCCAACTCCCACCCCCACCCCTCAGGCCCTCTCAAACCACGACTGTCTGTACGGCAACCGCCACAACGCCCGCTGGCTGCTCTTCGCCTACTTGACGCTCACTACTCTCTATCCCTCCCCACCCTCGCCAACTCCTACTCAGGCCCTCTCAACGCACGACTGTCTGTACAGCAATCGCCACGGGGCGCGGTGGCTGCTCTTTGCCGACCTGGACGAGTTTGTCGAGGTGCTGCCGCCCGCCACGCTGCAGCAGCTGCTACAAGACAACGCCGGCCGCCCGTGGATCACGTTCGGGTGCACCGTCTTCAACAGCTCGTTCTGCCGCCCGCAGGATCCATGGCAGGGCGGCACAACCAGGAGGAGAAGGAGGAGGTTGCTACAGGGAGGAGGGGAACAGGGAGGGGAAGGGGAAGGAGGAGAAGGAGGGGAACAGGGAGGGGAAGGAGGAGGAGAAGGAGGGGAACAGGGAGGGGAAGGGGGAAGAGGGGGAGGAGGGGATTGGGGTTCTAGCGGCATGGTTTCCTCCCGTCCATTCATAGTGGAGGGGGTGAGGTACCGGTGGCCACACGCCTACTGCATGAACACCTCCCTCTACCCGGACCACCTCTGTCTCGACCAGTTCGGCCACCGCAAATACATCCTCAACCCACGCCGCGTCTCCCTCGCCCAGGTGAGAGTTGCTCGCAGTGAATCACGCCTGGATGAACTTGACTTGAGGGTTACATCGTCTTTTCTGGCGCCGAAAAGTAAGTGAACGGACTTGACAGTTATATCGTCAACCCTCGCCGCTTCTCCCTCGCTCCCTACCTACCACCCCTCCCTCTCACAGATCCACGTGATCCTCAGGGTGTGATTAGTAGATTTCTGAGTTGATTCAAGAATCGACTTCTCCCTGACCTCCTACCTACCACCCCTCCCTCGCACAGATCCACGTGATCATCGGCGGCGATATGGACGGCCTGGATCTGCCGACAGACGTGGCGAGATTCGCGCACTACAGAGGGCTGACGACACGCGGGTACCCCATGTGCGACCTGGGTGCGCCCAGCCGCTGGTGGCGTTACCACGATGGGGTGGCGAGAATGGCCCAGGCTGCCCGCTCCTGCCCTGCTCTTGTCGCTCCAGTCCCTGAGGTGAGGCATGTTTTCAGCCATGGGCGCACGCGGCAGCACAGGGGGCTGACAGCGCGACCTGGGTGCTCCCAGTGCATGGTGGCGCTACCACAAGGGCATGGCCCCGATGGCCCCGATGGCCCCGATGGCCCCGATGGCCCCGATGGCGGCCCAGGCTGCTCGCTCCTGCCCTGCTCTTGTTGCTCCAGCTCTTGAGGCAGACAGGGCGGGGAATGTTGAGTCGACTCAAATGTCATCTTACCGAGTGTGTGGTGTGGTGGCGGCACTACGGTGGTGGGGTGGCCGGGGGAGAACAAGCAAAGGCTGCTCGCTTGTGCCCTGCACTTACTGAGTCGGTTCTTGGGGCGGACAGAGAGGTGAGGTGTGGTGAGATGAGGTGAAGTGAGGTCAGGTGTGGTTTCTCAGCTTTGCTTGTTCTCCCCCGCACCCACAAGGACACACATTCACGCACTCATGCACACACGTATGCACAGAGGCATGCGCACGTGCTCACATGCACACACATATACACGCACATAAACACACACACACACCCACACACACACACACACCCACACACACACACACACACACACACACACAATCACGCACATCCGCTGTTCCCCTTTTGTTTGCATGGCCCATCACAAAGCCAACCTCCCCCACACCTCCCTACCTACCCCTTTGCCTCCTCACCCCATCCCATACCACCCCACCCCACCCCACCCCACCACACATGCAGGGCTGCACAGCGCAGGCTCTTGCGAGAAGCATTGCATCGTCGTGACACGATGGGCTAAAGCTCGCTCGCTACCATGAGTTGCCTTCCTGTGTCAGCCACGCCACGCCTGCCTGGCCCAAAAAAGTCCTGCTGCCTTGTGACTACTTTGGACATTGGCTGGTATGAGTCACCAACAAGACTGCTGGAAGGAAGGCTTGCCGAACGAGTTGGCTTCTTTCCTGCGTGAGGAGGCCAGTGCAATAGGCATGCTGTATTCTTCTGTGTACTAGTAACAAGAGTCTGCCAGGCAGTGCCATAGCTTCTTTAAATTCCGGTAGGGTGCTTAAGCTAGTCAGTGCGATCATTGCACTCGTGCACCCTGGGTCAACAAACAATCATTCTCAGAGCACGAGTACCGGAATCCTACACTGGGAGATAAGCACCACAAACGAAGAGTGAGCGTGTTGTGGATAAAGCGTACATATATTCGTTATGCTAAAGAATACAAAGCCTTGCAAGGTGACAGCCATGCCCTATTCTATCAGATCACCAACATAATTTCCTAGCAAAAGGTAACAAAAGCTCCGAGATCGGAGGGGGGCCTCCACAGCCTTTAGCATCAAGAAAATCGAGCATTGGGAGTTGATTTTGTATTTCATCAGGCAGAACCGCCAGCTGCTTGCAGTTGCGGAGATTCAGGCACTTGAGTCTCCTAAGTTGAGACAAGCCAGGAGGGAGAGAGCGGACAGAAGAGCTGCTGATCTCCAGATCAACGAGGCAGGATAATTCAGAGAGAGACGCAGGGAGACGAGTGAGGGATGAGCAGTCTGGTAAGTCCAGGTGGCGCAGCCTTGAGAGCGCGCCAAGCTCTTTTGGAAGAGAACTTAACTTTCGTGCGTGAATCTGCAGGGATGTCAGGTGCTGAAGGGTTGTGATAGCCGTAGGCAGCCGTGTGAACTCATCACTCAAGGTATAAATGCACAGCTGTCGTAGCTCCTGCAAAGTCGATCCATCAGATTCCAGCAGATTTTCCAAGCTGCGAACTCCCATCATCAATGTTAAGTTGCGGAGGCGAGAAAGACTGGTCAACGTGAAAAGGAACTCTTCCGCCTCCCCCCCATCTGCTCCCAATCCCAACGCCAACTCCAAACGCTCCAGACCTGAGAGATTGGCAGAAATCGCCAAGACACCTGCTGCATCAACAAAACCCAAGCGCACATCTCTGAGCTTCGAAAGCAGTGACATGTCTGGCAGAGGTACCACCTGCTCACTGATGAGGTAATATAAAGTCTGGAGGCTGAAGGGTAGAGTCTGGAGGGTTCCGTTCAGGTGCTCACAATCCCTTAGCTCCAACTGCTCCAGCCTGGTAAGGCGGTCCAACCTCCTGGGGATTAAAGAGAGACTGGGACAGTTTTTAATCTTCAGTACTCGAAGGCTGACTAGAGCTGTCAAGGATTCCGGAAGCTCCTGGATGTCTGGGCAATTCTGAATGTAAATCTCCTGCAGGTTTGTCATCTCCCCCAAGCCATCTGGAAGCTCGTCAATACTGCACTGATCCAGTGACAGCCTGGTCAATGAAACCAGCTGTGAGAAAGAGGGCGGCAGATGCGCTTCAATGTTTTCCTTGAGACGGAAGCTTCGAAGATTGGTTAGTTCACCCAAATCTTCTGGAAGGGAGCGGATAGACGAGCTGTGAAGGTGCAGAGATTGGAGTCCTGTGAGGCAACCGAACTCTGGTAACTCATCCATCTCCTCACATCCGAGCAGAACGAACGACTCCAGAGATGCGAGTCTGGTGAAGGAAGCAGGCATACGGAGAAGAGGCAGACTGTCCAGCACCAGGGTCTTCAGAGCTGGAAGATCTCCAAAATTCTCGGGCAGAGTGAAGATGCTGCAATTGGAAATTGTCAGCTTTTCCAGGCAGGAAAGAGACGTAAATTGGTCAGTCAAATCGGTGAGGTATCTACAGTAACGGATGCTCAGTTCTTCAAGGCAAGGCATCACCTCTCCCAGACTGTCTGGAAGGCTCTCTTGCTCGTTGCAATCTATGAGCTGCAGGCGTTTCAGCGATCTGTAAGGAAATGTTCGCGGAAAAAAAACGCTGAACTGTGCATGGCAGATGCCCAGTTTCAATGTGTTGAGAAAAGGTAGTTGTGCAAGAGAAAAGGCAGGAGGAGTTTCAGAAATCAGACGAATCTCATTGGGCAAGGAGAGGCTGGTGAGGTTGGTGAGATGGAGGAGGTTGGAAAGCTGCTCGTAGTGGAGGTAGGGGGTTTCTATGGATAGTTCCGTCAGAGAAGCTAGGGAGTTGCATTTTGACGAACTGAGGATAAAAGTATTGGGCAAGACGAGGGTGCATAGATTCTGAAGCTGGAAGAAAGAAGCTGGTGGCCTCACATTTTTCCGAAGACAAGAAAGCGACAGCTGCTCCAGATCCGGACAACCGCGAAAGAAATTATCCAAGCCAGGTTTGGTTATCGGGCAGTGCTTCTTTCCACCTTCGTCTGCTGCCAGAGTCAACTTCCCGACATGAAACGCTCTCAGCCTAGGGCACGCAGCGGCAAGGTCAGTAAGAAAGGCGTTGTCCAGAATTTCCACACTGCTATCCGACAGGTGCAGATGCATCCCAAAATGTGCGAGGTCGGGGTGGGATGTTTTTTAGGGATTGCGAAGGAGTATCTTTCCTAAACCTACCTACAGGTTGCATTTCTGGGTTCGCGACTCGGGAATCAGTGGGGTGGAGCATCGAAGAAATTTCCACGCCACACTCGCGAGCGTTATTATTGGTCGAACCATTTCGACTTCATCCAGGAAACTTCCAACAAACCATTCGGGCGATTGCTATTGGTCGTTCGGTTCAAACCTACTGCTCTGTAAGAATTGAGTTTTGATGTACTCCTTCCAAGAAGCAGCGGCTTGCGAAAGATTTGACACAAAACTGGTCCCGCTAAAGATGTTCTCCGTTACTGTGCACCCAGAAAAAATTGTGATGGAAATTGTCTGTTGAAATGTCCCTTTTCAAAAATAGTAAAGAGCTTTGAATGCTTAGACATGCATTTTTTAGGTCCTACTTGCCACCCAGCACTTTTATCAGTTTACATTACATGATTAACTACAGAGATTGTCTGTTATGATCGTTGGGAACGTTAAATTCACTACTAAATTGTTCTACCACCAACTAATTGGTAAAGATCACGACTCACTATGCCGTTTCAACGCTTTTTTTGCAAGTTTTATTCATAGCACTAAGTCTTAGATGATATGAGAAGGCTGTCAACCTAATTCAATGGCATTCGCATGATGGGAGACGATGTCGATTCAACGATGCGTACCTTTTTTTCCATGTTTTTAACCACCACTGAGTTATTAATGACATAATAAGGGTGCCAGCCCATTTTTGTGTCAATCGCATGCCACCACCATGAGTGATTCTATTTTGAACATCAAATGAAGTTAAACCGTTCAAGTACGGACATAAATATCACTGAGTTAAGTTTCATGTTAATTTTGAAAGTTTCCAGATGAATTTAATTTCTTTCAAATTGATCGAGTAGGCCTAGGGGAGGCTGGAAAACCACAGTCAAATTGATTCAAACCGCAAACGTGGTGGTTACGAGCCAAATTGCGTGCATTTGGGGCAAAAACCAACCAAGGTGAGTGTTTCAGCGTTCATGCATATGTATTAACGTATTATTAACATAAATGTGGGTGTCTCAGAAATAAATATCCTCAAGATTGGCAATAGTCTGGCCAAATATCTGGTTGCCATTTTGACATATTATTGCATGAGATTCTGTAACGTAATGTATTTAAGCAACCAATTTTTACAAAAGTTAGTGTTTCCAGCTGCAACGACACTCCCGCAATATTCACGAGTCAATATTCTGGGGGAAGGGGGAACAGCGACGCGCAGGTGGTTGACAAGTGGGAAATGCTGTCACTATGCGGCCGGTCTTCGGTTTTCAGTGCGACGGATGAACGTCTGGCTTCCAGAAACGACATGTGTGGGACTAAACAGTACTCAGCAGTGGTGACGTGTCCCATTATTTGTTATTCCAGAATTATTGCAACTGTTCAGGTAGTCTTCGGTTAAGGAGAATGTTTGGTAAATAGTGTATGCTGTTTCCGTAGACGTGTGATGTGACAACTCTGTACTCGTATGAACAACGTTGCGGGCAGATAGAAGGAAAATTGGGGTTTGGTGATTTCAGCATGTGACAGGCGCGTCTCTTGTCGCGTGCAGCACAGTTGCAGCAACCTGTGCTTTCGTAATGCTGATCGATTCTAGAACCTGGCGAGAGCTGCTGCTGAGCTGATGGGATCCTTTGTCGCTTTGCAACGTTTTGCTGCTGAGCTCTGAAAACTTTTATACCCCACCTCGTTCTACTGTACTTCACTCATATGTGCCTTGCAACTATGCCTTTCTCACAATCAGTACTTGTTTCTCCCCAATACATTGTGCAAGAAAAAAAAAAGTGAACGAGGAACAAAGCACGAAACGACAAAAGCGCCAGCGGTGCAAGGCATTGCGCTCAACTGCCCCCCGGCACAGTCATTTCTTGGCGACATTCAGCACCTTGTATTCCCTCCTCTTCCTCTTGTCTTGCACTTAGCTTGCATTTTTGTGCTCGATGGCTGTTAGGGCATCAGTCTCCTGCTCCTATCATATCGCCCTTAGGCGTTTTTTTCCCTTGTTGCCAGATGTTGGTCTTCGTGCGCAACAACGACAGTGTGTGAGCAGATGCGAGGGTGTTTGCAAATGATTACGTGAACTTCGCTGAGAGGTGCGCTGCTAAGTTGACTTGCTATGTCATGCAATTTTTCGTATCAAGCATTCTATCCGTTCCTAATGTCCCTTCTGTTACTCTGTGTCTTTCCGTCCTATGCGACGTGCCTGTCCAGCGCTTTGGCTTTGTATTTTCAGTTCGTGTTTCCTGATTTGCGACTGGTCTGATTGTTGCTCTTTCCTGTTTTGCCTATTCTCACTCCGCTTTTCGTTTCTCCTCCTTCCCGTTCCTTTCCCGACGTCCCCATTATTCGTATTTGTCTAATCATACAGAATCGTCACGGTTCTACCACAAATCGTCGTCGGAACTCCCTCGACTGCACCTCGTGCTGCGAATCGTCGCGGAAATGCATGCGGGCAATGATCCGCCGCAGCTATGTGCTATCGTGCCGAGAGTGGCGGCGAGAGATGCGGCTATGCCGCCGTTAGTGGCGATGACGATAAGTTTTCCTTTCCATGTTATGACTCGTTCATTCATGCCGTTCCCCCAGTAAACATTCCTCGTTTATTGATGCTAGCGCTTCTGCCATCGAGTGTGACTGCACCATCTCTGGTTTTCTCTCCCCTTCTCCAGACTACCCCCCAAGATTTTTCCCCCCCTGTGCTTGTGGTTTTCTCCCACACCCTCCTCACCCCAGTTCTCTCCCAACGCAGTGTTTAGGGTAACTAAATGACACAAGGGCATTGAAGAGTAGTGTTCGGGTTCCTGTGGGATTCTGGCTGCTTTGGAGAGGCGCCAGATAGTAATAGTTACATTCTGGTTTTGTTACGCTGATTATTTGTAAAATGTAATTATACATTTCTGTGGCATAAGAGCAAATTTCGATATACAGAACTATCAACCACGTTATAGCGGATTGCAGAAAGCAAATATTGCATGGCTGAAGGTTATTAGATTGCGCATTTGTAATCACATGCTCATAAGCTATAATAAGAGCTCCGAAATTAGTGTACATGTAACTGAATTTGTAGCCTTGCTTACCAGCATCTTGTTCCCATGGAAAATTGTCGCAACCAATCGAATTTCAAACGAGCGAACCAATCACGGTGCCAAAATGTCAATCCAAATATGTGCGATGCCAATCGGATCCAGCCATGAGACGCACGCTGATTGGCTTGTTCAGTTCGAAGTTACGAGAGAGTATTTTTTCTGTTCTCGCTAAGCGGCTGAGATAAGCGGCTGAGATCGGGTGTTCAGTTCGAAGTTACGAGAGAGAATGATTTCTGATAACGCTCGATAAGCGGCTGAGATTGAGCTGGTACTTTTCCAAGAAATTTCTCAACAGCCCATCCCAACCAGAGTTACGGAGAGGTATGTGAGCCACAATCTTTGGGGTAGGTCTTCACAATCTTACGGGAGAGCTACCGCAATGTAGCAATCCCGTAACTTCGGAAACTCGGACATTTTGGGATGTGGGTCAGATGCGGTAAACACGCAACAGCGTTGAGCACATCCTGGCGAGAAACGACCCGGTCTTCCTTCACGAGGAGAGACGACACGTGGCGTTGAGTGATTCGCCGCCAGCGACGGCAGATGGAC
This sequence comes from Closterium sp. Naga37s-1, assembly GCA_947471745.1. Lineage (NCBI taxonomy): Eukaryota > Viridiplantae > Streptophyta > Zygnematophyceae > Desmidiales > Closteriaceae > Closterium > Closterium sp. Naga37s-1. The sequence continues at coordinate 1,782,187 of CANJKZ010000118.1, read as the reverse complement.
GCGAGCAGCAGAGTGTACGCTGCGTCTGCGGAGGCGGGAGGAGGGGTCGGCAGGGGAGTGTCTCTTTGCCCGTAGAGAGGCTCTTCAGGCGTAACGTTTTCGTAGATGTACTTAGATCGAGGCGACACGATGTTCCACGAATCATCGCAAGAGGTTGGTCGTTCATGAGGCCAGAATATCCTGACGAGGATATCGTCAGGAAGATCGTTAATGTGAGTAGATCCAGAGTCCATACGCGCCATGTCTGTATGAGCTCACGAGCACTTTCTAGGTCCTCAGGAAAAGAACTGGCAGCGACTGAGAAAACAACAATAACACCGGAGCTGAACTGCAGTTTCACGAGTATCCTGCGCAAAAGATAGGCTCGATCGGAAAGGTCAGTCAATTCTGTCCATCCTGCCTACTACTAGGCAACAACTTCCTACGTCTGAATGTAGAGGAGGGTCGCCTTTTGTTCGACTCTGCGACTCTAGGTGCGACTTTCGCTTTGGAATTGAACCCATCACATGGAGCGGCACGCACACCTGGCTTTCTGCGGCTGCTGCACCGTGCATGCTCGCTCACTCGGGGCGAACCATTTCCGAGGCTCCTCGAAGGTAGCTTGATGCTCCCACTCACCCGGCTCTGCGCTTCGGGCAACGTCTACTTCGGGTTTCGCAGGAGCATCCCGTGAATTATCACACATACTCACCCGGCTCTGCGCTTCGGGCAATGTCTACTTCGGGTTTCGCGGGAGCATCTCGCGGCTCCCGTGAATTATCACACGTGGCATGATCATAGCGCAGCTCGCAGTGTGATCGTTAAAGCTTCTAATACAATACATGGCATGATTATGGTCGATACGGACGTATATCAGGTTATGGTCTAAAAAAAAACATACGCCTTGGACTGGTGGTTACTGCAGCATGCCGTTGGAGAGCGGGGTGACGCCGTGTTGCAGCACCTGGTGCAGCGCTGCGACGACTCAAAGGTGAGGAAAGTGCATGATTTGACGTTTGCAACGCCTTGACGCATGGGCGGGTGGTCACTGCAGCATGCCGTTGGAGAGCGGGGTGACGCCGTGTTGCAGCACCTCGTGCAGCGCTGCCACGGCCTCCTCTGTATCTCGCACCTCCGATGATGCACTGAACGACAGCCGCTGCACGTTGAACTGGTGGGGTGGGGGCAGTCGGGAGAGGGTTGGGGAGCAGGTGTGTGTTTGAGGAACAAAGGTGTGTTGAGGCGCATTGCAGCGCTGCCACGGCCTCCTTGTGTCCCGCACCTCCGATGATGCACAGGCGCTGCACGTTGAACTGATGGGGTGGGGGGGGAGGAGGTGAGGGGTGGGGAAGAGGGATGCGTTTGAGGAACAAAGGTGTCCTGGGGCACACGGGAGAACATCCACTGGTGCAGTGCTGCAGCAGTCTCCTCTGTGCTACACACAGCAGATGATGCACTGAACAGCACTTCTGAGTCGACTGGAAAAAACGATAATTGTTGACTCAAAGTACTGCAGAACCTTGCCTCCGTGCCATACCTCAGCTCCACAACCACCGCCCTTGCTGTACCTACCTTAGCGCTGTGTCACACACGGATATTAACACCCTTGACCTTTGAGCCGACTCAAAAGAGGTGACCTTTGAGTCGACTCAAAAGTCACACACGGATATCAACGCCCTTGCAACCGATGCTGATGAACAGTGCATCGTATACCTTGGCCCCACCCACACAGCGCACACAGAATGGAACCTACCTTGCCTCACCTACCTTGCCCCACCCTTGCCTCTGCTCCGCCATACCTTGGCGCCGTGTCGCACTCGAATGCCATCGATGCTGATGAACAGTGCATAGTCGACCAGCCGCCGTTGTTCTCACAGGAAGCACCAACAGCACACATCACGCATACAACTGAAAGCACCGCCCTACCTTGCCTCCTCCTTACCTTGGCGCCGTGTCGCACGCGAATATCAACGCCCTTGCCGTCGATGCTGATGAACAGTGCATCGTCCACCGGCTGCGGCAGGATCGACGCCAGCTGGCGCTTCAGATCCGATCCCAGCCGTACGTTCAGCTCCTGCTCATGGGGGAGGCACGTAACGGTGCAATTTGATGTCATCCGTGTGACGATTAGATTCCATCCATGCCATACATACACTCACATGCACTCGCTCCTCCCATGACACTCCCTCATCTCTCACGTGCTGACTTGACTTCTTCGTGTATCCCACCCCGCCCACAAGGTTCTCTCACAGCAGAATGGCGTCTGGTGTGGCCCATTTTTGAGACGTCTCAGTTTTGATTCTGAGACGTCTCAGTTTTGATTCTGAGACGTCTCAGTTTTGATTCCGAGACGTCTCAAAACTAGTTCCTGGTGTATCAGGGCTCTCTCACAGCACAATGGCGTCTGCCGTGGCCCACCCACCCACTCACATGCAGAATGGCCTCTGTGTCTCATCAGGTGTGACAAACCCTTGCACCCATCTACTCCCCACTCACATGCCGCATCCCCCCACAATTATCCACTCACATGCAGAATGGCCTCGGTGTCATGCAGCACAATGGCATCCGGTGTGGCAGCAAGATAGTCCTTCACGTCGATCCATGCCACCGTGCCAAACCCGCCCACAAAGTAGATGTCACTGGTGAGGGGAGAGGGTGAGGGTGGGAGGAAGGAGGGGGAAAAGCGGTAAGCCCTACCAAGGTACGCTATGCAAGAGTAGCTGAAGCTGCCACGGACACAACCAGTTCCTTCACGTCAATTCACGCCACCGTGCCAAACCCCCCACCCCCCACCCCCCATAAAGGAGATGTCGCTGGTGAGAAGAGGGATAAGGAGAGTACAAGTGAGTTCGGCAGAAGAAGGAAGAGAAAGGGACGGAAGGCGGGAGCAAAGGGGTGACGAGAGATTCGACAATTAGTAAAAACTACAACTGACCATCTTCGGAAGTTTCCTACATGTGCAACTCTGCCAGATCTGCTGCATGCGGGTGGATGGGGGTGCAATAGGGGGCTAGTAACCCTACCAGATCTGCTGCATGCGGTAGTAGCTGAAGTTGCCCCACATCTGCGCGGCACCGTGGTGGTGGCGGCGGGCAAAGAAGCGCTGCGCCCACTGCTGCTGGGAGGCCGGCACCGGATACACGTCTCCGAATATGGTGGCTCGCGCGTTGGCCAGCCCACTCCACCCTGGGATCTGATACAGGGGGGAAGGGGAGAGAAGGGTAGCAGGATAAATTGAGCCGGCAGGGCAGGTTGAGGGGGCTGTTCCCTTCCCAAAGAAGCGCTGCGCCCACTGCTGCTGGGCGGGCGGCACCGGATATACGTCTCCGAATATGGTGGCATGGGCGTTGGCCAGCCCACTCCACCCTGGGAACTTCGGACAACAGCAGAAATGAGTGGAGATAAACAGAAATATACATCTACGAAACTAAAGAGGGGAAGCGTGAGAAAGCGTGGTGACGTAGGCGAGTTGGTTACCTGGACAACAAGAGTGCAGCGAGGGTCTGCAAGCATGTTGCGCGTGTGGATGGAGAGAGGCGAGAGGAGGAAGATGGGATCTGCACACAGAAAATAAGAAAATACGGAATTTACAAATTTATATATGTAAAAACTACGGATATCCCAGTTTAGAGAAAGAAACGGATCATCTGATACTTCGAAAATTGACTATTACAAGAATAGAGATTCTAGATAACATAATGATGCTTCAATATCTGGGAAACGAAGACTTACGGCCCTCGTCGTCGGTGGCAAAGTCAACGAGCGAGCCTCCATAGGTACGCACGAAGAGGCTCCACCCAACAAACAACTTATGGCCCTTGAGTTTGAACCTCCCCACTTACGGCCCTCGTCGTCGGTGGCAAAGTCAACGAGCGAGCCAAAGGGATACCCCTTGCGTCGGTGGTGCATGCGCGACATGATGCTGCAGAGGTGGGCGAAGCGAGCCTGTGTGGTAGACAGGGGGGACAACAGGGGGGAAGAGGGAGGGAGGGGAGGGTGTATATTTCTTGTTATTTCAAACACCCACTCAACCAAACAGGTACCCCTTGCGGCGGTGGTGCATGCGCGACATGATGCTGCAGAGGTGAGCGAAGCACGCCTGTGTTGCACACACCAGGGGATACGAGGGGAAAGGATAAGGGGTTATGGTGCTTCAATGAATGGATGCATTGCGATAAGCACGTGAATCTTAGTACTCCTGCCCGCCCCCTGCCCCAAACAAACACGCGCGTCTGCCTCACCTGCTTCATGAGGTTGCACACGGCCACAGCAGCGAGGGCAACCCGAGAGACACATGACACCTGTCTCACATACCACCTGCCCCCCACACACACACACCACCGTCGCACCTGCTCCACAAGGTTGCGCACGGCAACAGCAGGCGAGGGCAGCCCGTGGGAGGCAGTGGCGCTCTGCACTCCCCCTGATACTGGCACTCGGTACAGCCCCGCCCCCCCGCTGGCCCCCCCACTGCTGCCACTGCTGCTGCTGTTGCTGTCACTGCTGCTAGTGGCGCTGCTGCTGGTGCTAATGGTGCTGGTGCTTTTTGGGAGTGCCCCTGAACCTGCAATTGCTGCTGCTCCTGCTGCTGCCGCTGCTGCTGCGAACTCTGCTGCTCGGTTCTCCGGGTTTGAAGGGCCTTGGTCCGATGAATAGAATTGGAACTGGCAGAAGGGTGGCGAGAAAGCGTCACAGAGGGTGTGTAGGTGTGTGTATTTGAGAGAGGGAGAGGGGGAGAGACTGCGGGCGAGAATGAGCGAGAGGAGGGACGTGTGAGGTAGAGTAGGCAACAGAGTAGAAGGTGGATGGGATGGGGTTGGATTGGTAGCAATAAGAAACGGGAAAAGGTGAGAGAGCAAGGACAGGAGAGAGCAAGAGAATGTATAGCTCACCCCGTTATCCAGCGATACTGATCCACCCTCCACCAGATCATCCTCCCCCTCCTCTCCTTCCCATTCCTCTCCTTCCCCCTCTTCTCCCTCCCACTCCTCTCCTTCCGCCCTTTCCCCACCATCCCACTCCTCTTCTAAACCCCACCCTTCCTCCGAATCGAATCCCTGCTGCCGCTCCCCCTTCCCCACGCCCGCCCACCCACTTCCAGCCCTGACCCGTCCTTTGCGCCCTCTCCTGTCTGCTCTATCCGCTACAGCCGCGCTACAGCCGCTGAGCGGGAAAAGCGCGCGCGCGGGGGAAGAATGAACGGATGCGCGGGCGGATCTGGATAGGTGTTGGCGCGCTGTGGGCGGAGGGACAGGGAGGAAGTTGGACACGTGGCAGCTTCTGCTCGTGGCGCCACAGGGCGGCGGTTGGAGGTTGATGGCTGGGGGAGGTAGGAACTGGGATGGGCGCAACTGGAAGGGAGCACTGCGCGGATGAGGGAGGGGGCGTGGGGAGAGGGGGGGAGAGGGGGGAGGGCCGGTGGGGTGAAGGGGGTGGGAAAGGGGAAAGGGGGAGAGGAAATGAAAGCTTACATTGCCGGAGGGGGGGAGGAGGGGGGAGGAAAGTGACTAAGGGAAGAGAGGGGGAAGGGGGGAAACCGTAGTACTGAAGATTTATGTAGCGAGGGGACAGGGTTTGAAAAATGCGAGGAGTGAGGTGTAACGAGGGGACAGGGTTTGTGGAGGGGATACGTGATGTAATACGCGGACGCGGAGGAGTTCTGCGGAGGACATGGCTTTCCATCCGTTTATTCTCATTCACTTGATAAATACCCCGCACGCGGCCTCTTTCTTGCGAGGTTCTTCTTTTATATAACCCAACACACAGCCCCTCTCTTGTGAGGAGGATCCTTCGCAAACTCACAACAGACAGGCGCAGTCGTGTAGGATCCGCCGCGAGCTGTTTCCTCTCGATCAAGTACACTTCGTTATCGGCCAGCTACGGATGGATCAACACGGAATGGACTTCAACAAACCCCCCCCCCCCCCCCCCCCCCCCTCCACCACTTCCTCCTCTCTCCTTCCTCCTCACTGCCCCCCTCCCGTCCCCTCCACTCCCCCCCCTTCTCCCCTCTCCCCTCTCTTCCCCTCTCCCCCTTAGCTGTCCGTCTTTCTGCGCAAAGACTCGAAGAGGTTTGCGACCCCGCTATAAGCTCACCTGTTAGCGGATCCCAGTCGGATCGGCGGATTCATTCTGGCGGTCTGGCTGGAGGGGCCTACCATACTGCTCGCCCCCACCACTGACTGCATTCCCGCGACTGGATCGCACCGCAACGCGCGACGAGGCAAAGGAGGTCGAATGAACTGGATCGAACAATCAGCCACGGCGACGCAAGAAAAAAGGAGAAGCAGAGCAACTGGATCGAGACGGCAAGGGGAATGCTTCTCGAGGCGCTTGGAGTTTGACCTTGGATCGACGCAAAGCTACGCGTTACTGTTGGCAGGTCGTAAGAATGCGGACGAAGTCGTAAGAGAGACGGAGGTAGAGCGAGATGAAAGAACTGACGACGAGGACAGCGGACGAATACGAACGAAAAGGATGCAGTCTGATAGTTGCGATCACGACCGTCGTCTGTCTGCTATAAAGTGGTCCTGTATACGCTGTGGTTGCTATTTTGAACATATCGAATGGAGGTGGCAGGGAGCTTTCTGTCTTTGCTCTGGAAATAGGGTGAAAGGGTAAGCAAAACCCGGCTAAGTGCGACTGGTGGTTTTGAAGAGAACGTTAGAACTAGCAAACTCGCAAAGCAATTACACCCAGAATGTCATGGAGTTGATTGGACAAATCTTCGATTTTGGGTGTGACTGTGACTCCCGAGCGAGCATGCGTTCCCTGGAGCTGGACATCCACGCGGAGGAAGGAGCGCTGTGATGAGCTTGCTGCTGAGTCACGCTTCAACACGTGGCATACGTCTGGCGTGGCGGCTGGTGGCGGAGGGTTCCTCGCTATGACTGCCTCCGCCATTTCCTATACGGTTATGCTTACAGAGCGCACCAAACCTGCCATTGCCACCCATTCACAGCATTTGCAAAACAGACTATCACACCACCATAACTTGGGAAAGGTAAAAATTAACCTCTCAGCAAGTCTCTATTCACAATACGTATTAGGCAGCAGTACAGACAGACTGCGAAACAGACAGAAGTGCAACCTAGGCAAAGCAATTCCATTCCAGACTAGGCTAGCAAACCAGGAACATCAAATGCAAGCGACAACAGCGTGGCTTCGGATGCCTTCAGCCTTTCAATGCTCTCCTCCAAACGAGCCCTGCGTTGCTGATCAGCACCCTTCAAGGCTGTTATCTTGCATATGTCCGTACCATGAATCTCCCGCCACATAGCGCCATCAGTGCCATCCAGGAGAGCATTCTCAAGGCACATGCGCAACTCCATGGGGATCACATCACACAGCCGCTTATGCATCACCTTAGCATACGAAAACATGTTGACCTGCAGATCCCTTGCAGCCTGGTCGTCATTGCTTATCAGGTTTGCAAGTGAAGCAGTGCTGGAGGCGAAGTCTTCAATAGTGGGAGCAGGCGGAGAAGCTTGAGTTGAGCCACCGGGCTGCGCTTTTTTATGCTCTGCCATTTTCTCATGAATTTTGGAAACCGTGTCCATGTAGTAATGGTTGAGCGTGAAGACAACCTCCTTCTCCTTTGCCAACAGGTCCTGAATGTAGCGGCTCGCTGACTCCTTTGCCTTCCGCATGGCATTCGTGCCTTGAAGGTGAGCCACGTTGTTCAGCCCAGGGTAAAGCCCACACACGTGTGACGCCACAGCCTGCTGCACCTGCATTGCATAAGAGAAGCAGTCATTAACCAGCTGCAGGCACGGCCCTTCAATGCTCTCCACCACCTCCTGAACAAGCTGCTTCACCACAACCAGGTCAAACATGTTCGGGAGAGACATTCCGGCCACCTCTTTCAGGGCTTCCTTGCACCTATCAGAGTACTCTGTTGCAAGGAAATCCGGAAGTCTTAGACTTAGAGGCATGAAGTTGTGTGTGATTAGGTCAAGGGGGGGGGTACAAGAAGAATGTCGAGAGAAATATTGTACCCCCTAGTGCTAACCCCCATACAGCCTAGATAACCTAAACATATATCTAACATATATAAATATAACTTGACACACCCCCATAGGCGAAATGGGGGATAGCCAGAGCAAGCAAAGGTCACAAGACCAGTCAAGAGAAGAAACAAAACACAGCTCAGGGTGGATCACAAAGTCACCACACACACTGAGCACAAGCAAGAGGCCACAAGGCCAGTTTCTGGACTTTCCGATCCCCGGCTAACGCCACAGTCGCCTCAGAAATCTCCTGCTCAATCTTTCCTTCGTCAGGCAAGACTTTAGACACCTTACCGGTAATGGGGGTGTATTCGATCGTTATCATTTCCTGCCCTTTCACACATGACTGGAGCCTCAGGATCAGTGGCACTCGAGTGACAATTCCCTTGCCTCTCGGCAGGCTGATTCCGGACAAGTTCTCCAGGACGGAGGACTTGCCGCTGGATTGGTCACCGACCACAACGATCGTCAGGAGCTCAATCCCCTCTTCCTTGAGACCTAGAAGCCTGAGCCTGTCAATTGCATCGAGCATCGGACGGACATTCTCATTGAAGGAGGAGATGAGAGGAGCCATGTTGAAGCGAGGAGAGTTGAGCTGAGGAGGGTTGAGCTGAGGAGAATCGGAAATAGGAGTCAAATAAGAGGCTAGAGAACGTAACATGCTTCGCAATGAGAATGCTTCCCTGAGTGAGCTTTTCATATTGACCAGACACTGGCCCAGCGTAGCTGCCAAGGACGGTCAAAGAGCCTACCCTTGTCATGTCGCGCACTGGCAGCAGTACTTTCTCGATGCAGACGGAGACACGATGTAGGTGAACCCGCACGAGGCTATTGCAGACCGCGAATCTTAGAAATGATCGAAGCACTAAATAGACGTGCCTGAATCGGAGGGGACGGACACTAGCAGGGCTCGGCGCAGTCGGAACCTCAATGAAAGGTGAGTTTCCCGAGGTTGCGCGCAATGGCCGAGAAGCAATCCATCATTCTAAAAGAAATCAGAGCAGCACAAATATCAATCGAGCCCTGCTGTTTTGTAAAACAAGGGAACATCTGAACTTTGACGACGTTTCCAATATGTCAAGAGTACTCCCCTGCGGGATTAGGGTTCAGATATCCTAAACGGCCCGGAAACGCCAATGTCTGAACCTGTCCTGATATGTTCGGAGAACTCAGAACCTATGGGGTACGGAAACGCACGGCATGGAGTTCGCTAGCAATACAGTCTACGAGGTATGAACCTTTGATACATTCGGAGAGATCAACACAGAGAAATGGATCGGCGTAGGACAACGCGAGGGGGGAAGAGCATTCTCGAAATTCTCGAGGTGGAATTCTCGAGGTTTTTTTTTTTTTTTTTTTTTTTTTTTTTTTTTTGCATATATGAATTATACACCAGAACAGAAGTGTACAAGACATAAACAGTCGTAACTGTGCAGGAGAGACAAGGGGGGACCCCCCATCTCAGAATATTCGATCCTCAGACATGGATCCGGGGCCTGCGTGGTACGCCCCAAAGTGCCGCAAAACTGTTGGACCACTTCCAACCCTTGCCATCCACCACTCTGATGCGACTCAGAAGGCTGCACTCCTGCTCCGTCATCTTCTGCCACCTGGCGTGCTGCCCCTTTCCCCGCTGTTGCATCTTCGCTGCTGAGGCCCGCACGTAGACGTTCACATGCATGCGAAAAGCTGACTCAATCTTCCGCAGAACCCTCCGCGCGCGGAACTTGCAGCCCCTGAAAGCCCCCTCGCATCTCTCCGCCCACAGCTGATGAAGACCGATCGCCACCAACGATGCTTCCGGAAATGCTGACACGGATCCAGCCTTGCCAAACAGCCAATCACCAAGCGTGTCACCCTTCCTGGCTGGGTTGATCAGTCTTAAGGCCTTTTTAATCGCCAAAACCACCCTCTGAGTTTTCGGGCATTCCAAAAGGCAATGTTCCAGTGTCTCGAACTCGCCACAATGAGGACAGACTGGTTTGCTGCTGAGGAACTCCAGTCTCTCCCCAACCTGCAGGTTGAGGCAGTGAATCCGCAACATCACATCTCTCGGACGACTAGGGGTAACAAGTGATTCGCGAATTTGTACCACCAGTTTCCAATCAATGCTGCCACCCCATCGGCTTGACCACTTCTCCCGCCTGTTCTCCCCGCTGTTGCCATGCCTCCAGTGATTCCTGAGCGACCGCAACGGCACAGCCTCCCCTTTTTCCAACAGTTTCGCCCGGAGCTGCGCAGGGCCACCCCTTCCCACCGCATACACATCCGCAAACCCCACGTTCGGAAGCTCGGCAGAGAGAAGCTGCTTCCTCCATGCTTCTGGAGCTGCTGCGAAGGCTTTGAGCGCGAGGTTTGCTGAGTCCTTCCCCCGTAGCTCTCTCTCCAGGGTTTCGATTTTTTTCAACACTCCTTTCCCCTCTGCATCTCTCCCAATCAGGTCACCTAACCTGACATCCAGAAGCCGCTTAGCCGCTTTCTGCCCCCCCACCGGCGTAGTGCCCTTGAGGAGAATGTGTTTATTGAACGTAATCCGCTCAAGCAACAGCTCCTTCAGCTCGCGATTCTCCGTAGATTCCGCCAGCGGAGAGCGCATAAAATTCGCGCAGGCCAACTTCCATCGCTGACTCTTCCCCTCCCACGACTTCAAAATTTTTTCATGTGCCGTGAACGTCTCCAGTCCACGGGGCAGGTCTGCTGCCTGGCGCATCAGTTCACGCTTGAATTGATCCGTCTCCGTAAGCAGAAGTCCGATCCTTCTGGCGGTGAGGCAGGTAAGCATCATTTCCGGATTCTTCGCCCCTACTCCTCCTTCCAACACCGGTGTGAACAACAGCTCCTTGCTCCAGAGGCGAAAACACTTTTCTGCTGTGACTTTGTTGGCTGACATGAAATTCTGCGTCAGCTTAGTGATTACTCCCCAGGTCTGTGCCGGCGGCGGATAAACTTGCGCCTGAGACCACGCGATCGGCAAGATGTAGCCATCCATCACTGCTGTTCGCGCTTTGATCGGAAGGTATTGCGGCTGCCACAGCGACATCTTCCCGGCTATCTTCTGCAGCGCCTTATCCCACGTCGGCTGGCAGCTTCCGCTCGGTGTAATCCAAACCCCAAGGAGTCTCTCCGCTTCATCAGCGCCAGCCCAGCGAAAAACGTCAGACCGCCAAGTCTTCTTTCCCAGATTAACGCCCAATGGCATCACCACCGACTTTTCCTTGTTCGTCTCCAGACCGGAAATGCATTTGAACTCCTCTAATACCTCCTCTGCTCTTCCGATTTGCTGTTTTCCTTGCAGCAGGAGGGTTGTATCATCCGCATAACCGATGTACCCCATCCTCTGCCCGACACAACTGGTGAGGGAGATGCCGATTTTCCACTTCATCACCTTCTGCGCCAAAGGTTCCACCGCACAGAGGAAGAGGTAAGGTGCCAAGGGGCAACCCTGCCTTACGCCTGAGACCACTTCCACCGCGCTCCCCATCCAACCGTTAATTAACAAATTCGTTCGTGTGTTGGTATGCAGGCCCTTCACCCAGCCAACATAACTGGCCGGGAAGCCCATCCTTTCCAACACCTCGAAAATGAAGTTCCGCGACACCGAATCAAACGCTTTATTGAATTCGACAAGCAGCATGAACCAGTCCTCCTTCCCGTTCTTGGCCGCGTTTATAATGTCGGCAACCAGCCCCACCGCATCCGACATTCTCCGACCCGGTATAAAACCGAACTGCTCCTGAGAGATCACCTTATGAAGGACCTTTTTAATCCTGCACGCCATGACCCTCGCCAGAATTTTGTAGCTGATGTTTAGTAGCGTAATAGGACGGTAGTTCTCTAACTGCTCTTTTGCTCCCTTCTTGTGCAGGAGGATCGTCACCGCGTCCTTGACACTGGTCGGGAGCGAAGAGGTGAGAGTAAAGTCCCGCACCAGACCCATGACATGCTTCCCAAGCGAATCCCAGTGCAGTTCAAAAACCTCCTTCGGCAACCCGTCTTTCCCAGGGGTTTTGTTGCATGACATATCCTTCACCGCCTGCTTAACTTCTTCCTCCGTCCACTCCGCCTGCAGGTTCTCCCGGTCAGTGCACGACAGCTGCCTTCCCACAGTCGGCCTCCAATCTGAGAGAGCTGTGCGCTCGTGTTCCCCAAATAGACTGCGGAAATAATCCGACGCTGCCTCCAGTATCTGCTTCGGCTCCGACACCATCCCTCCTGGCACTGCAACCTCCGCTATTTGAGTTCTGGTTTTCCGCGTCTTAATCCTCGCCGATAGATGTGGAGACGGAACCTCCCCCGACAGCGCCAGCTCCATCCCAGCCATGGTGTGCATTCTGTCCCTCCGGCACGCAAGATACTTTTTGAGCTGCTGCTCCCGCTTCTTCAGCCGCTCCTTCAACACTTGATCCTTCGGGTTTTGCATAAACTCCTGCCTCAACACAGCCACCGTTGTAGTGAGATGAGTAATAGTTGCACGTATCCGTTTACTCTCTTCTTTTGCGTATGATCGCAGGCTGGAGCTCAGACGCGAAATGAGAGCCACGAAACTCCCTCCATTCCGTGTAACAAAGTCCTCCGCTTCCTCAATTTTTTTCTTAGCCCCTGGTCTGCTCAGCAGAGATGGATGGAAACGCCAGATCCCTGGTCCCAGCTGCAGCTGCTGCTTAAGTTTGAAGACCACGCGAATGGCAAAGCCGTGATCGGAGACCGGCTCATCAGGCGAAACATGCGTGGCCGATATAAGACGCGGAAGCAGGGATTGAGAGACCAACGCTCGATCAATCCGCGAACTCTCCTGGTGCGCCTGTGAGAAGAAGGTAAACTCTTTTTCACCCGGGTGCAGGGAGCAGAAAGCATCAGAAATGCCAAAAGCCTTGCAATGGTGATAAAGGAAGTCATTTTCCCTTGTTGAGCCCTGCTTGGATGTCTTATCTAGAAGTGGATTCTCTATGGTATTAAGGTCTCCCAGGATGATCAAGTGAGTGGCTGGTGGAATAAGGTTAAGAAGTGGACCTAGTACAATCCTGATAAATGCTCGTTTTTCGGCTTTGTCTGCAGGGAGGTAAGTCGCTATCAGGGTGAGTTTCAGGTTAGAGCATTGGATGTCATGTTAGAAACTAAGAACGAACGAGAATGATGAAACTAGGCAGCAGGGTGATACAAGTAGGCAACCCTAACAATGTTGTACCCCCTAAGGCTAAACCCACTATAGCCTACACAATATAAACATATATAATGTTTGACACACCCCCATAGGCTAAGTGGGAGACAACCAGATGGTCACAAGACCAGTCAAAGCAAAGCAAAGCAAGCTCAGGGTGGATCTCAAGGAAACCACACAAATTCCGAGCACAAGCAAGTGGTCACAAGACCAGTTCACATGCCGTTTGATAATATAACAAGAGGTACAGTGATCACAACCTAGCAAGTGGAAGCATGCAGGTATATATATATATATATATAGAGATCACAGTACAAACAAAGTCAAGAAGTAAGCAAGTGAGGCACAGTAGGCACAAGGCCTAGAACAGTACAGAAACGCTGATGATCACAAGGCTAAAGCGCCTTGGTGAACACATCAGCAGTGTTGGCCCGAGTGGCCACGTAGGCAAGACGAAGCTGACCTCGCTGCTGCAGCTCTCGAGCAAGGAAGTAGCGTAGATCGATATGCTTCGTTCTGTGCTCCAGTCTGTGCTCCTGACACAAGGCAATGGTAGCCTTGTTGTCGACGTACAGCACTGGAGGAGAGCGAGGCCGCTCTCCCAGGTCAGTCAGCAGGTAGGTGAGCCAGCGTAACTCCTGTGCAGCCATGGCTGTGGCGTAGATCTCAGCCTCACAACTGGAGCTGAGAACTGAAGACGAGCGAGTAGAACGCCAAGAAACTGAACCAGAGCCAAGGCTGAAGGTGTAACCCTGAGACGACCGCTGAGTAGCCTGGTCGTCAGCCCAAGAAGCGTCTGAGTGCCCAGTGAGGACAACTCGAGCCCGTCCTCCAAGCACGAGCCCCATGCCCGACGTACTGCACAAGTAGCGCAACACCCTCTTAGCGGCATCCATGTGCTCCTTCCGGTGACGGCCAGGAGCGACATAGCGTGCTAGTATGCTAAGAGGGTATGCAAGGTCAGGTCGAGTGCAGGTCATCAAGTACATGAGGCAGCCCACAAGCTCTGGATACGGGCCACTCGGCTCTACGGACTCATCCGAAGGCAGAGCTGAGAGCGAGTGACCGGTAGGCAGAGGAGTGGACTGAGGCGAGGAGTACGTGAAGCGGAAGCGCTGAAGGACCTGCTGCACCATGTGTGACTGAGTCAAGGTGATGGTGCGCTGTGCTCTGTCCGCAAGCCAAGATAGCTTGTCAGTTCACCCAGGTCTGTGCACGTGTGTCTCTTCTGCAGCTCCGACTTCACGTGGGCGAGTGCCTCAGTGTCAGCAGTAGCAAAGACCAAGTCGTCTACGTAAACGAGAACGTAGAACGGCGGCAGAGTGGTGTCGGTGCGTAGAAACAGCGACGGGTCAGCAGTAGAAGGAGCAAACCCAAGAGCAGCAAGAGTAGTCCTCAGTGTGTCGTGCCACTCACGGGGTGCCTGGCGGAGACCGTAGACTGGCCGCCGGAGGCTCCACTGGGTACCAGGAGGGAACGACCCAGTGAAGCCAGGTGGGCGGCGCAGCCAGATCTCCTCGTGCAGGCAGCCCTGTAGGAAAGCAGTGCTGAAGTCAAGAGAGTGGAGCTCGTAGTCACGCTGAGCGGCGACGTGCAGCAGAACCCGAAGAGTGGTCATCTTCGTAGTCGGGGAGAAGGTCTGGAAGAAGTCAACTCCCTCTCGCTGACTGAAGCCTCGTGCGACGTAACGCGCCTTGAAGACAGGCGGAGAACCCGGCGGCCGCTTCACCCTGAAAATCCACATGCCACTGACGATGTTCGCCCCAGGTGGGGGAACCTCGTCGACGTAGGTGCCTGTGGACTTCCAGGAGGCCATCTCTGCGTCCATGGCTGTCTGCCACTGAGAGGAGTAGGGACCCTCCATCGCCTTTGCGTAAGAGCGTGGGGTCGGGATGTCTGGTGCATCCGGGTCTCCCTCAGGGGCAATCAGCATGGACACGAGATGAGGCAAAGCAGCGGCAAAGCACTCAAACTCCTCCTGCCTGTCCTCAAGGACGTCCGTGCCAAGAGCACACTCACCCCCGACGGACGGAGGACAGACAGACTCAGACTCAGCAACAAGGCTAGCCGCGTAGTCTAGACGACAGGCGGCAGCAAAGTCAACTAACTCAGCGACTAGAGCAGACGCAGCAGAGGACTCAAAGGTAGGGTTGCCAGTGGCGAGGAGACGCGTGACAGTAGGACTGGCAGCACGAAGGGAGTCAGACTCCGGGTCAGCAAGAGCAGGAAGAGAGGACGCTGGAGGAGACGGCAGAGGGACACGCTGTGGAGCAGTGGAAGGACGCAGAGTCATGTAGTGAGTGCCAGGGACAGGAGGAGGACGCTCGCGCGGAACACGACGACGAGCACGGACAGGCGACTCTGAACGAGACTCAGGCGACGCAGGACGAGACTCAGGCGACGCAGGACGAGACTCAGGCGCACGACGCTCCGTAAGACCTCTAGTCGGCCCAGCGTAAGGAGAAGGACCAGGTAGTGGAGAGGCAGGCTGTAACTGTGACTGTGACTGGACCGGTGGTGGACTCAGTAGGGGAGGAGTAGGACTAGTAGAGGGCGGGAGGTCAAGAACCTGGTGAAGGAGCGGAACGTAGTACGGCCGCGGCCGTGCAGGACCTCCGGAACCAGCAGAGACAACACCAGCACCCTCAGCCCCAGGGTCGCCAGCTACAACTCCCGCAGTACCACCAGCAGCTCCAGCAGCTCCAGTAACTCCAGCTCCAACTCCCGCAGTAGCTCCAGTCCCAGCAGCTCCAGTACCTACAGAACATGCTGCCAATCAGTGACTGTTTGTTATGATTTCGCAGTTTGAGACTTGCCACCCCGATGCGTTGGGTGTAGGTGTGTTTACGTGGACTTGCGTGATTGGAGTTTGTCTAGCTGAACTTTGGCGAACCTACCAGTTGTAGTGAAGGGTGGTGTTTTAACCACTGCACAGACCACCCCCCTTAGCCCAACCCTCTGGTAATGCATGTATGGTGTAGAGGAGACATTTTTCCCCTAAGGATGTTACCAGCTGGGAAGTATATTATGCTGCCGGCGAGAATCGAACCCGGACCCCTCGATCGCAAACTGACTGCACGTCATGGGCCATATTCGGGTCAGATTTGGGTGAGGTTACTTTTGGGTCATAAAACTCGCTGACCCAAATGTGACCATGTTTTCCCATGTGACCCCAAAGTGTCCTATGGGACAGACGTGGGCAAGGTTCGGGTCAGGCTAGGGTCAAAGTGAGCTTTGGGTGAGTTGTGGGTCAGTGACATTTTGGTGATGCATGGCTTCATCTCTCACCCCTTTTTTACTTCTTCTTTAATGACCTTGCTTTCCCACTTCTCTCCCCTTTTTCCCTTTCCCCTCCCTCCCCCATCCACCCTTCTCTTCTACCCCTATCCTTCCTTTCCTGCAGCCTCCACGCTCCTTTCCTCTGTGGACTCACTTGGCCGAACCATCGTCTCCACCTTCTCGTCTTCATCTGGTAAGTCAGCCACGTGAACCGAGTCAACCAAGTCAATCGAGTCAGCTCTTTTTTTTTCATTTTCATTTTTTTCACTCTCACTGTCACTTGTATCTGTCTCCTTATTTGGCCAAGGCAAGTGCACGTGACCACGCTGCTGCCCTCCTCCCCTCCCCCCACGTGCCAGCAGCAGCAACTATTGAATCCATCTCCCGCTCTCCCACTCTCCTACGGCTCTGCGACCTCTCCCCATCTCATCTCTCCCATCTCCCCGCACATGGCACTGACTCCTGACTCCATCTGCCATCTCTCTCTCCCCTCCCCCTGCGTCACCTCTTAAGTTCCCAACTGGGACCATGCCGCTCGTATGTGGACGGAAGCGCAAAACGACCAAACTCATATCCGTGCCTCTGCCATCTTCCTTCCCCCTCTCCCTCCCCCACCACCTCTCCCATCTCCCCACACATTACAGTGACTCCTGATTCTGTCTGCCACCTCGCCCCCTCCCCCTGCGGCATCACTGAGTCGGGCCCGTGCTGCACTGCTGTCTCCGTCACAGAGCCCTCCACCATCAGGGTATGCTCTCAACACTGCAGACTGTATGCAGTGTTTGCTCACCCATGCAGCATCTCTGAGCCGGGCCCCTGCTGCATGGCTGTCTCCGTCACAGGGCCCTCCACCCTGCGGGTACGCCACACGTACCAAGTAAGTACTCGGCGGCGCTGCGTGTCGGGGTGTATGGTTTGAATGCACCGCGCAAGTTTCTGTTCGCCCCTGCGGCATCTCTCTTTTGAATCTACCGTGCTGCACTGCCTGCCATCTCTATCACAGGAGCTTCCTCTGCCTTCCTTCCTTCCCCCGCCCCTCCTCTCCCCCCACCAGGTGGCCACTTCCCGATTCTTCCCCCACTCACTAGACCCTGTTCCCCGCTTCTTCCCCTGCTCTGTGAACCTCCACGACCCTGCCTCCCCCTCGCCCACTTCCCAGCGTTCCTGTGCCTCCCTACACGTCCTCTTCCTCCCCCTCCCCCCCCTTCCCTCGCCTCCCTCCCCCACCAGGTGGCCACTTCCCGCTTCTTCCCCCGATCAGTGGACCTGCACGACCCCGCCTCCTCCTCCCGTACTCACCGAACCTCCCTCCCCCCCATCCCCCGTCCCCCCGTCCCCCCGTCCGCCCTCAACAGGTAGCTACATCCCGTTTCTTCCCCCGCTCAGTGGACCTACACGACCCCGCCTCCCCCTCTCCCGCTTCCCCCCTGCGCACATTCCGCCTGCCCTTCCCCCCCGCTGCTGTGGGCTTCCTGGGGGGGACCGAGAGGGACAGAGGGGGAGGGAAGCGGAGGGGAGGGGAGATGGAGGGGGAGGAGGAGGGGAATGCAGTTGAAGGGGTTCGGCTGCTGGCAGTGTGCGAAGGACCCCAGGTGTGTGTGTGTGGGTGGGGGTCGCTTTTGTGCGGTGGGGTGTGGTGGGATTACTCAGTTGTGTGTTTGTGGGGACTCACATGTGTGGGTGAGAGGGGGGGTAGGGGGTCATGTGCCTGGCTCACCACAGCTAACACACTGCATGCATGGATTAGCAACCCATGCCACATCGTTGAACGCTGAATTAGCAACCCATGCCACATCGTTGAACGCTGAATTAGCAACCCATGCCACATCGTTGAACGCTGAATTAGCAACCCATGCCAACAGCCCCTGCCTGACAAGTTCCTATCACCAACGTCTGACGTCACCATGCCATGTCACCATGCCATGTCACCATGCCTTGTCACCATGCCTTGTCACCATGCCATGTCACCATGCCTTGTCACCATGCCATGTCACCATGCCTTGTCACCATGCCATGTCATCATGCCAGCTCAGCATCTGGGACGAGCGGGCTGCCGAAAACGGTGGCTGCATCCAGCGAATCACAGTCTCTCCTGCTGCCGAGCCTCTCTACGCCCTAGCCTCGACAGTAGGCTCGGGAACAGGCTCGGTAACAGGCCTGGTAGCTGTAGGAGGGGCCGAGCGCACTGTAGCTGTGTACGACGTGCGGAAATGGGCGGCAAGAGGCCGCTGGGTCAGCTGCGTTCGGCAGGACGTGATGGGCATCCCTGTGGCTGGTGGTGAGAGAGAGGATGCGAGACAGGAGGGACAGGATGGTCTTTCGTTTGGGTCTGATGAATCCGTGTTTGTGTGGAGCGGTGATAATGAGGTGGTGTGTGGGAGGTGGACTGAGGGCGAGGGGAGGGTGGGAGGGGTGCGAAGAGCAGAGAAGGGGAGGGGTAAAGGGGGGAGTGGAAGGGGGGGGGAAGGGGGGGGAATGGGGAGGGATTGAGGCCGGGGGGAGGGGAAGAGCGCAGCCAAGCAGAGAGAAGGTGAATCAGCAGAACAGAGAGCAACAAAACAGGGTGCAGCAGAACAAGGAGCAACATAATGGTAAAGGGGACGTCTGTAAAGAGGCTGTGGAGTTTGCACATAGGGAGGAGAGTTTGGGGTTGGACAGAAGAGGAGCACTGGCAGACAGAGAAGGAGGGGAATGTGGAGGGGCCGAGCAAGCAGGAGGAGAAGCAGTAGCAGAAGTAGGAGGAGAGGAGAGCAAGGGGGCATCACGAGTGCACCAGTCGTTTAGAGGAGACAGCGCCTGGTGCGGCATTGCAAGGGTGAGTGCGGGAGGGTTGCACAAGAGAACATGTGGATGAATTCTGAGAATTGTACCAAACCCCATTTCCCTCCCTTTTTCCCTACTCTCCTGCATTTGAATACTCTCCTTCCCTCTCCATTCCTGCTCTTCAACTCCACCTCCTCACCCACTTCCCTCCTCCCCTCCTCCCCTCCCCTACTCTCCTCTTCCCGTCTCCCTGTACATGCCTTTGCAGGATTTCAACGCCAATGTGCTTGCAGGCTGGTGCATGTCTGGCAGCTTCATACTCGCCGATTGCACTCTCTAGTGCATCCATGCATGGGAGGGAGCTAATTTTTTAGGCGGTAAGACAAGAATCACATGCCAGATTGCATGTGAAAGTGCCCTTGCAGTACATTCTGTATGGCTGAAGTGTTCTAGTACCTCCAATGGAATATGGGTGTTGTTCAGAGCTATCTTCCAGAGCACCCAGTCACTGAACAGGCCAGCATCAGGGTCTCCAGTCAGCCATAACCACTGCCAAGCCAATGTGCGGACAGACATGCCTCGCGCTAGCCCTGTAGCCACAGTACCGTAGTAGCTTGCTCATTCAACTCCTCGATGAATTACTGAGACAACAAAGTCGTGTCAGTTCGCAACCAAACTTTTGGTTTACTCAATTGTGTGGAGAAGGCATGATGCTATGCTAGTACCATACTTCATAACTTCATTACAATGAAGGTGGTGGGGCACTAGTGTGTCAATGTCTGCTGCAGTGATACGCAGTTTGATGGATGCCACGTTTGGAAATCATTGGACTGTTGTCAACACCCTACCAACCAACCAGGCTGTTAAGGAGGAAATAAGGCATCTCAAACACTGCATAATAACACTTTACTAAATCTGATATTATATGGCTTTCTCCTTCTCGAAAATCTTTTCAATCACAGAATCCATCAGCTTAGGGTGTGCTGCTGGGTCAGGTAGACCCCAATCCTCCACAGTGGTGCTTGCGGGGAGGTCCACCTTGGGTAGGTTGGGCTGCAGACAGGAGCGACCAACCACGCAATGTGCAATGCACAATTGTTTGTCATTAAAGAAGCAGCAAGGAATGAGCTAGGCACGTGAGATCCAAGGCATGACGTCAGAGAGGAGAGGAACTGGCATGGCGTGGCTAATGCGCAGTCGCTAGGCGCCACACAACACCATGCACGGCTGAACAAGGTGACAAAACATGGGAACAAGAATCATAATCAGCCACCACAACAGAACAGCAACGCGGACAAACACTTCAATACTAATAAACTCTGATAAGCGATACACCATCATCACAATCATGACTCACCAGACAGCCCATCATCACAATTATGACTCACCAGACAGCCCATCATCACAATCATGACTCACCAGACAGCCCATCATCACAATCATGACTTACCAGACAGCCCATCATCACAATCATGACTCACCAGACAGCCCATCATCACAATCATGACTCACCAGACAGCTCATCATCACAATCATGACTCACCAGACAGCCCATCATCACAATCATGACTCACCAAACAGCCCATCATCACAATCATGACTCACCAGACAGCCCATCATCACAATCATGACTCACCAGACAGCTCATCATCACAATCATGACTCACCAGACAGCCCATCATCACAATCATGACTCACCAGACAGCCCATCATCACAATCATGACTCACCAGACAGCCCATCATCACAATCATGACTCACCAGACAGCCCATCATCACAATCATGACTCACCAGACAGCCCATCATCATAATCATGACTCACCAGACAGCCCATCATCACAATCATGACTCACCAGACAGCCCATCATCACAATCATGACTCACCAGACAGCCCATCATCACAATCATGACTCACCAGACAGCCCATCATCACAATCATGACTCACCAGACAGCCCATCATCACAATCATGACTCACCAGACAGCTCATCATCACAATCATGACTCACCAGACAGCCCATCATCACAATCATGACTCACCAGACAGCCCATCATCACAATCATGACTCACCAGGCAGCCCATCATCACAATCATGACTCACCAGACAGCCCATCATCACAATCATGACTCACCAGACAGCCCATCATCACAATCATGACTTACCAGACAGCCCATCATCACAATCATGACTCACCAGACAGCCCATCATCACAATCATGACTCACCAGACAGCTCATCATCACAATCATGACTCACCAGACAGCCCATCATCACAATCATGACTCACCAAACAGCCCATCATCACAATCATGACTCACCAGACAGCCCATCATCACAATCATGACTCACCAGACAGCTCATCATCACAATCATGACTCACCAGACAGCCCATCATCACAATCATGACTCACCAGACAGCCCATCATCACAATCATGACTCACCAGACAGCCCATCATCACAATCATGACTCACCAGACAGCCCATCATCACAATCATGACTCACCAGACAGCCCATCATCATAATCATGACTCACCAGACAGCCCATCATCACAATCATGACTCACCAGACAGCCCATCATCACAATCATGACTCACCAGACAGCCCATCATCACAATCATGACTCACCAGACAGCCCATCATCACAATCATGACTCACCAGACAGCCCATCATCACAATCATGACTCACCAGACAGCTCATCATCACAATCATGACTCACCAGACAGCCCATCATCACAATCATGACTCACCAGACAGCCCATCATCACAATCATGACTCACCAGGCAGCCCATCATCACAATCATGACTCACCAGACAGCCCATCATCACAATCATGACTCACCAGACAGCCCATCATCACAATCATGACTCACCAGACAGCCCATCATCACAATCATGACTCACCAGACAGCCCATCATCACAATCATGACTCACCAGACAGCCCATCATCACAATCATGACTCACCAGACAGCCCATCATCACAATCATGACTCACCAGACAGCCCATCATCACAATCATGACTCACCAGACAGCCCATCATCACAATCATGACTCACCAGACAGCCCATCATCACAATCATGACTCACCAGACAGCCCATCATCACAATCATGACTCACCAGACAGCCCATCATCACAATCATGACTCACCAGACAGCCCATCATCACAATCATGACTCACCAGACAGCCCATCATCACAATCATGACTCACCAGACATCCCATCATCACAATCATGACTCACCAGACAGCCCATAATCACAATCATGACTCACCAGACAGCCCATCATCACAATCATGACTCACCAGACAGCCCATCATCACAATCATGACTCACCAGACAGCCCATCATCACAATGAGGTCCCAGTTGTTCTCCAGACCCCCAATCGCCTCATCCGCAATGCCCTGGGAAAGAATCAAGCAAAGACAAGCTCGACAGCGAAGACGAGAGAGACGACAGGGAAGACGCTGTAAGTACAAGTGATAAGGGGGAATGCGTAGCGAGAAGATGTAAACGTTTCTGCACGTGCCCATTGTGAGCACCAATGCATTCTCGTCTCAGTGAATGCATTCTGTGGAGATCCTACGACTTCCTTCACCTTGGAAAGTGCATGGTCTGTGGGATAGCCTCGTGTCTTGAGTGCCTCGATCATGACCGGGTTCAGCTTGCCTGCTGCATCCACACCTGCCACGAGAAAGACACAGCAACCGAAAAAAGCAAAACGTCAACTTACAAATTGCATACACAATTTCTACCTATCACAGCGACAGGAGTACAGCTCACGTTTATCACCCAATCGCCCTTGATCCCCAGAGAATTCTCAGTAAACATGTCCATCGTGTACCTACCACAGCAACAAGGATACACCCCCACATGTTGTTGTGTAGCGCAATCGCATCCGGTGTGGCAGCTAGGTAGTGTGTCATGTCACACACCCACCCACCCACGCCCACCCACGCCCCCACTCACATGCAAAATGGCCTCTGAATCATGCAACACGATGGAATCCGGTGTGGCAGCCAGGTTGTGTGTGACGGACCCACCCACCCCCCCAGCACCCAACAGCCTCCCTCCACCCACCCATCCATCCACCACTCACATGCAGAATGGCCTCAGAGTCGTGTAGCACGATGGCATCCGGTGTGGCAGCCAGGTAATCCTTCACATCGATCCACGCAACTGCTCCAAAGCCACCCACGTAATCGATGTCGCTGATGGGGGGGATTCGAGTGAGGAGGGCAGGTGGGGTGAGAGGGGGAGTGGAGGGTGCAATAAATGTAGATTCAACCAAATATTAGATCATGCAATAAAGCAGCTGAAGCTGTCACAAAGGTGAGTGATCACCATACCCTGAACTATAGGGTTAGTAACCCTAGCAAGTATGTAACATGGGCAGTGCGATCGAACTATATGCTGCATGTAGAGGTAACGCACTTTCCCCACTTATGTGTGGGTGGCTCGCGATTATGCACTGGGAAATATATATATATATATATATACCCACGAGGGGCTAGTAACCCTACCAGATCTGCTGCATGCGGTAGTAGCTGAAGTTGCCCCACATCTGCTTGACTAAAACCCTAACTTACCCAAGAGGGGCTAGTAACCATACCAGATCTGCTGCATGCGGTAGTAGCTGAAGTTGCCCCACACCTGCATGTCTAAAACCCTATCTTACCCGTAGGGGGCTGGTAACCCTACCAGATCTGCTGCATGCGGGAGTAGCTGAAGTTGCCCCACATCTGCTTGACTAAAACCCTAACTTACCCAAGAGGGGCTAGTAACCCTACCAGATCTGCTGCATGCGGTAGTAGCTGAAGTTGCCCCACATCTGAGCGGCGCCGTGGTGGTGACGGTGGGCAAAGAAGCGTTGCGCCCACTGCTGTTGGGAGGGTGGCACTGGATACACGTCTCCAAACATGGTGGCACGGGCATTGGCCAGCCCACTCCACCCTGGGACCTGGGAGAGGGAGGGGGAGTGGAGGGCAGGAGTGTAGGAAGGGGGGATGCACCCAAGAGTAGAATGAGCGTCGAGCAAGCTGAGCAAGTGGAAGCTGTCCAGTAGCCTGAGACCACTGCTGCTGGGAGGGCAGCACAGGAGAAAAACTTGGTGGTACGTGCATTGGCCAGCCCGCTCCACCCTGAGATTTGTGGTTCAATCAGCAGCAAAACTGAGTGGTCTCAAATGTCAAAAGTTTTGAGACGTCTCAAAAGGGGGTCAATCAGCAGCAAAACTGAGTGAAAGGGACAAAAGCACAGGAAAAAAATGGGTTTGCGAAAGCAAAGAGATGGAGAGTGGAAAAGAAAGAACGAGAACGGCGAGCGATGGCATGCACGAGTTGGTTACCTGGACAACAAGAGTGCAGCGAGGGTCTGCAAGCATGTTGCGCGTGTGGATGGAGAGAGGCGAGAGGAGGAATATGGGATCTGCATACAGAGAAGCAGAAGCAGACAATACACATATATGATATTATATATATATATATAGATATGGTGGATGAACAAACCAAACCACTAAGGTAAAAATTCCAGTTTCAGGTTACTTGGTAAGGGCAAATGGATGAGCTAATAAATGGTTCACTTTATTTTGGACCCCCCCCCTTCCCCCCCCAGAAAAAGTTCTCGAGAATCAGATCAAATTTCTTCACTGCAAGGAAGCCCAACGAACTAGAGCCCAGAGCAGAGCCTCCATAGGTACGCACGAAGAGGCTTCACCCAATGAACAACTTATGGCCCTTGAGTTTGAGCCTCCCCACTTACGGCCCTCGTCGTCGGTGGCAAAGTCAACGAGCGAGCCAAACGGGTAGCCCTTGCGGCGGTGGTGCATGCGCGACATGATGCTGCAGAGGTGGGCGAAGCGCGCCTGTGTTGCACACGAGGGGGAGCAAGAGAGGAAAAGTTCACTTTTGGATTTCTCAAACAACCCACTCAACCAAACGGGGGTAGCCCTTGCGGTGGTGGGGCGAAGCGAGCCTGTGCGGTTCAAGGGAGACACAATAAGACGATTTTGACATTGGTAAGGTCTAACCTGATTTTTCCGCTGTTTTCTTGTTTAATCAAGATCCGAGTTCCTCACAAGCATTCGTCTCCGTTGAAGCTCTAGTTTAGTGAAAGATAGCAACAGGCTCTGGGTTGAGATTTAAGCTTTTGGGGTTAAGGTTAAGGGTCTCAGCTGTTACCCCCTGCACCACACACACCACCTGCCCCGCCAACATACCATCCGCCTCACCTCCTCCAGAAGGTTGCGCATGGCCACAGTAAGTGAGGGCAGTCCGTTAGACACATAATACCTGCACCACATTCCACCTGCCCCACATGGCACCTGCCCAGCACGCACCTGCTCCACGAGGTTCCGAACGGCAACAGCAGTGGCGCTCTGCACGCCCCCCGACACCGGCACTCGGTACAGCCCCGCCCCCCCGCTGGCCCCCTCTTGCTGCCACTGCCCCACCACACATCAGCCCCAAAAAAACACCACCCATCTCACCTGCTCCACGAGGTTGCGCACAGCCACAGCAGGTGAGGGCAGCCCGTGGGCAGATTGTGAGGCACATACCACCTGCCCAGTACGCACCTGCTCCACTAGGTTGCGCACGGCAACAGCAGGCGAAGGCAGGCCGTGGGCGGCAGTGGCGCTCTGCACTCCCCCCGACACCGGCACTCGGTACAGCCCCGCCCCCGCCCCCCCCGTGCTTCCCCCACTGCCCCCACTGCTGCTGCTGTCACTGCTGCTGCTGGCGCTGCTGCTGTTGCTGCTGGTGCTGGTGCTTCCTGGAATTATTGGTGCTGCTGCGGCAGCGGCGGCGGCGGTGGCGGCTGCGAATTCTGCTGCTCGGTTCTCCGGGTTTGAAGGGCCTTGGTCCGATGAGTAGAATTGGAACTGACAGAGGGGTGGCGAGAAGAAAGCGTGACAGAGAGAGTGTGCACGTGCTTTCTTGCATATCTGCTCACTAGTAAATCCATGTACGCATTTGACCCTGCCTACATGCTTGTTTGTAATGCCACCCATATTCAACGACGAGGATCGCTCGAGAGAGGAGGGATGTGCGACGTGGGGTAGGCGACAAAGTAGAACAGAGTAGAACAGAGTAGAACAGAGTAGAACAGAGTCGAACAGAGTCGAACAGAGTCGAACAGAGTAGAACAGAGTAGAACAGAGTAGAACATAGTAGAACAGAGTAGAACAGAGTAGAACAGAGTAGAACAGAGTAGAACAGAGTAGAAGGTGGACGGGGAGAGGGCTGGATTGGTGGGAACACGAGAAGGGGCAAAAGTGAGAGAGCAGCAACAGGAGGGGGTAAAGGAATGTATAACTCACCTCGTTATCCAGCGATACTGATCCACCCTCCACCAGATCATCCTCCCCCTCCTCTCCTTCCCACTCCTCTCCTTCCTCCCTTTCCTCGCCACCCCTATCCCCTCCATCCCTCTGCTCTTCTTCACCCGGCGGTATGGGGAGGCGTGGTGGGCTGGAATCCCATGGTAGGAGGAGGGGAGGTGAGATGGGAGTAGGCGGTATGGGGAGGCGTGGTGGGCTGGAATCCCATGGTAGGAGGAGGGGAGGTGAGATGGGAGTAGGCGGTATGGGGAGGCGTGGTGGGCTGGAATCCCATGGTAGGAGGAGGGGAGGTGAGATGGGAGTAGGCGGTATGGGGAGGCGTGGTGGGCTGGAATCCCATGGTAGGAGGAGGGGAGGTGAGATGGGAGTAGGCGGTATGGGGAGGCGTGGTGGGCTGGAATCCCATGGTAGGAGGAGGGGAGGTGAGATGGGAGTAGGCGGTATGGGGAGGCGTGGTGGGCTGGAATCCCATGGTAGGAGGAGGGGAGGTGAGATGGGAGTAGGCGGTATGGGGAGGCGTGGTGGGCTGGAATCCCATGGTAGGAGGAGGGGAGGTGAGATGGGAGTAGGCGGGGGTAGGTGGGGGATGCATGTAAAATTTTCCCATCTTGAAAGTTCCCAGGGTCAAAATGGGACAAAGGGGTGGCAATGGGCGGGAAGGCGGGTGGTGGGGAGCTTAGGGAGAGGCAGGATAGGGAGGGTAAATGAAAGCATGGTGATGGGGCTGAATGAGAATTGTCACCCATTAACAACAGCATTCTCATAAGACTAATGGGAAAGAGAAACATGAATTTCTCAGCAGGGAGTTTCTAGTCTAGACTAAGTATTAGGCAGCAGTACAAACAGGCTACGAAACAGACAGGAGTGCAAACTAGACGGTGCATTATCAAACTAGGCCAGCAAATTAGGAACATCAAATGCGAGCGACAGAAGCGTGGCTTCAGATGCCTTCATACGTGCAATGCTCTCCTCTAAACGAGCCCGACGTTGCTGATCAGCACCCTTCAAGGCTACTATCTTGGTTATGTCCGCACGATTATTCTCCCGATTAATCTCCCGCCAGATAGCGCCATCTGTGTCACCCAGGAGAGCATTCTCAAGGCACATCCGTATCTCCATGGAGATCACATCACACAGCCGCTTATGCATCACCTTGGCATACGAAAACACGTTGATCTGCAGATCCCTCGCAGGATGATCGTCGTTGCTGATAAGATTGGCAAGTGAAGCAGTGCCGGATCCAAAGTCTCCGATTGAAGGAGGGGAATCTTGATCCATAACGCCAGGCTGCGAATCCTTATATTCAGCCATTTTCACATGGATCTGGGACACCGTATCCATGTAGTAATGGTTGAGCGTGAAGATAATTTTCTTCTCCTTTGTCAACAGTCCCTGAAAGTAGCGGTTTGCTGACTCCTTGGCCTTCCTCATGGCATCCGCGCCTTGAAGGTGCGCCACGTTGTTCAGCCCAGGATACATCCCACAGACGTGTGATGCCACAGTCTGCTGGACCTGCATTGCATAAGCGAAGCAGTCATTCACCAGCTGCAGGCACGGCCCTTCAATGCTGTCCACCACCTCTTGAACCAGCTGCTTCACCACAATCAGGTCAAACATGTTAGAAAGATACATCCCAGCCACCTCCTTCAGAGCCTCCTTGCACCTTTCGGAGTACTCTGTTGAAAGGAAATCCGGAAGAGCACCCCTCATCTGAACCTCAAACGCCTCGAGCTTCTCGTGCAGCCTCGCAGTATAATGCATTGCATTGTCGCTCTGAAAAGAGCCATAATTCCCACTAATGACCCCACTCATCACCTCACGTCTTTTCTGGATTGTTGAAGAAACAAGGCCCAGAGCTTCAACAATATCGGTTGGGGCGAGCGGAATGGTCTCCAGTTCAGACTCCTTGCGAACAAGAGCCTTCTGAATGGCCTGCCTGATCCTTGGGATGCTGTCTGCAACCCTTTTGGCCTGAAGTTCTGTCAGGCGTTGAGCCAAGGCTGGAATCCCACGGCAATGTGGCTCGAGCTGGGACAACTCTGGATGATTGTTGAAAAACTCCGCTTCTGCCCTTATTGCATCATCATGAGATGCATCAGCGTCAGTCTTGTTCCGGACACACACGTAGCCAAGCCCGACCCGCACTGGATTTTCTTGAATCCTTTGGAAAAGGCCATCTGGAGCGCGGTCAACCTTGGTGACGACAGCCAGGGTGCGATCTCCATCTTCGTCAACCTCTTGCGACATCAGAATGGACTCGCATGTCGTGAAATCCACCTCAGCTGCAAGAACGTTGAGAATGACGCACTCTTTTGGAGTAATGTAATGCATGATAATTGCCTTGACCTGATCGTATATGTCCTTCGGCTGACCGTCAACAGGAACGCGAGTAATCCCAGGCAGATCCACAAGCGTCAAGTTAGGCAAGTCAGACCGCCGAACTTCCAGAGTAATCGGGCAATTCAAGACGCCTTTCAGATCCCCGGCTAACTCCGACGTCGCCTCGGTAATTGCCTGCTCGATCTCTCCTTCATCAGGCAAGACTTTGGACACCTTACCGGTAGTGGGGGTGTATTCAATCGTTACCATTTCCTGTCCTTTCACACATGACTGAAGCCTTAGTATCAGCGGCACTCGGGTGACGATCCCCTTGCCTCTCGGCTGGCTGATTCCGGACAGGCCCCCCAGGACAGACGACTTGCCGCTGGACTGATCACCGATCACAACGGTCGTCGGGAGCTCAATCCCCTCTTCCTTGAGACCTAGAAGCCTGAGCCTGTCGATCGCATTCAGCATCGGACGGACATTCTCGTTGAAAGAGGAGATGAGAGGAGCCATGGTGAAGCGAGGAGAGTTGAGCTGAGGAGAATCGGAAATATGACATCGCACCTTTAGGGTTTAACTGGCTGGAATTTATCTGGAAGACAGTAGCACCACTGGCAGCAGTAGCACCCATCACCAAAATGTTTCTGACCCTAGCGTGACCCACCTTCCGGCCTGACCCAAGCCTGTCCTGTAAATGCCCCCAGAGTTTCTTTGGGGTCAAATTGGGGGAAAATCTCAGCCAAAACGGGTCGTCAAGCCCGACGACCTGTTGACGACTTGACGACATGCTGCCCCGGGCAGGAAAAAACTAAAACCCCATCGGATGGCATGCCATCCGAGGGAGCCTCAACCCTAAACACCATGCCTCCAGGTGTTTAGGGTTGATGCCTCCCTGACCGGATGCATGCCCTTCTGGGGTTTATTTTTTTTGCCCGCGGGCAGCGAGCTCCCCCGGGCGGACTCGCTTGTCCGCTGAGATATATTCGGCGTTAGTGGTCACAACAGGGTCAGTTCTGGGTCAGTGAGTTTTTTGACCCAAAAGTAACCTGCCCCGCACAGCCCTTGGGGATCTGGGGATGCGGGTTCGATACTTGTCGCTGGCAGTTGTCGACTCGAATTTTCTATTGACTTGAAAAAAAAAGTTGTTTGTAAAAAAACAGAAAATTTAGCAGTGCTACGCAGGATTCGA
Organism: Closterium sp. Naga37s-1; assembly: GCA_947471745.1. NCBI lineage: Eukaryota > Viridiplantae > Streptophyta > Zygnematophyceae > Desmidiales > Closteriaceae > Closterium > Closterium sp. Naga37s-1. The sequence continues at coordinate 1,752,140 of CANJKZ010000118.1, read as the reverse complement.
TCACCTACCCTTCGGATTAACAATCCAACATTGAACCACTAGGCCTAACTTCTTATAGCACAGACTGTACATACTAATTACTTGTGTTTCATAACGAATGCAAAACTGCCTTGGGTTTCGACTTCCATTCTATTTCTGGTGGTGTCCACCAACCTCACCTCAGAGCATATATCCTTTCACTTCCCCACAATTCGCATTTTGTTCTACCTGCTCCAATGTTGAATCTTAGACATTTCACTAATCCTTCCATCAACCCTTAGCTACCTTGAGCTCTTTCTTAAAAGTATTCCTACCCCACCTTCTTTCCATTTCCATTTCTCAGTTACGACTGCCGGTGTCTGTACATTCCTGTAATGTATACGATATATATATATATATATAAAAAAAAAAACCTTCTTTCCATTTCTATCTGCCCTCATTGCAGGCTTTGATTTCTGTCAGCAACAGCCACTTTCTAGTCATTGTATACGCATCTCAAGGTAATGTCTTGCTTCGATGAGTTTTTTATGGTTAGATTTCATGGCCACTTCGTTTTCTGCCGTACATGTCATGTCCTGTGTGTTAACGTCTGTCCCTAAGGAGCGTAGGATGGGCGCTGCTACGTTGCGAGCAGCTAAGGGACGGACGGGCGCTGCCGCAGTCGCGAGCAACTAAAGGACGCGACTGCGCTGCTACGTCGCGAGCAGCTAAGTGACGCGACGGGCGCTGCGTCGAGCATCTAAGGGACACGACGGGCGCTACTACGTCGTGGGCAGCTTAGGGACGCGCCAGGCGCTGCGACAAGCGCCGCTAAGTTCACGCCTTATTGCTATGTCCCATTGTTAGCAGTCACATTTTTTTTTTTGTTACGCTTCTAACTGAAATCATTTTTGCTTTTTTGTTACCTGTACATTTGTTAATTCCAATTGAGTTTTGCTTCCCGTTATTAACCTTTCTGTGGCAGAAAACGAGCGTCATCACAACCTGTGATTCTTCAGCGACAAAACTCTAGTCAATGATGGTGATTCATCTGATTTTTTACCACTGCTGTTATTTCTTATAATTATATCAATCTGTCTTTCCGATACTGCGATCTCTGAAAGCCGTCTTTCCCAGCAGATTGTTGTTTCATTTTCCTGACTTTGCATTATATCCTTTCTTTCCGCCGTTGCGATCTATGAAGTCACCTCCCTTTGCAGATTGTTGGTTCTTTTTCCTTAACTTTGCAATCTATATTTCACGCATCACGTTTCTTTGCTTACTCGCAGGACAGATAGTGAAGGTAGTGGAGGTGGTTTGTATATTTGTCGATGGATCTTCGTGTTGGTTGTTTCCGACATTTTATTACTGTCAGCTTGTCTCATGTCAGCTTTTTTTTAGTCTCTACATGCAGGTGCATATATGTTGTGAATATTAATTTGGAAAAACTATGCTGCGTCGCCACCGCTTCCGCGTCGCCTCCACTTTCCGGCCCTTATAACAACCTGACATGGAAACAAGCACGTGGAGATTATTTTTATTTTGCCATGCCTGATGTTATTTTGGGGCACAGCAGTGAAGGTGATGTTTCCAGATTACAAGGTGATAATTGCTAAAAGATTGTTCTGGTTTTTATATTCTTTAGATGGCACTATCTCATGTGTAACGCCTTTCACCCTTTAATGTGTGTTGATTTTGTGTTGTCAGGTTATTTTAGCTGTGCAGTGATTTATATATTCTGGGGCAACTGTACAAGGCCCTGTTTATTACGTAGTCATGCTGATGTTGTTATTTGACGTTCTGTTGTTATATAGTGAAATATATATTATACATTTTTTACAAAAAAAAACTTATTCCAAAAAAAGAACACACTGTAAAGGGGATATAATCAGGCCACGCGCTGGCCACGTGTGACCCGAAACTGCCCCAAATCTGACTTTCCCGCCAAATCTTAACCCGTACCTGACCCGTACCTGACTTTTCCCGCCAAAATCTTAACCCGTACCTGACCATTACCTGACCCGTACCTGACCCGAAAGTCACTTTTGGGTTAGCCGGTCTGACCTCAGACTAACCTAAAGTGACAGTTCCAAAAGTAACTTTTGGGACAGATTTCCAGATGTCCCGAATCTTGCCCGGAAGTCACCTGGGGGTCCCTTTTGGGTCAGTACATTTTAGAGATGCCACTGGCAGCAGCAGCAGCAGCAGCAGCAGCAGCAGCAGCAGCAGCAGCAGCAGCAGCAGCAGCAGCAGCAGCAGCAGCAGCAGCAGCAGCAGCAGCAGCAGCAGCAGCATCACTGGCAGCAGCGGCCGTTGCACGCCGGGTCCCCCTACCTCCTCGATCGAGTGGTCTCCATCCATCCCCTCCCTGGGCTTCCCCCAGCGCTGCGGGGTGACTTGCACCTACGGGGGGAATGATGGAGCACGGGGACAGGTAGCGATAAGGGGGACGTATCGATGGGAGGGACTTCGTGTTCCAGCAATTTTCGGGCTTCACCTTTCAGGGTTCTGGCTGGAATTTAGCTGGAACCCGAAACCCTCGTCGTCTTCTTCAGATTGCCCACTGTTTCCGAGTTGGTTCTGTACGCCCGCGGATAGACTGGTCTTTGTGATGACGCCGAAATGTTTTTGGGCAAGCAGCGCAAAACCCAGGCAGGCGAAGCGCTGGACTCGGTAGGTGGAATACGGTTCTAGGGTGTTGTGAAATTTCCGCGTGACTGGAGTTTAGCAGTACCGTCGCTGGAACCCGAAACCCTCGTCGTGTTTTTCAGATAGCCCACTGTTTCCGAGTTGGTTCTGTTCACCTGTGGATAAACTTTTTGGACTTTGTGAATGACGCCGAAATGTTTTTGGACAAGCAGCGAAAAACCCAGGCAGGCGAAGCGTTGGACTCGGTAGGTGGAATACGGTTCTAGGGTGTTGTGAAAATTTCCGCGTGACTGGAGTTTAGCTGTAAAGTATAAGTATAAATTTGATTTGCTACATCCCACCAAAGACAAGTGTTATCAATTTGCCCTACACACAACCAGTACCACATTATATGAAATTTACATAGCAGATTTTTTTTTGTCCTTTTACTATTTCTGAAGGCAAGAATTTCCATTTGTCAAAGTATGAAGGTAGTTGGTTTGGATAAGGCATATTGTTTCTTCAATATAGATGGATAACAACTTTTTATTTTTATTTTTAATGTAGCGAGTGGGATTTAGCGAAGGATCGCTCAGGGTTGCTCGCAGGTAGTGTTGCAGCGGAAGTGTTGACCTCAGATCAGAGTGAATATAAATGACTGAGATAAAAATAACATGCGCACATTGAGTTTATATAAGAAATACAAATGAATGCGAAACAACATAGATTAGCCATGTGCTTTCAAAGGTACATTCTCTTATTGCATCGAATTCAAACCGTGCGGCGCGGGAAGGGAACCCGTTCAAAACCTGTTCCCGCTCTTTTCACTCTGAATGTTTCTGCCTGCATCGATCTCGATCTGACGGTTGCTGGTGTCGCTCCGGCTTTTCTGACGCCTCGACGTCGTACTCGCTAGAGTCGGCTCCTGCAGCATACAGGAATGCCTTCTCATAAAGTTTCATATCGTAACACTCCCCTTCATTCTTGGACGCGCAGGGGGCTGACTCGCTTGACTACTCCGGTGAGGTTGGAGTAGTGCTTGAACTGCTGACGTAGCAGGCGCTTGGTGAGGAAGTCGGCTGCCAATTTCGGTGGTGGGGCAGTATGCGAGGTCAACTTTGCCTTGGTCAATTTCGTCCTTGACAAAAAAGTACCGAAGGGCAATATGATTCGTGCGGTTCACGAACCCCTGCTTGTTCGCACTCTAGATGGCGCTCTGGTTATCGCAGTGAAGGCGAAAGGTAGGCTGAGATTTTTGCTTCCTGCAGTAACTCCTGTAGGTACAGGCCTTTGCGAACTGCTGCTGTCGTGGGGATGTATTCTGCTTCGGCCGATGACAGGGCAACCAGCTCCTGCTTATGTGAGTTCCAGGAGATAGGTCCGGTTGGCTCCAGTCGGAAGACGAAGCCGGTTCGTGACCGTCGATTCGCAGGGTCAGCGGCATGATCAGCGTTCACGTAGTCGTTGAGGTTGAACGAGGCTGTCGTCAGCATGGAGTAGGAGAGCCCAATGTCAGGTGTGAAAATTAAATATTGCAGGGAGCGCTCCAGGTCCAGCTGGTTCTCAGTTACTGGCTTGCGGGAGTACAGTGCCAGTTGGCTGGCAATGTACGAAAGGTCTGGTCGGCATGTGTCAGAGGCGAACAGCAGGCACCCCAATTTCTGCTGGTACAATTGGAGTCATGCGGGCGACAAGGGTTTGTTGTCCGGTTTCTAGTTGGTGCTGGGGTTGCGGTAAGGGGTTGAGAGTGGTGCAGGTGACAATGTTGAAGCGTTCTCCCAGCTGCTCTGCGTACTTGGATGCTGACAGGTGAATTGCTTCTGGCGCGTAGGTGATGTTTAAACCCAGAAAGTGGGTGACGTTGTAATTGATGGTGATGTCAACGCGCTGCACTAAGTTTTCCTCGAACTGATTGAAGAGCTTGTTACAGGTGCCGGTGTACAGCAGGTCATCGACACAGACTGTCAAAATAATGTTCGCTGCTGAAGTGAAGGTGGTGCATTCCCGGGTCGTGCGGTAGCTGCCTGAAACCGATTTCCAGAAGTATTTTGTGCAGGTGCTGCTGCCAGCGCCGCGGTGCCTGCTTTATCCCATAGAGGGATTTCAACAGCTGGCAGACCCTGGAGTCCCCTTCCCCGTAGGTGTGTGGTTGTTCCACGAAGATGTTTGCATCCACTAGTGCTTATAAAAACTCGTTCTTGACGTCGATCTGCCGCAATGGTAGATGCTTTGCGGCGGCATTGGGGAGTAGAATCCTGACGGAGGTGTGACGACTGACGGGAGCAATGTTTGGTCGAGATCGATGCCGTGGCACTGGTCGTACGTACGACACATCGTGCTTTGAAGCGTTCAATATTGCCGTCGGCGTTAGTCTTCAGGCGAAAAACTCACTTTTCGCTTAGTACCCTCATCCCCTGCACTGCTGCATGATCGACGAAAACCCATGTGTCACGTGACTCCAGCGCCTTCAGTTCGGCATCCATTGCGGCACGCCATTCCTTGGCGTGAGGACAAGTTAGGGCCTGGCGTGGATTCTTGGGCTCGACGGCACGTGTGAGGGAGGAGATTGCCGTGTGCAGGCCGAGAAGTTGTAGGCCAGACACGTTGGCGGTGTTGCGGTGTCTGTGGTGGTGACTTCGACCACATCGTCATCGTCGCTCTCGTGGTTAGGTGAGGGAGGGTTTAGTCCAGCTTGGCAGACGGATGGTCCTGGTGCGGGAGTGTCGTCGCTGCCGCCGTCGTTGTCGTCGCGTGGGCGAGGCGGAATGTCGGGATGTTCGTCGGCGGGGTCGCTGTCGAGTGCTGCTGCTGCTGCCTTGTCTTCTGAAGCTGCGACCGCTGTTGGCGTAGGCGTGCACGGCGTTGCTGCGCCGATCCTCGATCCACTGCTGCAAGGTGAGTCGCTTGTAGAAGAGGATGTATCGGGCAGGAACGATATGTTTGGTGTCGATGTCGAGGATTAGCCAGCCCTTGTATTCGTAGATGAGCCCCAGGTGGATTCCCCATGGTGCGCGGTGAGTAAACTGCACCATACACCCCCAAATCCGCAGCATAGAGGTATCTCCCCTTGAGCCAGTCCACTTCATGTGTGAGGAAAGATTACCTCGGTTGGCCGTGGTGGAGAGGAGGTTGTGTAGGTGCACGGCATGGTTCATGGCGTACGGCCAATATTTCTTGGGTAGGCCGGACTGATTCATGAGTGCGCGCACCTTCGTCATGAGGGTGCAATTGACCCTCTCGGCGACGCCTTGCTGCTGGTGAGCGTAGGGAAGAGAGATCTGATGCTTGATCCCTTTCTCTGTGAGAACTCCTTCCAGCTCATTGCTGTGAAACTCCTTGGCGCCGTCGGTCTGCCAGATCTTCAGCTTCTTTCCTGATTCCCGTTGTGCGTGCGCGAGCCAGATGTGGAGAACTTCATGAGCCTTAGAGCGGACATCGACGTTGGCGATCCAGACATAACGTGAGTATGTGTCGATGAAGGTGAGTGTGTACTGTTCGCCAATGATGCCCTCGGAGGTGAGAACGATGAAGTCACTGTAAACCTTTTGCAGCTTCTTATAGCGATTGGTGCTCGGCTCCAGCGAAGGGTATGCTTGGTGCGTGAGGGCTGCAGTGGGGCAGACGGTGCAGTCTGCTGGGTGTGATGTACTGAGGGGTTGCGTGCCATCAGGACACAGCAGTGCTCCTGGCAGGAAGACTTTGGCACGGAGACAGTTGTTGAACGTCTCGCGCGAGTGGTGACCAAGTCGTTGATGCTAGAGGTCATCTTCTGCGCGTATCCCGAAGCGCAGGTAACGTGAGTGGTGCTCCGCCGCTTCTGTTTCTGTTTCGTGAGGGATTAGGAGTACGGGTCCTTCTTCTTCTCCTGGTTCTGCTTCGTTGTCCTGCTCCTCTGCTTCTGATTCTGCCGTTCTCTCCCCTTCTGCAGGTGCTGTTGTGAGGTAAAGCGCGAGGAAATTTCGGTCGGGGATGGTGTTGAGCGGAGTCCTGGTGCCCTCGATGAAACGTACGAATAGATCTAGGCAGGAGATTGGTCCAAGCGAGTCACGTGGCGGAGTTGGAGGTTCGTTCCGCTCCTCAATCTTCGACCAGGGATCGGACCAGCGGTAAGGCGAGTGAGGTGGTGGGGGAAGATTGCGCGGGGGGCGTCCGAGCGGGACAGTGACTCTTAAGGGTGATCTCTCACTGGCCATCTCTCTTTCTACTGCCTCCAGTTCTTCTTGGGTGAGATCTCCTTCGGCGAGATTGTGTTGCTCGAATTCGCCCCATGCGCTGGTTCCCCACCCTTAAGCAGTGCCAGATGCACCAGTTGCAGATCCCCATGTGGCTCCTGAGGTGCCGCCATCATCGTTGCCTCCCCATCCGCTTCGCCTTGCTGACTCTTCGTCCCATTCTGCCGCGATGCGCTCTTCATACAGTTTTGCTTTCTTTCCGCCCTTGCCTTGTCTTCTTCCTCCTTGACGCTCAGCTCCTCATGTGCGTCAGGATCCTTCCACGCTTTGTCGATGATGGTGCGGTAAACTTCCTGAGTGTAAGGGCGTGGGCGGTTCTCCTCGTCGAGTGTTCATGTGTTGGCTTCGAAAACCCAGTGGAGTGTGTCCGTTGCGGGGGTAGGTCGTTCTTGCGGAACTATCTTGAGCTCTTGGTGTCCAGTGCCGAAGACGCGATGGGTTGTGACAGCAAGCTCCATTTCCGTCATGCCCTCTGGCTCTGCTTCGGCGCTTTCGGCTTCTTGGATTGCCGCGATATCTCTTTCTACTTCTTCTGTGCGGCTCGCTGTGGGTGTGTGACAAGTATTGCTAAGTCCGTTGGGGCCGACTTGGTGCAAGTTTATCTCACGAGGATAAGGGCTGCGTCGAATCCACGGCCGTCCATCTGGATGCTGCCATGATTCCTTGTTCATGAATGGGAAGTCCAGAGGAACCAGGTCAACGAGCTCATCTAACGAGGCTTGGCAGCTGGGTATGTCGAAGTCCGGAACGTAGACGCCGTTCATCGAGCGGGCTCTTCCGAGGTATTTGTGAAATTCGGGAGGTGTGTCCGAAGGAGCATAGGTGAGAATGAGATCGCACGTGTATGGGTCTGTAGTGAGCATGACTCCGCACTCTCTGAGTTGTCCTGTCGACAGTAGGTTGAAGCGAGGATTTTATACGTAGAGCACGTTGTTAAACGAGATGTGCGTGTTGCTGTCTCAGGCTTGCAGCACCATGATGCCTTGCGCGTTAGCGCGTAGTTGCTCGTTGTTGGCGACGGTGACGTAGGTGACAGGGGCGCGACTGATGTTCGAGATGTAACGTACGGATCCCACCATGTGCTGACCACAACAGCTGTCTAGATACCAGGTGTTGTAATTGTCGTTGTTAGTGCGAGTCGCGGGGTCACCAGAGTCGCCTTGTATCGTTGCTCAAAGAGGTCGTCTTCTCTCCATCCCACCGGAACATATTTCTGATTGTCGTGGGGCGGGCTTTCCCGTAGTTGTATTGGCTGGTGCCAATCTTGCTTCTCCTCGTCATACAGGTAGTAGTGATCTTTTGTGAGAGGGTTGTTCCTGTCAAACTTATATGTTGCATGTTGTGTAGCCCATATGGGGTACAACCCAATTAGGGTTTGGTACTTGTAATCCTGCATGCTATTAGTTTCACCATTCTCACTTAGTCTTCTGACAGTTCCATCCTTCTCCAGGTCGGATGAGCTCGCCGCGAGGTTCTTCCTCTTCGTCAGGCTCAGCGGTGCGTGGTCGACATCTTGTCGCCATGTTCGCGATCACGTTTCGAGGGGTTCCTGTCTGAGGTCCTTGTGTTTGTTGTTGCTGATGTGCAGGGGGGCGAGGAGCTTGGTGTTGAGGCTGAAAATGACGGGTATCTTGTTGCCCGACCTAGTTGTTGTGGTGAGTAGAATTTGGGTGGCAATGGTTGGACCAAGATTTGCATCGATCCGTTGAGTGTCCGAATACTTTGCAGATTTTGCAGTAGTGGCGCCTTGGTTGTCGTTGCTCTTCACGGTTGTCTGAGTTGAAGGCGAGGCGCTCACGGAGCGGCGCAGAGCTTGTCGTGCTCGAATCCATGTCCTGCTGTTCAGTCAGGAGGGCGGCTCATAGCGCGGCTTTTGAGATGGTTCATCGTTCTCGGAGTAGTGCTTTGCATGGCTTCCATTCGGGCCCAAGTCCTTGGAGGATGATGTTGACGAAGATCTCCTCCGAAATAGCGCTACCATTCTTCGTGAGCTGGTCACGGATATTTCGACAGCGGTTAATGTAATTGTTCGCTTTCTCGCCGTGCCCCATTTTGGTCTCCATTAGTTGTTGCAGGAGCCTGCTGGAGGTGACAGAATCCTTCGACTGATATACCTCAACGAGATGCTTCCAGGCTTCCAAGGCTGGAGCGGCGCTCTCCTTGTAGGAGCGAATGCCGAGTTGCTCCGCAGGCGTCATGTTGCGTAGTAGTGCTCTATACGCCATGAAGGACTCACTGTAGTACTGAGCCCGGACGTCTTCAGTGTCTTCCACCGGTTTAGGATAGGAGCCGTCAAAATAGTGGTAAATCTGCGCTGTCTGTAGGAGGAGCTCAAGCTCAAAACTCCATGTGTAGAAGTCCTTGCCGTCAAATGTGGTAGTAGTCTTGATTTTTGAGACGCTAAGAAATCGTGCTTGCGAAGAGTTGATTGTTTTGTCGCTTGGACGAGGGGCAGTTGTTGTTGACTTGTCTGTGTGGGAGGAGAAGGTGTACGGGGCGATATCTCGGCTTTTCGTGACCGGTTGTCCAGGTTTTGCTGGTTGGGAAGAGGTTCTTGCATCGCCATTCCGCAGAGCTTGCAGGTCTTTCTCCATGGCTGATAGTCGCGAAAATAACTGCTCGAGTGCGGCAGTGCTGATCGTGGTTGTCGCCTCATTTGTTGCAGCCAGATTGGCTTGTCCTTCAGCCGTTGGATCTGGTTGTCCCTCGGATCCTCATGCCATCCTAACCTTGGAGCGTGTGCCGCTCGCCAGCTTTGGATTTGGCGAATATTATGGAAGTGGGGTTGCGAGGAATCCCTGAGTTGCTCTGATACCATGTTACAATCCCGAGTGGGATTTAGCGAAGGGTCGCTCAGGGTTGCTCGCAGGTAGTTTTGCAGCGGAAGTGTTGACCTCAGATCGGAGTGAATGTAAATGACTAAGATAATAATAGCATGCATACATTGAGCTTATATAGGAAATACAAAGGAATTCGAAACGACCTAGACTAGCTATGTGCTCTAAGGGGTACATTCCCTTATTGCATCGAATTCAAACAGTGCGGCGCGGGAAGCTGTTCAAAACCTGTTCCCGCTATTTTCACTATGAATGTTTCTGCCTACATCGGTCTCGATCTGACGGTTGCTGGTGTCCCTTCGACTCTTCTGACGCCTCGACTTCGTACTCGCTAGAGTCGGCTCCTGCAGCATACAGGAATGCCTTCTCATAAAGTTTCATCTCGTAACAGTATCAGGGGTAACTGTTGAGAGATATATAACATAGTGAAACATTTATGCTGTTAGATTTTACAGTAGTCCTCTTTATAAGACTCTAAGCCCTCCAATGATTGTACAATTATTGAAGGGCCATAATTATTGGAGTCTAGAATCATTGGAGGGTGAAAATGAATGGTGGGTACAATTAGTGGTGCGGCGTTGTTGGTGTGGATGAGACCATCCTGAGGGGGTTAGCTGCTAGATATATACCCTGCTCTGTCATTTCATAATCAATCTATTCAATTGCAAAGCTTTCAGATCTGTTCTGTTATACAATCAAGACTTCCGCTACGACGGCACTATGCCTTTCTAGCATGGTACCAGAGCTACTCTAGGGGGCATGCTGCCGAAATTTGGTCAAGACTTTATAATCATTCACATTGGACAGGCACATTAGCAAATTTGCACAGCAAGTGGCAACCTTTGGACTGAAGGCATGGCGCGGTTCGACGATAATGTCGATGCTGGATACGAGGCGTTTGAAGAAGCAATCTTGGCTCAACATGAACTCTTAGTCCACCATCGACACTTCAAGCGTCATTGAGGGCAAAATTCAACATGCCAAGGGCATCACACTCTCCATCAAGCACTCCGCGTACTAATCAAACCTATGCTTCAAATGTGCATTCAGGAATTGAAGGTGAAGGGGAGGGTTGCGTACCTCAAGGAGGAGAGTCATTCCAAGGGAGGGTTGCATCCATCCAAGGAGAAGGAAGCTCCTACCCCGCACCTCAATCAACCATGCCAAGGGAATCAAGGGAGAGAGATGATGAGTATGGGAGTGGGATGAATGTAAGGATGTCAAATGTTATATCTGCTACAGTTGGTTTAGGCTGTAGTGGGGTAGTTACTATGGGGTACAGTAAGTTAGGGTTTCCTACTTGTACCCAACTCGTTTCTAGTTCATTCACTCTTGTTGATTTTGACATGGTATCACGAGCCTAGGTTGCCACCTAGGACCGCTTACTACTACGGGCCCACTATTCCGCTAGAAGCGCCCTCGTGCGCCCTACCTTACGTGCGCCCTCGTGCGCCTTTCTCTGCTCGTGCGCCCTTGTGCGCCTTTTTTCTGCTAGTGCGCCCTCGCGCGCCCCGCCCTTCGTTCTGCCCGCGTGCCGTCCTGCAGCCCTCGCGCCCTAGGCCAGTGCGACGCCCTTGCAAGCTAGTAAGGCCCTCGAGCCGCCCCTGCAGGTCCGTCAGGCCCCAGAGCCGCCTCTGCAGACCCGTCAGGCCCCCAAGCCGCCTCTGCAGGCCCGTCAGGCCCGAGAGCCGCCCCTGCAGGCCCGTCAGGCCCGCGCGCAGCCTCTGCCCGACCGCGCGCCGCCTCTGCAGGCCCTCGCCGCCCGCACGCAGCCTCTGCAGGCCCGTCAGGCCAGGGCGTGACCCCGTCAGGTCGCTGTCGCGGCCCCGTCAGGTCGCAGTCGCGGCCCCGCCTTGTCGCTGACGCGGCCCCACCCTGCCGCGGTCGCGGCCCCGCCCTGCCGCGGACGCGGACGCGGCCCCGCCCTGCAGTGACGCGGCCGCGCCCTACTGCTGACGCGGCCGCGCCCTTCTACTGCCGCGGCCGCGCCCTGCTACTGACGCGGCCGCACCCAGCTGCCCGCCACGTCGCCCTGCCCGCGGCGTCGCCCCTGCCCGCCGCGTCGCCCTGCCCGCCGCGTCGCCCCTGCCCGCGGCGTCGCCCCTGCCCGCCGCGTCGCCCTGCCCGCCGTGTCGCCCCTGCCCGCCGCGTCGCCCTGACCTACCCCGCGCCTGGCCCCTGGAGCAGCCGCCCCTGGAGCAGTCGCCCCTGCAGCAGCCGCCCCTGGCCCCTGGAGCAGCCGCCACTGCAGCAGCCGCCACTGCAGCAGCCGCCCCTGGCCCCTGGAGCAGCCGCACCTGCAGCCGCCCCTGGCCCCTGGAGCGGCCGCCCCTGCAGCAGCCGCCCCTGGCCACTGGAGCACCCGCCACTGCAGGAGCCGCCCCTGGCCCCTGGAGCAGCCGCCCCTGGAGCAGCCGCCACTGCAGCAGCCGCCCCTGGCCCCTGGAGCAGCCGCCCCTGCAGAAGCGACCGTCGCGGCCCTGTCCATGCCCTGCACCAGCTGCCGTCGCGGCCCGGTCTCGCCCTGCAGCAACTGCCGCGGAGCTCCCTGCCGCGGTCGCGGCCCCGCCCTGCCGCTGTAGCGGCCCCGCAGTCGCCTCCGTCGTGCGCCTGCCCTTCCCACCACTGGTGAGCACTGCCCTGCCCGTGCTGCTACTGCTGTTACTGCTGCTGCTACTGCTTCTACTGCTGCTCCTGGCGTGGCTAGATGCAGCTCCAGGGCCGTCCGCGTGTGTCCCTCACGCCCCAGCAGCTTCGTGAGTGGTACGCCAGTTGGGGTTGTCGGGGTGGCAGTAGTGGGAGTCGTCCTGGAGTGGGTAGTTCGGGAGTTTCTTGTAGTGGCCCGGTGCAGCAGCAGTGTCGTCTGCGCGAGACTCGTTCGCCCCAGCAGCTTCGTGAGTGGTACGCTCAGAGTAGAGGGTCGCTGGGTACTGCTCGCTGCCCGTACGTTATTAGCACGGGTGTCCGGACTGGTCAGCCTTGCGGGACGCCTGGTCACACAGAGTCTCGCTGCTTCGCCCGTCTGAGCGACGCTTGGCGTACAGAGTTTGGCGACGACGCTGAGCTCCCCGACTGGGTGAAGCTGCTTAGGCAGAGGGTAGATATCTTTGCTCTTGACTATGATGCTATTCTCACTGCAATGTATGCATTGTCTACTAGTGCCGAGGGAGCCTGTCACCTGTGTGTGCCGCCTGACCCCGGTATCCAGTCTGCTGCTCCAGGTGCCGGTGAGGCTGCCGCTCTAGGTGCTAGTACGTCTGCTGCCCCAGGTCCTGGTGAGGCTGCTGCTCTAGGTGCAGGTGTGTCTGCTGCTTCAGGTGCTTGTGAGTCTGCGCCTTCAGGTACTGCGTCACTGCACACCTTCACACTGGACTCAGGTGCTTCTCGCTGTTTCTTTCGCGACCGCACTGCCCTAGAGCAGCTCCCTAGACCGGTTGCTGTCTCCCTGGCTGACCCCTCCGGGGGTCCGGTCCTTGCGACCTCCACCACTGCCCTCCCTTGTCCTGCTGTCCCGTCCGGCACACTGTCGGGCCTTTACCTCCCCTCGTTCTCTACGAACTTGGTGGCGGGTTCTGCGCTCCAGGACGCGGGTGTTCACCAGTTCACCCCTGCCTACGAGCGTGTGACACACTGCACGTGTGCCCAGACGGGTCGTCACCTGGCTACCTTCACTCGGCAGCCGGGGTCGGACTTGTACACACTGACCACTGAGTCCCCTCAGGTAGCGGCGTCTGCGTCTGCGTCAGGTCAGTTGTCCGCCCCTTGCTCGTGTCGCACCCTGTCGCACCGGACGGTCCTCTGGCACCACCGCCTTGGGCACCCTTCGATGCAGCGCCTTCGTGGCATGCACTCCCGTTATCTTGTCTCTGGTCTCCCCAGGTCACTGCCTCCCCTGCCACCGTCCCCTGCCCCTCCTTGCCTTCCCTGTGTCGAGGGGCGGCAGCGTGCCACCCCTCACTCCTCTGAGTTCCCCCCGACAGAGGCTCCTCTGCAGACCCTTCACATGGACGTGTGTGGCCCGGCCCGCGTCCGTGGACAGGGAGGAGAGCGCTACTTCCTGCTGGTAGTTGACGACTACACGCGTTACACCACGGTCTTCCCCTTGCGCACCAAGGGAGAGGTCCCTGCTGTCTTGATCCCTTGGATCCGCGCTACTCGTCTCCAGCTGGAGAGGCGCTTTCGCACGGACCTTCCCGTCCTGCGACTGCACTCTGACAGAGGTGGTAGGTTTTCCTCCGGCCTCTTGGAGACCTTCTGTCAGGGGGAGGGCATTCACCAGACGTTCACGCTTCCGGCCTCTCCGCAGCAGAATGGGTTGCTGAGCGCCGCATTGGCTTAGTCATGGAGGTCGCTCGTACCTCCTTGATCCATGCGGCTGCCCCCCATTTTCTGTGGCCGTTTGCGGTCTGGTACGCCGCGCATCAGCTCAACCTCTGGCCCCGTGTCTCCGTTCCGGAGACCTCGCCGACACTGCGTTGGACGGGAGAGGTTGGCGATGCGTCCGTGTTCCGGGTCTGGGGTTCTCATGCCTTTGTCCGCGATACGTCCGCGGACAAGCTCTCCTCCCGCGCCGTTCCCTGTGTCTTCCTGGGCTTTGTCCCTGACGCGCCTGGCTGGCAGTTTTACCACCCCACCTCGCGCCGTGTCTTCCCCTCTCAGGACGTCACGTTTGACGAGTCGGTCCCCTTTTACCGTCTCTTCCCCTACCGCACTGCCCCGCTCCCCCCTCCGCCGCTCTTCCTCATGCAAGGTGCTGCTTCGGTAGACCCCCTGCCTCCCCAGGGTCCTGCTCCCTCAGGTGTTTCCCAGGTAGACCCGGTCGAGCCTGTCGAGGTAGCTGTCGACTCTGGTCTTGCGCGAGGTACTGAGCGTGCTGAGCCTGAGCGTGCGGAGACTGGGGGTGCTGAGCCTGGGGGTGCGGATACTACGGGTGCTGAGCCTGGGGGTGCTGAGCCTGGGGGTGCTGAGACTGGGGGTGCTGCGCCTTGGGGTACTGAGCCTGGGGGTACGGAGCCTGGGGGTGCTGAGCCTGGAGGTCCTGAGCCTGGGGGTGCTGCGCCTGGGGGCGCTCTCTCTTCCCACCAGCTGCGTGAGTGGTACTCTCGGTACTGTCGCCGCCGCCGTGGTACTGTGGGCGCTGGAGGTGCTACTGGAGCTGGAGCTGAGGACGCTGGGCCTACTAGAGTTGGTGTAGCTGCTGACCCTGGGGTTGGCGCTGGAGGTGCTGGAGCTACTGGTCCGGGAGGTGCTCGTACTAGCGGTACTGGAGTTGCTGGGACTGGGGGTGCTACTGGAGCCGCTGGAGGTGCTACTGGTACTGGGGCTGGTGGTGCTGCAGGGGCTGGAGCTGGAGGTGCTGACCCTCGTCCTCCTGCAGGTACTGGAGCCGACGGTGCGGCTGGAGCTGGTGCTACTGGGGGTACTGGAGTTGGCGCTACTGGAGCTGCTGGTGGTGCTGCAGGCGTTGGAGCTGCTGCTGAGGGTTCTGGTGCTGTCTCTGCTGGTTCTGGGGGCACTTCACGGCCGCGGCCGTACTTCGTTCCGCTCCTCCAGCAGGTTCTTGGTCAGCCGCCTCCTCCTTGTCCTGCTCCCTCCTTAGAGTGTCCTCCACCTGTCCAGTCGCAGTCACAGTTATCGCCTGCCTCGCCACTCCCTGGTCCTTCTCCCTACACTGGTCCGACAGGAGGTCTTACGGAGCGTTGTGAGCCTGAGTCTCGCCCTGTGTTGCCTGAGTCTCGTTCTGCGTCACCTGTTCGTGCTGCTCGCACTGGTCGTCGTGTCCCGCGTCAGCGTCCTCCTGCTGTCCCAGGCACGCACCAGATGACGCTTCGTCTTTCCACTGCTCCACATCGTGTCCCTCTGCCTTCTCCTCCTGCGTCCTCTCTTCCTGCCCTTGCTGACCCGGAGTCTGACTCTCTTCGTGCTGCTAGTCCTACTGTCACGCGTCTCCTGGCCACTGCTGTCACTGACCCTTCCTTTGAGTCAGCTGCTGCGTCTGCCTTAGTTGCTGAGCTTGTCGACTTTGCTGCTCACTGTCGTCTAGACTACGCTGCCAGTCTTGTTGCTGAGTCTGAGTCTGTCTGTCCTCCGTCCGTCGGGGGTGAGTGTGCTCTTGGCACGGACGTCCTTGAGGACAGGCAGGAGGACCTCGAGTGTCTTGCAGCCGCTGCGCCTCATCTCGTGTCCATGCTGATCGCACCTGAGGGAGACCCGGATGCACCAGACATCCCGACCCCTCGCTCTTACGCTGAGGCGATCGCAGGTGAGTACTCCT
Source organism: Closterium sp. Naga37s-1 (assembly GCA_947471745.1). Taxonomy (NCBI): domain Eukaryota; kingdom Viridiplantae; phylum Streptophyta; class Zygnematophyceae; order Desmidiales; family Closteriaceae; genus Closterium; species Closterium sp. Naga37s-1. The sequence goes on along the minus strand of CANJKZ010000118.1, from coordinate 1,736,211 downwards.
CTCAGTGGCAGTCAGCCATGGACGCAGAGATGGCATCCTGGAAGTCCACTGGCACTTACGTCGACGAGGTTCCCCCTCCTGGGGCGAACATCGTCAGTGGCATGTGGATTTTCAGGGTGAAGCGGCCGCCAGGTTCTCCGCCTGTCTTCAAGGCTCGTTGCGTTGCTCGAGGCTTCAGTCAGCGAGAGGGAGTAGACTTCTTCCAGACCTTCTCCACCACCCCGAAGATGACCACTCTTCGGGTGCTACTGCACGTTGCCGCTCAGCGTGACTACGAGCTTCACTCTCTTGACTTCAGCACAGCTTTCTTGCAGGGCAGCCTACACGAGGAGATCTGGCTGCGCCGCCCTCCTGGCTTCACTGGGTCGTTCCCTCCTGGTACCCAGTGGAGCCTCCGGCGGCCGGTCTACGGACTCCGCCAGGCGTCACGTGAGTGGCACGACACACTGAGGACTACACTTGCGGCTCTTGGGTTCGCGCCTTCTACTGCTGACCCGTCGCTGTTTCTGCGCACCGACACTTCGCTGCCGCCGTTCTACATCCTCGTGTACGTCGACGACTTGGTCTTTGCCACTGCTGACACTGAGGCTCTCGCCCTGGTGAAGTCGGAGCTACAGAAGAGACACACGTGCACAGACCTGGGTGAACTGCGCAACTACCTTGGCTTGCAGATCACCCGGGACAGAGCACGCCGCACCATCACACTGACTCAGTCACACATGGTGCAGCAGGTCCTTCAGCGCTTCGGCTTCACCTGGTCCTCGGCACAGGCCACTCCTCTGGCTACAGGTCACTCGCTCTCAGCTCCACCTTCGGACGAGTCCGTAGAGCCGAGTGGTCCTTTCCCAGAGCTAGTTGGCTGCCTCATGTACCTGATGACTTGCACTCGTCCTGACCTCGCGTACCCTCTTGGCCTTCTGGCTCGCTACGTGGCTCCTGGTCGGCACCGAAAGGTGCACATGGATGCTGCTAAGAGGGTACTGCGCTACTTGTGCAGTACATCAGGCATGGGGCTCGTGCTTGGAGGGAGGAGCTCAGTTGTTCTCACTGGGCACTCAGACGCTTCTTGGGTCGACGACCAGGCTACTCAGCGGTCGTCACAGGGTTACACCTTCAGCCTTGGCTCTGGTTCAGTTTCTTGGCGTTCTACTCGCTCGTCTTCAGTTCTCAGCTCCTGTTGTGAGGCTGAGATCTACGCCACAGCCATGGCTGCACAGGAGTTACGCTGGCTCACCTACCTGCTGACTGACTTGGGAGAGCCGCCTCGTTCTCCTCCAGTGCTGTACGTCGACAACAAGGCTACCATTGCCTTGTGTGAGGAGCACAGACTGGAGCACAGGACGAAGCACATCGCTCTGCGTTACTTCCTGGCTCCAGAGTTGCAGCAGCGTGGTCAGCTTCGTCTGCGTTACGTGGCCACTCGGGCCAACACTGCTGATATATTCACCAAGGCACTTCAGTCTGGTGATCATCAGCGTTTCTGCACTATGCTAGGGCTTGTGCCCACTTTTCCTCGCTTGCTGTAGGCTGTGCTTGTACTGTGATCTATATGTATATACCTGCATGCTTGCTTTGCTAGGTAGAGATCACTGTGATGTTTGTGTTGCATATATGCCTCTGCATGTGAACTGGCCTTGTGGCCCTTTGCTTGTGCTCAGTGAGTGTGGTGACGTTGTGATCCACCCTGAGCTTGCTTTGCCTTTCTTGACTGGTCTTGTGACTCCTTGCTCTCCCCCACTTTGCCTATGGGGGTGTGTCAAATGTTATATCTGCTACAGTTGGTTTAGGCTGTAGTGGGGTAGTTATTATGGGGTACAGTAAGTTAGGGTTTCCTACTTGTACCCAACTCGTTTCTAGTTCATTCACTCTTGTTGATTTTGACAAAGGAGACGTGATAATGAGATTGAGTTGGGACAAGGAAGTGGCAGATTTGGTCAAGTGGGCGTGGAAGGTGTTAGATTTGAATCCTACACTATTGGTGCTCCCCCACTACGACATCTTCATACTAACTCCCATCCCATTGGAGTTCCCTTAATGGGCAGATCTCACATTTTGGGCAACAACGTCGTACCTCCTCGTGCGCCACAGTCCCAAATGGAAGCTGTACCTGCAGGAAGCATGGGGCGCATGGGACAGGGGATGCAGTCAAGTGGTGTCATGCGCCGTGATCGCGTGGAGGTGGTGGAGCAACGCTCGTATGGTCAAGACGGTGGAACACAACGCTCTCTTCAACTTCCACGCCCATCTCCACGCGAGTACACGGAAGATGACAAAGACAGGCTGTCACGCAAAATGGTGGGAGCAGCGGTGGACAAAGCGTTCATAACCACTCCATTCGACGGCACCAACTTTCGCGAATGGATGCTTCGGTTCCGCGTGACAAACCTGTGGGAGTTTTTTGTAACGCTACAGTACCCGGTTACAATGGCGAATGGTGACATGCGAGATGCAATGGAGCGGCTGGAAACTCTTCAGGCAGATCTCACAATGTGCTACGCTAACTTTTTGGGTGCTTCTGCATAGAGTGAGCGCGACGATTCAACTGCAACTGGACGTGTTCCAAGAGTCATACAGTCCGGCATTTCTTAGCATGGGAGTACCTGATGGAGACTTACCAGGCGAAAGACTCGGTGGCAAAGGCATCTCTCCAAGAGCAATTTGACAATCTGAAGATGGGGAGTCAAGAGAGAGTGGAGGAATAATTCAGTCGGGCAACGGCAATCCGTGACAAATTGGCTTTGGCGGGGAAGATGGTGGATGAAGACACATTTACCTTGAATCTGATTACTAGACTGCTGCTGCATTGGGAGGAGCTGAGGCATTCGGCAATGTTGCATGACATCATGGACATTTACACACTGCACCAGATGATGATACAAGAACAGCGCTATCAAGACATTATCTCCAAGACCAACCGTGACCGACATCCTCCCCGTATGGCTGGTCAAGCACGTCGAGACAACTCACAATCAAAGGAGAGTACGTGGACCAAGGATGACCAGAATGTGGTAAAGTCAATCGGTGGGCAGCAAACAACAACAAAAGAGAGAGCTCGTGGCAATGATAGAAGGGGCGGACACTCGGGTCTCGTGTGCTGGTATTGCAAGCAAACTGGCCACCCGTTTTACAAGTGTCCCCCGGCATCACCGGGGTGGGAACCGCAAAACCGAGGGAGGATGAACCAGCGCATTGGGACCAGCCGTTCAACCTCACCTTGAAAGAGTGGCAGCCCTAAACGTGACAACAACACGATTACGAAGGAAGGGGCTGCCGAGGGAGACAAAAAGCACACCGTAACTTCCACTGCAACGATTCGCTCACCGCAAGCGGCCTTACCAATGCCTGAAGGTCACTTGTGGCTGCTCGACAGCGGATGCAGCCAACACATGACCTCGGACAAGAGCTGGTTTGAGGGTTTAGAGGAGCTGGACGAACCTGTGTATGTTGAACTTGCTTATGGGAGCCAGCTGCTTAGCACGATGGTGGGAACCATTCGGGCAACAGCACCTGATGGGACAACGATTCGCTACACCGAAGTCCTCTATGTACCCGGGCTGAAGTCCAACCTCCTCTCATAGTGTCAGCTGCACATGAAGGGAGCACGGATTCATACACATGCTGACGGGCACACGGAGATTACCATGGCGGTTGGGGATGAGCATGTGAGGATTGGACTTGGAATGACCATGCATGGGGTGATCAAGGTGCAATATGAGCCTACACTTGCATCTGCCCGTGATTCCGGCCATGACCATGAGAATGCTGCATCAAATGACCATGTTCATGGAGGACTGACTGCACGTTCTGCTCATGCATCAATCACACACCACATGGCCCACAAGCGCTTGGGTCACCCGTCATACACATCCATGGATGCAACATTTCGAAATGGTGATGTTGAAGGACTCTCCATATTCGACAAGACTAACCCTCTCAAACCCCTAGGTGACTCATGTTTTTATGGGAAGATGAGCAAAGCACCCTTTCCCATAGGAAGTGCCAAGGGCACAACTCGACCTTTGGAGCTTGTGCATAGCGACATCATGGATTTGGGTAATGCTCACCCCTCACTTCACTATGTGCTGACGCTCAAGGACGACTACACCAAGTACCTGTGGGTGGCGCTGTTGGCTCGCCGGTCTGACATGGCTGCAGTTTTCTCGGCTTGGCACCGCGAGATGAAGACCAACCTTCTCAAGAAGCCACTGGCTGCCTTGCGCATGGACAACGGAGGGGAGTATACAGCAAATGTTTTCACGGATTACCTGAATTCTTACGGCTTCATCCACCAAACGTCCTTACCTCACACGCCACAACAGAATGGAGTCCCCGAATGCATTAACCGCACCTTCGTGGACCGAGTGCGAGCAATGACCACTGGGCCAACCTTTCCTCCAAGTTCTGGCCTTATGCGCTAGAGTATGCTGCATGGTTACACAACCGTATCAGCTGCAGCAGCAACCCATCAGCACACTCACCATATTTCATGATGACCGGAAAGGCAGCAGATGTCTCGATGGCAAGAAACTTTGGCCGCCTCTGCTACTATCTCCCTCTTCAAGGTAGTTTTGGGAAATTCGAACAAAGAGGACGGCTTGGGATGTTCCTTGGACTCTCCAACGCCCAGAAGGCATGCGTCATCCGGGACTTGGCAAGTGACGTGGACACGGACACACGCTCAACTCGCTTCTTTGATGACCTCATGTTATTGAATGCTGAATCTGTACTCGAACACCATCGCTACATGGAGGAAGTATCACCGCACATTGACGGCTGGACTTCAGGGGGTGAAGGATTTGGGTTTGAATTTGACTCTTTTCCCGCATCCCCACCAACCTCTACACCATCCACGTACATCTCAACCACACGAGGACAGGAAGCTGACGCAACTCAAGAGGGCTCACATATTGACGACACAGGAGAAGGGGCTGCAGCAAATGACTCACCTCCGGTAGGCGTCTCCGTATTTGAAGGTGCTGAAAGCCATGAGACAGAGAATGAGGGATGTCATCTCTATGACTTTGCCTACCCACCTGATGGAATCCCACTGGCTGCTCGTGACGCAACTCCACGGCGGGTTCGCTTCAACCCCACCGTGACTGTGTTCGGAGGAGAAGGACAAGAGATGGACATCATGACCGAACTAGACATGCTGTTTGGGAAACGACAGGTGGGACAAGCCAAACAGGTTGACCAGAACAAGACTCACTGAGACAGAAGTCTTCCCATCTTACAACAACGAGTGTTGGGATGTGCAACAGCCGGTGTGCCCATGGTCGACTTGACATACAAGAAGCCCAAAACACTCAACGAGATGATCAAGGACCCGTACGCACCTCTTTGGAAAGCCGCAGTTGATGCAGAGTTGGCCAAGTTCGACGAACTCGAAGCATACGAAGTGGTGGACATGGCGCACGTACCGAAGGGAACACCGGTGCTAATGGAAGGAGTTGTTCTGAGGGTGAAACGAGATGAGCACGGCCAACCAAATCGATGTAAGGCACGTTGGGTGGTGAAAGGATGCGGACAGACATGGGGAACATACGATGAGACATACGCCCCTGTCAGCCAGGGACCTACCTTGCGCATGATTGTTGCTGGCGCGTCGGCCACGAAGCGGAAAGTAGTGCAACAAGACATTTACAACGCATTCCTTTATGCACCAATTGACAGAGACGTGTACGTGCGACCTCGGGTGATAGTGACAAGGTCTGGAAACTCAGCGAAGTGTATACAGACTGAAACAAGCACCACGTTTGTGGCATCAGCACTTACGAAGTGTCCTATTGGAGTTGGACATGGTGCAGTCCGAATCTGACCCATCCGTGTTCATCTCGAAACGAAAAGGCAAGGACAAGGTGTGGCTGCTTACCTACGTTGACGACATCCTGATCCAGTCTCAGTACGAAGAAGGCATAAAAGCTGTGATTCAACACTTGATGCAGAACATTGCCTTAACCGTCAGCAAGACTATGACGCAGTTTTTGGGCCTTAACTGCGGAGAAAACTAATTCAACGGGAGCTAGACTACGGGCTAGGCACGTGGTTTAAGTGAACTCTGCGTTTGTTCACTTAGTCGTTTCCTTGTGTGCAGACCGCTTGCTAGTTCACAAGTGAATTTGGCAAGAGTTTCACTAGGAAAACATGACAACAATGAGTAAAAATATTGGCAACCATGACTACGTCAGAGCTAGCAAGCAGTGCTGGTCGACCTCCAGCGCAGCACGGTCGACCGCGATCCAGCGTTGCAGAGCTCGCACCGCTCCAGCGCTGCAGAGTAGCAGCTTGCCAACGTTGCAAGTCCGTGCTGTGCCAACGCTGCACCAAGTCGGCCGCACAACGTTGCACCCGCAGGACAACGTTGCACCTGCTTCGCAGGTGCGTGCGACTGGTTGGTGCACCACTCTTCGTCACGTGCACAGCGCAGACGCCTGGCAGAATCTACGCTAGCGACTGCTCCCACCACCCACGTCGACCTCGGGATACCACCCCCGAGGTCGACCTTGCAGAAGCCACCCCGGCGAACTTCGCACACGTCGCCTGGGTATCCCCTCCCGGTCGACTGGGCAACCATGCCTGGTCGCCCAGCCCTGTCGGTCGCCAGTTTGCTCAAGCCCGGCGTCCCCAGAGGTAGTGTCCTAGCACCAGGTCGGCGCCTGGACGCCTAGCTTGGCGTCCAGATGCCCAGGACGCTGTGCAGACTCCCAGGTCGGCGTCCAGGCACCCATGACGCCGTGCAGACGCCCAGGTCGGCGTCCAGGCGCCCAGGACGCCGTGCAGACGCCCAGGTCGGCGTCCAGGCGCCCAGGACGCCGTCCAGACGCCCAGGACGGCGCCCTCCTGCTCGGCGATCTCCAGCCAGGCGTCCTCACTGCAACTGATTGGCTGTGCTCCCCGCACACCCGGCTGCGAAGTCGGCTCCGCCCAAGCGAGGACGGGGCCAAACACAACTCCCGCTGACACTCCCCTGCCGCGTTCACGCTTGGGCCCCCCAACCCACACGGCAGCACCGCTCGGAGAAAAGCTCGGCGGCGTGCACACAACACACAGCACGCCGGTTACTGCACCAGCCATGCAAGCGGGCATGGCACCTACTGCTGCACGTCATTGTCGCCGTCGCCCACGTTGGCCAGGCGCACTTGGCCAATTGCGACGGAGCACCGGTTGAAGGCCGGATAGTGCAGCGCCTTCGTCACAAAGTCGGCCGGCTGCTCGGTGGTTGAGATGTACTTCAGCGTGAATTTCCCGCGCTTCACCATGTGCTGCAGCCAGGCCTGTCGCCGCTCCATGTGCTTGAGGTTGCCCATCAACCCCATGCCCTCGGCGACCGTAATGGCCGACTTGTTGTCCAACCGAAGGACAGTCAGCTTCCCGGCGTCCAGCTGCCGGAATTCTGCTAGGAGGAAACAAAGCCGGCGTCCCTCCTTGCCAGCTTCAGTGGCCGCCACGTGCTCCAGACGCTCATGAATACAGTACACTCCAAGTTCCTAGGTTCGTTCGTCGTCGTTTACCTAGATAACATCTTAGTCTTTTCCAAGACAAAAGAGGAGCACGTGCAGCACTTGCAGAGGGTCTTCAAGGTTTTGAGGAGGGAGCAGTTGTACGCGAAGCAGTCGAAATGCGAGTTCTTCCTCCCCGAGGTCGAGTTTCTAGGTTACGTCGTTTCCGCTAGTGGCATTAAGACCGACCTGAAGAAGATCGCAGCAGTACAGGATTGGATAGCATCGACCTCAGTCCAGGAACTGCAGAGCTTCCTCGGATTAGCCAATTATTACCGCCGTTTTGTTCAGGGTTATGCATCGATCGCTAGTCCACTCACCTACCTACTTCGGCAGGGCGTAGAGTACGTTTGGGGTCCAGCACAGCAGCAGGCGTTCGAGCAGATGAAGCAATCGCTCACGTCTTCACCGACACTGTCGTACCCTGATCCAACTCGCCCGTACGTTGTCGTGACCGACGCTTCATATCAGGCCATAGGAGCAATGCTTCTTCAGGACCAAGGACGCGGGTTGCAGCCGATCGCATATGAGTCGCGTAAGCTGAGGGGAGCAGAGTTGAACTATCCGATCCACGACAAGGAGGTGCTCGCGATCATCTATGCGTATAAGGTGTGGTGGTGCTACCTGAAGGGGGCAGATGGTGTTATACGCACAGACTATTGTTCTCTTTGCTTTCTCAAGTCGCAGCCGCAGCTGAGTCGTCGCCAGGCTCAATGGATGGAGTTCATGGAGGGGAGCTTCCATTACAAGATAGAGTACAAGCCAGGCGTGCGCAACCCAGCAGATCCGCTCACTCGCCCTAGTTGCCAGCTCGCTAGCCTCACAGTCACTGCCGGCCATCCACTTCTCACAGCACTCTTCGAGTACGGATACACAGTAGATCCCGATTTCACACCACAGCCGCCCGCAGCAGCAGAGGTGCAGGGTAGTGTCTACATACGGAAGGGTACCACACGGATTTGGGTTCCAGCCTATCGCCCTCTACAACAGCTCCTTCTTTTTGAGGCACACGACGTAGTTAGTGCAGGTCATTTCGGAGCAGATAAGACGGTTACGACACTTAGTTGCACGTACTTCTGGCCAGGGCTTGCAGTAGACGTAGAGGATTACATTCGCTCGTGCGACACGTGTCAGCATATGAAGTGTTCTCGCCAGCGCAAAGCAGGAGTTTTGCAGCCGATTCCACCGCCCGACCGCCTTGGCAGATAGTTACGATAAACTTTATTATGGCATTACCGCGCACAGTTAAGGGTCATGACGCCATCTTCGTTGTAGTCGACAAGTTTTCTCGAGCAGCACATTTCATTCCCATGCACGGCAAGGTCTCAGCAGAGGAAGTCGCGATGTTGTTTGGCGATAACGTAGTCCGATTACACAGGGTTCCAGATTCCATCATCTCAGACCGCGACCTTCGTTTCACATCGAAGTTGTCTTTTCGCACTGTTTGGGCCTGGCTTAGCCATGTCGTTTGCGTACCACGCAGAGAGAGACAGACTGACTGAGCGTGTGAACCAGACATTGGAGCAGATCCTTCGCAGCATCACGATGCATGACACAACCGCATGGGACAAGAAGCTGAGCATGGCAGAGTTCGCCTACAACAACACGCACCACTCCGCCACAGGCATGTCACCGTTCTTTGCACTGTACGGTCAGCACCCCAATGTCCCCACTCGTGTCGATCTCAAACTCACTGTCCCTTATGCGGACAACTTTCATCAGCATCTCACCTTCATCCATGATCACGTGAGGAAGGACATTGAGCTCGCAAATGCACGCATAGCACGCACCACCAACCGCAGTCGTCGTGAGGTGTCATTCGCAGTCGGCGACCGTGTTCTTTTGGATAGCCGCAACCTCCGACTGCCGCAGGACAGCAAGCTTCGCCCACGCTTCATTGGTCCATTCGTCATTGAGCGCGCACTTGGTCCAGTCGCATACCGCCTCCGCATGCACCCGTCATTCCACATGTCTCTCCTTCGTCCTTACACCGATCCCAACGCCACCTTCTCGGGCCGTGATCGCACTCCACTGCCGGCACCAACGAGCCCGACTACCAGATCCAGTGCATCCTCAGGCACCGTCGCCGTCTCCAGGGAGGTGTCTCCTTCATTGACTTCTTGGTTCGTTGGCGTGGTTACGATGCAGCCGACGACAGCTGGGTTCCTTCGTCATCGCTGTCTCCCGACAACGCTTGCCTCCAAGCGTACCTTCAGTCTGCAGGCGCCGCGGACGTCGCCTCCTTGGGAGGGGGGTAGTGTTACGGGGTACTTTCCTGTCAAGGGTACTTTACTCTAAACAGTGCCCCCAACCCAATCTCAACCTTATCTTCATCCAATCCCTTAGGGATTTCCCGGATTCCCTTGTGCCACGTGGCACTCTACTCTTCTAGCTTTCCAATTCCTAGTCCCACAAACTACTTTCCAACACTCTCTCTTGTTCGCTATATGAACCTCTCTTGTACTTGCCTATATCAATTCATTCTCATTCCACAATTACGCAGTTACTTCTTTGCCTATTTCGCTAAGACTTCCTTCGCCAAAGTCTTCCGCCGCGCTTTATCCTCACTTTAGTCCACCCCGCTATTCCTTAGCGGATTTAGGCCAAGGGGCCTAACACATTTGGTTTCACATTTCGTGGAAATGACGTGAACAGTGATTTCTTTCAAAATTCATGGGGGGAATCACTGTTCACACCAGTTTACCAAAAAGTCATACGCAACCCCAAAATTGTGTTATTTGGCGAGACGAACGCGTGGGACCCACCTTAACCACCCCCTAGGAACGAAGAGGAGGGGGGGGGCTAATGCACCATGCGAACGAAGAGGAGGGGGTTACGTGGGCCTGCGAAGTGAGGTGAGATTTTGCTGCTGGGTGTGTTGTGCGAACCGGGCCGGTGTACCTCAAACGCAACTGTCCCTCAAACCGCAGAGTGCATGTCTCTGTTGCCCAAAAGGAAACCCAGATGAAACAAGCCGGGTATCAACTTCATTGCTTTGCTCGCGTGGAACCAGCGAAAAATATAACCCATATAGGAAAGGCATGCGTTAGGAATGCATCAACCCTAAACACCTAGAGGCAAGGTGTTTAGGGTTGATGCCTCGCTAACGCATGCCAGGTCCGAATGGGTTTTATTTTTGCCCTCGGGTAGCACAGTACATGTGACCCACTAAACTTAATTAAATATCGCTTTAACTTTGTGGGAACAATAAAACAGATCGCGGTTCCCGCGATCCAAGGGAGGCCACATGGTGATAAAAAAACGAACCGCGATTCAGCGCAATTGAGCAAAACTCTCAGATCCGGAACACAACAAGCAGGAAAGTCATCCATACCCCGCACCTTTACAGCTATACAGCCTTCCATCGAGACAGCTCGTACTGACTTAGATTGCCGTTACCGCTTGTAGCAATTCCTCGTAGACTGGGGTAAGCGGGAATGGCCGACAACGCAGCACCAGAAGTGGTGCTCGAAACGACAATGGGGCAAATAACAGTCGAGGTAGGTTTGAGACTGAGCGTACAGTACTTACCCATGAGGGTGGCACAGCATCAAAGAGTACGTGTTTGTCGGTCACAGCAGATATTTCGTCACGTATTGGCCGCCGGTATTGAGCTTGCTATCGTTTAACGTCGCGCCACTTGTTAGGGGATCCAAACTTCGTATTCTGCTTTAGTATATTTTCCCTAAATCATGTGATTTATCGGCAATAATGCGTCTGAATATTTCCTCGTTCCGTTCCCTTTCCGTATCATTTTGCGAAGCACTGTGCAGCTGTACCACAAGCACGCCCCGAAGACGTGCAGAAACTTCTTGGAACTCTCACGGAGAGGGTACTACAATGGCACCAAGTTCCACCGAGTGATTAAGGTGAGGCGGCAAAGCGAGTGACATGGTGAGCTGGTGAACTCAGTGATCAATTTGAGCTGCCAAATTGAGTGATCAAGTCCATCTGGTGGCATTTCGGCTGGTGATTTCAATTATTTTAGGGGCCCAGATTAGCCTTGGACCCTTAGCAAGTCCTTGGTGGCAATTTTAAGTTTCCTTAGCTTTCCAATCACCAATACTGCTGCTTCAGCAAAAGCTGAGTTTTCCCATTCACCCCTGTCACTGCTACATTGTGCATTGACAGGATTTTATGGCTCAAGGCGGTGTTCCCACAGGGACTGGACGAGGAGGCGAGTCTATCTATGGGTGAGTGATTATCATAAGTGTTTGGATCTCAGGGACTCAGATCAGGGTTCTGTCACTGCGTTTGAGTTCGTATTGCTGCAGTTTCAAACTTCATAGTACTGCACGTCCCAATCGTTCTCAGCAGCTTCACCCTCTCAGTTCTCGTTTGTACGCTGCCCTTCTTCCCCTCATGCTCCCTCGTTTAAAGCTTCCTTCCTTCTGTCTGTAGCCTCCACCTCACTCTCCTCTGTTCCCCCCATCATCACTATCCCCTCTCCGTTCCTGTGCCACATTTGAAGGTGATATCGCTCACTCCGATCCTCTCTTCTTCCCCTGAACCCTCCCTCTTCCGCCTCCCCTTTCTGTTATCCGATGGCTCAGAGCCAAGTTTGAGGACGAGATAACGCGCGAGCTGAAGCACACGGGTGCGGGCGTGCTCTCCATGGCCAATGCCGGGCCCAACACCAACGGCAGCCAGTTCTTCCTCACGCTCGCCCCCACTCCCTGGCTCGACGGTGCGTTGATTGATTTCCCTCTCCCATACTCCGTGGCCTGATGGTGCATCCTGTGATCACCTCCGCCGCACTCCCGAACTGCCTCAACAAATATCGATTCAACATTCAATGCCTCAAACGCACTGCACAAAAATACCGATTTGGGAGGTTGCTAGATTGGCCATATCCTGTCCTGTCTCACTCAATTCTCCTGTTGCACTGCAGGCAAGCACACCATATTTGGCCGAGTGTCGCATGGAATGGACGAGCTGAAACGGCTGGGCAACGTGCAGGCAGACAGGACTGACAGGTGATGCAGCAGGAATGGGATGTGTTTTTTAAGGCATGCACAGTAATCCAGTTCTCTTCCTCGTGATGCAGAGCTCTTTCAGACCTTGTGATTCTGTGCTTTTGTGTCAGTATTACGGTACTTTTCCCGTTCGCGCCTGTTCGTTCTGTCTTTCCTCACCTCGATGTGATCCTTCGCTTGGTGCTGTGCTGTGCAGGCCCATCCATGACGTGAAGATTATCAAGGCAGTTCCAAGAGACTAGCTTTCTTGTGTGGCTGTTTAGGGGATCGTAGTATCTAGTGTCAATAAAATATGGGTCCATTAAAATGCCTCAACAACTCCCCTCATGCTTTGCCGTGCACGGCTTACATTTTTACATTTAGTTTAAAAAGTGCACTGTTAGCTGCTATGCTAGCCACAAACAGGGATACCGTAGCCAGATCAACAACCCCGACACCGTCCTAATTATTACGCTTAGCTCAGCGCAGTCGAGCAGCACCAGCTTCCATGGCGCCATCAGCGCGCTCCGTCGTCAGGGCTCGCTTGCTCCTGCCGTCCAACCCCTCCGCGAGTTACGCCGAGTACACCTGCCGCGTCGCATTCCAGGCCCATTCGCGTCGGTACGTCCGTTTCCAGTCGCCCTCTGGCAGCCTGCCGCGTCGCCTTCCCGGCTCGTTGAACTTTGTCCGCGGAAATCACCTCTTTTAAATACGACATGGCAACTTTGCTCTGAGGCGAGAACTCGCTTACCGTGCGGGCTTGCGATATAACTCTCTCCACTCTGACTGCGTCTGTCATGATCCTCGCTAGTGTCCTTGCCCCACCCGCGTACTTTCCTCACTCCTTAGTACCCTCCCTTCCTCCCCCTCCTTCAATGCCTTTCCAGCGACGGCGTGTGTGACGCGTACATTGCATCTGGACGTCTTTTGAGACGTCTCAAACACTCCCCTTCGCTGTTTACCCTCCCCCTTTCCAGTGATGGCGTGTGTGACGCGTACATTGCATCTGGACGTCAGGTGTATCACTGTCAGATGCCAATAGGTCAGGAGAATCTGTTGCAACAGGGCAAGGCGCAGGTGCTTCTGCCGCACCCTGTCGAGGTGGGTTCTGCTGATTGGCACTGTTCATGTGGGTTCTGGTGTGCACATTGTCCGGGTAAGTTGATTTACCCTGATCACTTGGCCTTTTAAATTCACATTGTTCATTTTTCAAGTTGGTTTACACCCTTCAGGTGGGATTCAGGAGGTTTCTGCCCCCATCGTATGAATGCCGCCTCCTCATCATACCACCTCTTCATACCACCTCTTCATACCACCTCTTCATACCACCTCTTCATACCACCTCTTCATACCACCTCTTCATACCACCTCTTCATACCACCTCTTCATACCACCTCTTCATACCACCTCTTCATACCACCTCTTCATACCACCTCTTCATACCACCTCTTCATACCACCTCTTCATACCACCTCTTCATACCACCTCTCCATGCCACGTGTCCACACCATGCTACTGGCCACCGTTTCTTGAAGCGTCTTAGAAAACACGTTATGCTGCTTGTCCACCTCTCATCTCCCGCCCCCCTCCCCCTCCCCCTCCCCCTCCCCGTGTCCCCCCCCTTTCCCGTCCCCTTCAGGACGTCACTCCAATGCCTGTCCCCTCTCTCCTGCACGCAGCGCCCGTGCAGAGCCTTGCATCTGCCGCCCTTGGAGACACCGGAGGGCGAGCAGGTGAGCAGAGAGTGCTCACTCACGAGAACACATGGCTTACATTACATCTGTTGGGCTAGAATGAATCAGTTGGACAGTACTGCATGAGGGCGTGGGCGTCTGCCAGGTGTTCTCATACTGGATGGTCATGCTTATTTTCATCTCACTCTCCCCAGCATGGACGTATGGCTAACCTTAGTTTCTAGTAGAAACGACTCGAACATACAACAAGCTCATTCGTTCAAGAGCCCCACCTTTGTTCTTGCTGCCATGGCTTCATCTCTCTCGCCCTTTTTTACTTCTCTTTCAACGACCTTGCTTTCCCTCTCCTCTCCCCGTTTTCCCTTGCCCCTCCCTCACCCGCCCACCCTTCTCTCCTCCCCTTATCCACTCTTGTCTGCAGCCTCCACTCTCCTTTCCTCAGTGGACTCACTTGGTCGAACCATCGTCTCCACCTTCTCCTCTTCATCTGGTGAGTCAGCATGGTGAACCGAGTCAACCAAGTCAATCGAGTCAGCCGAGTCAGCTCTGGGCTTCCTTTCTTTCACTCTCATTGTCACTTGTATCTGCCTCAGTTGGCCAAGACAAAGCACGCCACGCCACCATGCTGCTGCTCTCCTCTCCTCCCCTCCCCTCCCCTCCCCTCCCCTCCCCTCCCCTCCCCTCCCCTCCCCTCCACTCCCCTCCCCTCCCCTCCACTCCCCTCCCCTCCCCTCCCCTCCCCTCCCCTCCCCTCCCCTCCCCTCCCCTCCCCTCCCCTCCCCTTCCCTCCCCTCCCCACCCCTCCGCTCCGCTCCCCCCCCCTTCCCCCACGTTTCAGCAGCAGCAACTCTTGATTCCATCTCCCACTCTTCCACTCTCCTACGGCCCTGCGACCCCTCCTCATCTCTCCCATCTCCCCGCACATCGCACTGACTCTTGACTCCCTCTGCCACCTCTCCCTCTCCCCCTGCGGCATCTCTCAAGTCCCAACTGGGATCATACTGCTCATATGCTTCTGCCACCTCCATTCCCCCCCCTCCCTCCTCCCCATCCGTCCCATCTCCCCGCACATGACAGTGACTCCTGTCTCTCTCTGCCGCCTAAAGTCCCAACTGGGATTATGCTGCTCATATGCTTCTGCCATCTTCCTCCCCCCCTTCCCTCCTCCCTATTTCACCCATCTCCCCATACACGACAGTGACTCCTGACTCCATCCGCCACCTCTCCCCCTCCCCCTGCGGCATCACTGAGTCGGGGCCGTGCAGCACTGCCATCTCGGTCACAGGACCCGCCACAATCCGGGTATGATTCAGTGAATCAGATTCACGTACCATTGTACTGTCTGAGCTGAGTGTACGTTTCAAATGTACCATGTAGGTGTCTGTTTGCCCCTGCGGCATCACTGAGCGGGGGACTGTGCTGCACTGCCACCTCTGTCACAGGGCTCTGGACGTGCGGGCACAGCAAAACAGATTCAGTTGTACAGTGTAAACGTACAGTGCACAGTGTTGTGTAAATCTTCATGGTATGTGTACAGTGTATGTACGCCATGATTACTTACTTACATACATTTCTGACTTAACTTTTATTGACTCGGTTGACTCAACTTGACTCACCCTCTCCTCGCCTTCTTGCCCGCCCCCCTCCCCTCCGCACCAGGTTTTATTCCTGCATCGTCCCCCTCTCTCTAGACCTGCACGACCCAGAATCCACTTCCCCAGCTTCCCAGTGTTTCGCCCCCCAACTTCCCCAGCTTCCCAGTGTTTCGCCCCCCAACTTCCCCAGCTTCCCAGTGTTTCGCCTCCCGCTTCCACGTCACCTCCCCTTCCCCTCCCTCTCTCTCCCCCCACCAGGTGGCTACGTCCTGCTTCTTCCCCCGATCAGTAGACCTACACGACCCAGCCTCCCCCTCTCCCGCTTCCCCCCTGCGCACATTCCGCCTGCCCTTTCCCCCCGCTGCTGTGGGCTTCCTGGGGGGAACCGAGCGGGGCAGGGGGGGAGGGAAGCGGAGGGGTGGGGAGATGGAGGGGGAGGGGGAGGGGAATGCAGTTGAAGGGGTCAGGCTGCTGGCAGTGTGCGAAGGGCCTCAGGTCTGTGTGGGTGGGTGGGGGGTCTCTTTTGTGCGGTGGGGTGTGGTAGAATTACTCATCTTTGTCTTTGGGCTGACTCACGTGCATGTGGGGTGGGGGGGGGAGTTCATGTGCACAGCTCAGCACAACTCACACACGCATGCATGCATGCAAACAAGCATCCCCTCCATCATTGAACGCTGAATTTGCAACCCATGCCAACAGCCTGTGGCTGCGTCTGACGTCACCATGCCATGTCACCATGCCATGTCATCATGCCATGTCACCATGCCATGTATCATGCCAGCTCAGCATCTGGGACGAGCGGGCTGCTGAAAACGGTGGCTGTATCCAGCGAATCACAGTCTCTCCTGCTGCCGAACCTCTCTACGCCCTAGCCTCGACAGTAGGCTCGGGAACAGGCTCGGTGACAGGCCTGGTAGCTGTAGGAGGGGCCGAGCGCACTGTAGCTGTGTACGACGTGCGGAAATGGGCGGCAAGAGGCCAATGGGTCGGCTGCGTTCGGCAGGACGTGATGGGCATAGCTTTCCCTGTGGCTGGTGGTGAGAGAGAGGACGTGAGACAGGGACAGGAGGGTCTTTCGTTTGGGTCTGATGAATCCGTGTTTGTGTAGAGTGGTGATAATGAGGTGGTGTGTGGGAGGTGGACTGAAGGCGAGGGGAGGGCGGGAGGGGTGCGAAGAGCAGAGAAGGGGAGGGGTAAAGGGGGGAGTGGAAGGGGGGGCAAGGGCGGAGAATGGGGAGGAATTGAGGCCGGGGGGAGGGGAAGGGCTCAGCCAAGCAGAGAAAAGGTGAATCAGCAGAACAGAGAGCAACAGAACAGGGTGCGGCAGAACAGAGAGCAACAGAATGGTATAGAGGACGTCTCTAAAGAGGATGTGGGGTGTGCAGGCAGGGCGGAGGATTCGGGGTTGGACAGAAGAGGAGCACTGGGAGACAGAGAAGGGGGGGAAGGCGGAGGGGAGGGAGAAGCGGAAGGCGACGCAGCAGCAGAAGCAGAAGCAGCAGGGGAGGGGGGCAAGGGGGCATCGCGAGTGCACCAGTCATTCCGAGGGGACAGTGCCTGGTGCGGCATTGCAAGGGTGAGTGCGAAAGGGGTGCACAAGAGAGCCTGTGAATGCATTTTGAGGATGGTATCAAACCCATTTCCCTCCTCTGAGCTCCTTTCCCCTCCTCTCCTACATTCAAATACTCTCCTTTTCCACCCCCATTCCTGATCTGCTACTATACCCTCCTCCCCTACTCTCCTACTCCCCTCCTCCCCACGACTCCCCGAGGGCATGTGCAGGATTTCAACGCCAATCTGCTTGCAGGCTGGTGCATGTCCGGCAGCTTCATACTCGCCGATTGCACTCTCTAGTGCGTAAAGTATAATTAAAGTTACGACCAAAATCACCTGGCAGACTGCATGTGTACATGCCCTTTCAGTACCGGTTCTGTCTGCCTGAAGTGATTTAGTAATTGCAATGGAATATGTTATACCGGTAGTTGTTCAGGGCTACCGTATCTTCCAGAGCACCCAGCCAGTCAACACGGAGCCTGGGGGGTCCAGTTGGCCATAGCCATGGCCAAGCCAATGTGCCGACATGCCTCAAGGTAGCCATGTAGCCACGGTAGCTTGCTCAATCAACGTCTAAATCAAGTGCCATACCGGGGCAACGATTTGCTGTGCGCTTGCAGCCAATTGGTGGAATGCCATGTAACGAAGCATCTTCATGCGCTACGCTTGCTAGTACTTCACAACTTCATTACAACGTTGGTAGAATTAGTGTGTCAGTGCCTGGTGTTGCAGTGATAGGCATGTTTGGAAGACCACTGGACCGTTGAAATGTGTAACGCCTTATTAGGATCAGACTTCTCCCCAACACTGCACAAAGACACAGCTTGAATTAAATAGCTTTCACCTTCTCGACAATCTTTTCAATCACAGAATCCATCAGCTCAGGGTGAGCTGCTGGGTCAGGTAGACCCCAATCCTCCACAGTGGTGCTTGCAGGGAGGTCCACCTTGGGTAGGTTTGGCTGCAGGCAGGAGCGACCAACCACACATGTAATGCACACTTGAATGTCAATAACAAAGCAGCAGGAAAATTAGGTAAGTACGTGACAACCAAGGTGTGAGGTTAGGGAGGGAAGAGACAATGGCATGGCGTGGCTGAGCACACTCGTGGGGCACCACACAACACCCATGCACGGCTGAACCAGGTCACGACACGTGGGAACAAGAGTCATCATCAGGCACCACAACAGGACAGAAACACCGATAAAGGAACACTTCAATACCACGAAGGTCTGATCAAAGAAACACTTCACCACTATCATGGCTCACCAGACAGCCCATCATCACAATCATGACTCACCAGACAGCCCATCATCACAATCATGACTCACCAGACAGCCCATCATCACAATCATGACTCACCAGACAGCCCATCATCACAATCATGACTCACCAGACAGCCCATCATCACAATCATGACTCACCAGACAGCCCATCATCACAATCATGACTCACCAGACTTCCCATCATCACAATCATGACTCACCAGACAGCCCATCATCACAATCATGACTCACCAGACAGCCCATCATCACAATGAGGTCCCAGTTGTTCTCCAGACCCCCAATCTCTTCATCTGCAATGCCCTGAGAAAAGATGGCGAAGAAAGAAGGCAACAAAGAAGACCTTGTATAAACAAGTTGAATAAGGGGAATGCGTAGCAACCTAATGTAACCGTTTCTGCATGTGCCCTTGACTAGCAGCAATGCAGTTCCACATGTCAGTGCACTCAGTGCACTCTGTGATGAATCAACCATTTCCTTCACCTTGGAGCGTGCATGATCTGTGGGATAGCCGCGACTCTTCAGCGCCTCGATCATGACTGGGTTCAGCTTGCCTGCTGCATCCACACCTGCCATGAGACAAGTCATAACAGCACGGAAAATGTTATGAGTAATTTGAAGAATCTGCGAGATAGCTTTGAGGCTTGATTGACTCAATCATGACCGGGTTCAGCTTGTCTGCTGCATCCACACCTGCTGTAAGACAAGTCACAGCAACAGGGAAAACCCATACAACAACCCACTAGCAGCTCATGTTATTTGTTAAGAACTTACACAGTACATACACACCTTCTATCACAGCAACAGGGACGCAGATCACGTTACCTAATTGCCCTTGTCCTCCAGAGAATTCTCAGTACACATTTACACCTTCTAACTAACACAGCAACAAGGATACAGCGCAGGCTTATAACTCACCTGACCGTGTCAGCAACATTCTCGGGACGGAGCATGCATGCTATCACCCTAGCATTTGCCCACAAACTTTCCGTCGCTGTAACTTACCCTTCCCCTCTATCCATCAGGACAGTGGTCATGATTTTCAGAAACCAGAACCATGAATTCAGGGCCGCGAAGCCAGGACCACACATCCAGAACCCTATATTCAAGACGACAGATTTGACTCCACCAGATTCAGCACCATAATTCCAGGATCATGATATTATATCCATACCTGAACGTTGGATACCAGACCCTGAATTTGTACGCAAAATTCGGGACGCTAGCCTGCAAATCGCTCTTCCAATTACAGCTTGAAAACTTCTTTCTGGACTGCACTACTTGCACTGGTCCCGATCGTCGATAGCATTCCCTGTCGCGGATTGCCTCAGCGCATCGCTAATCTTTATCCTGACTTACCTACATTGAGCTCTCTGTTCCCTTAAGTGACCTTTACAATGCGGACTCTGCATTCATCTCCCCCATTCTTCCTATTCTTTCCTCCTCGTCCCATTCTTCTGTCACTCTTCCCGCATTCGTCCCTTTCTATCTTGTGACATCGCTCCGGGTCCGCCCGTACCTGCGCTTTGGACTTCGAGTTCCGGTCGCAGATGCCTCGCGATCGCTTCGGCCGCGATCGACCGGTTCGCGTTGTGGCTGCAGACAAACAGGACGCGCTTCGGCATGCTGTCTACTCGACGTTTAATCTGGACACGAAACGCAGTGATTCGATGGAGAAACATACGGAAAAAAAAAAGTGGAGAAGATGAGGAGAAGGGAAAGTGAGCGAGAGAGATCGTTGGGAAGGGGGGATTGAGCCAACGAGGACGACGACTGAGGAAGTTTGTGGGATATCATAGCACCAGCTGACCTGTCGATATCAACCACGTACGAACGAACCTTGAAGCGAGGGAGTGGTGACGCAGGCCGAGGCGGCTACTCAGCTAGGGATAGGCACATGCGTTCTGGAAATGAAAATTGCAAGGCGAAGCGAAGCAGCGAGCAGCACTGACCTCGAGAGTGGGAGGTATCACTGGGGTAAGTTAAACTCCACCAAACCCTTTCTCAGCGAGCAGCGTGCGGAAAATGGCGCTGGGGAAGCCTAATAAGTTTCTTTCGCTCGAATTAATCCAACAACAATAAAAGGATTGTCCCGTTGTTTCCGTCGAACGGAAAAGTCGGGTCGTGCCCATCGCAGCCATGCTTTATCTGGAATGTGAGCCATCAACTCCTCAGAAAAGCCTTCCTTTCCAAGTCCTCTCGGAATGGAGATTGGAGCTGTGCGGGCGGAGAACAGGGGGAAAGGGGGAAGGGAGAGAGGGGGAAAGGGGCAGAGGGGGGAGGGGGGAGCTGTTGAGGGGAAGCGCATTCCCCCATTCCCCCTTTTCACTGCGGAGGGAATATTCCTTTTCGAAGAATTTCCTCGAAAGGTCCTGAGCATCTTAGACGTTTTTCAGGGTTCGAATTTACCCCAGCACATGGAAATGTTCCCGATTACCCGTCAATACCCATAAAGCTTTAAAATTCAGGGAACAGTGCTTCTTTGGATGGGGAGAACAAATTGTTTTTCGGTGGATTTATCCGTTCAGGTAACAATTTATTGGTACCTGTGACCGAACCCTCAACATAGAAGACACAAAACAATTGCTGCCAAGCAGCACAATTCCCTCCAGATCTGCCTTTTAGCTACGCGCCTTGGGAATCCTGCCGCCAAATACGCCACTCTCTCACAGGCCTCAACCATCGCCACGCCATGTATAAAGCCAGTGGCAATTTCAGTGACAGGGATCAAAGTTTGCACGTGTACCTCCTGTTGTTATCTCAATTCAGTCGACTTTTGTCCCGAACGCTTCACGAGCATCGACTTACGTATTCCTTGCCGGTTATAACATCACATTGCGTCGCCATCGACTGACAGACCGGCGCCATGGCTGAAGCGCAAGTTCAAGGCGTGGAGGTGCAATGCGTACCCGAGAACAAGAACCTTCCGCCGCTGCTCGCGTCGTCCGAGCCCGGCGCGGACGAGCAGCAGCTGGGCCTGCGCTGCCGCTTCACGCGCAGCACGGGCGAGACGGAGGAGTATCCGGCTACCATGAAGAAAGAGGGAAGCGGCGCGACGCAGTTCAGCTGCTGCTGCCCGTCTGAGGTACGTCAATCAAGACGCGGCATCGTAGTATCGTCATTCCAAGTCACGTGTCACGTCATCAGGCAGGGTAACAGAAAACACCTGATGTGCGACTCTTGCTCCCGCCTTTCCCCTTCGCTTACATCACACTTTCTCCTCAAACCCCCAGTTGCACCACATTCCATCTTTCCCCTCAATCCCGTCTTCACCTCTCTCCCCATGATACTCTCACCCCTACCCCCTTTTCCGTCTCGGTTCCCCACGAAAGGCCGTTCCGCGGACGGACTCGGCGCGCGCGGCGCTGGTGTGGGGCGCGGAGGGCGAGGCGGAGGTGGCGTACCGCGTGGTGGCGGTGCTGGAGGAGAAGAACGCGCCCGCCGTCAAGGAGCTCTCCGCTGCCGGTGGGTTGCTACCGCCTCCAGCGGTGAATTACTATCTCCGCTGCCGGTGGGTCACCACATGTCGCAGCGTGTCACTGCGTGTCATTACTATATCCGATGACGCTTCCTCGCGGTCTACCTTTTCCTCGCCATCTCCCAAGCTTCCCTCATCCCCCAAGCTTCTTCACTTCCGCGACCTCCCCACCCCCTCCCACTTTTCGGGTTTCCACCATTTCCCTTATGCTACAACGCACAGCTGTCTTCCGCAGCATGTCGCTGCTCGATCGCTTCCTGGCCGTGTGGATCCTCCTCGCCATGATCATCGGCGTGCTGCTCGGCTACTACGTGCCCGCCATCCGCGACGCCTGGGAGACCGTGTCCGTCGCCAACGTGTCGCTGCCCATCGCCATCGGCCTCTGGTGGATGATGTACCCCGTGCTCTGCAAGGTAGGGTGATTTACCCCGTGCTCTGCAAGGTAGGGTTATTTACCCCGTGCTCTGCAAGGTAGGGTGGTTTACTCCGCGCTCTGCAAGGTAGGGTTATTTACACCGTGCTCTGCAAGGTAGGGTTATTTACCACGTGCTCTGCAAGGCAGGGTGTTTCATTGGGAGACTATCGAGAAGTTTGCGTAGAGAGCGTGTTGAAAATATTGAGCAAACACAACGTCGTAGGATCAAGCAAGGTCAGGTTATACCCAAGGTCCACTTGGTTCCTCGCAACTCAGGTGAGCTTATTGACCCCTAAACCCGATTCCAAACCTAAAACCCAACCTGAAATCCGAACCTGAGATCCAAGCGCTTAACTTCCCTCCCCTCCTTCCCTTTGTACGCAGGTTCGGTTCGAGCTGCTGCCGAAGCTGTCCCGATCCTGGGGCCTGCTGTTCCACATCGGCGTCTCCCTGGCGATCAACTGGGTGCTCGCTCCGCTGCTCATGACTGGTGCGTCCCCTTTTTCATCAAACCAGAATGATGTGCTCTTCACTGAATGCAGTGTTTCCAGCACTGGTTGCTCTTTCCATTTCACCATCAGACCTTCAGTTCCAAGCCTGGTCCATATCAGACTCGATCATGTCTATCCACTCTGTCTCCTCTCCTCCCCGTTGCTCCCCGCCAACAGGGCTGGCATGGGCCACTCTCCCTGACCAAGCAGGGCTGCGCTCGGGCATCATTCTCGTGGGCATAGCGCGCTGCATCGCCATGGTGCTCATCTGGAACCACCTGGCGGGTGGCAACGCCGAGTTCTGTGCCATCCTCGTCGCAGTCAACTCCATCCTGCAGGTCTGTGCATGCGCTCCTGATCTGTTCCATCCTGTCTTGCCTGCTGTGTCGCGCTCCGTCCACCCGAATCTCCCTTCCTCTCTGTTGTCCGGGTTTCGGGTCTATACCAACCTTCTCACCTCCCTCAATCCCTTCCACCATTTACTCGCCTGCTCGTTACTACACCACAGGTGATCCTCTACTCGCCGCTGGCCATATTCTACATCGACGTGGTGTCGCACGGCGGGTCAGTGGACGTGTCCTTCTGGACCGTCGCCAAGAGCGTGCTCATCTTCCTCGGAGTGCCGCTCCTCGCAGCCGTAATCACGCGCTTCACGCTGCGCGGACTGGTTGGAGCCAAGTGGTACGACGACAAGTTCCTGCCGTGGTTTGGCCCCACGGCGCTGCTCGGGCTGCTCTTCACCATCTTTGTCATGTTCTCGCTGCAGGGCCAGAACATTGGGAACAACATTGGCAAGGTATGGAGCTCTCTTTTGATCTGCTGGCATTGGCATTTGCCCTTCTCTTGTGCAATTCAGCTCCTTTTCTGTTTTTTGGATCAACTCACATCAATTAATAATTTGAGAAACCATGCAGTTAATCTGCTCCATCAATAGTTGCCTATCCACTCACTCGTCCCCTGTCACCCTCTCTTACTCCTCCCCATCCTCCCCTCCTTCAGGTTGCTCGTGTGGCCGTGCCTCTCCTCATCTACTTCGGAATCGTCTTCTTCAGTGTTATGGCCCTCTGCTGGCGCCTTGGGTTCGCCTACTGCGACGCCGTCACCCAGTCGTTCACCGCAGGGAGCAACAACTTCGAGCTTGCAATTGCCGTTGCCGTGGCATCCTATGGCATTGGCTCAGACGAGGCCTTGGCAGCGGTTGTGGGGCCGCTGATTGAGGTGCCTGTGCTCATTGGTCTCGTTTATGTCACACTCTGGATCCGCCAGAAGCTTCAGTGGAAGAAATGGAATGAGCGTGCAAAGCTGGTACTTTTTGTCATCACGTTGGATGGGATGTCTTGGTTGTTACATTCCATTTGTCAAGAATCGAACGGAAGGGATTTGCTGTTTACAGGAAATCTTGTAGTGGCAGTGCTCACATGTGGCAGGGTCCTCTACAGCTTGGGGAGGTTCAGCTGCTGATGGAACGAAGAGCAGAAAATGCACAATAAAGAGTGGTCAATTGAGATAAAGGTATATTATATTCCACATGTAAAACATTTACCTGGCATTGGCTATGGCATCTAGATTCGAAAGTTGATGCCCACTCCACTCCAGGCAAAATGAGTGCTCAAATTGCTATAAAATTTCCAGCTTGTAGGACAGACAGAGCATCTCCATGGTGGCTGGATAGGCAGAATCGAGTTGCAATTTGCAAAAACAGCACGAGCATCCAAAACTCATTTTCCTTCCAAGCTCAGGATGCTGGCAGCTGTATCAAGAAGGCATTCTTCAGATGAACGGTACTGCAGTCCCAGCTCCTTCTCCGACTTGCTTTTATCAAATCTGGGGATCTTGCTCAGGTTTCGCCTCAGGAGCTCCAAGCTCACACCTGGGGTGGCCAAAGAGACCAAATACGCTAATGCATTTGGCATCGTGAACGTTGGAGTCTTGGCATTAGGGTATTCCTTCTTGAGTACAGCTGCATTCAACAACACCACAAAGTTTTAGAATGCCTTGGAACATAGAAGTGAGAGGAATGGAAGCAAACCACAAGAACACAGGTAGGGGGGTCAGAAGAGCAAACTATCTTACCTGCCATTTCTAGCATGCTGAGAGTGTCGCCATTGCACAGAATATATCTTCCCTTGGCAGTATCCTTCTCCAGTGCCAGTGCATGTGCAAGCACAACATCGTCAACGTGCACCATGCCAAAATACAAGTCCGGGGCCATGAAGAGCCATCCACCCATCAGCTGCCTTATCACCTGACAACCCATGGAAACATTCTTCAATGAGCAAGAAAGGGAATTAAGACAGTTCAACATAAAGAGTAAGAGATACAAAATTTCTTACATCGAGGCTTGTTCGAACATGCGCCTTCCGAGTGGCTTTACCATAAACCATGGCTGGACAGATGGTGACCAGTTCAAAAGACCAATCTTGACCTTTAATATCTTCTGCGGTCTTCCAAGCATATTTCTCTGCAAGCGTCTTACCCATCGGGTATGGATCTTTAAGACTAAGGTCTCGGTTCCAGTCTTCTTCAGTGAATACATGGTCCTTGTTGTTTACGTAGTCAATAATTGTTGCTACAGATGAGGTGACCACCACCTTTCTGTGACAATGGCAAAATGAAATCGGCAGGAAGAGGGATAGATGATTTAGAAGGAGAAAACATACTGTGGCGACTCGCAACGGAGGAGAGAGCAAGAGAGAGATGCAAGAGAGAGGAGGCGGGTGGCGGGGAGGAGGTTGTGGAGGTGAGAGGGTAGGGGAGTGTAATGTTGCACACGGAAAAGAGAAAACAAGGAATGGAAGTGGCTCGCAAAATCACTAAGCTCACTTGGCAGTTTTGTGTTTGAGGATGGAAGAGAATACATTTCTCGTGCCCTCCAGAGCTGCATCCACTACAGACTGCGGATTCGGCACACTCATACGAACAAGAGAGGCGACGTGGCACACAAACTCGCATCCTTCAACGGCTTCATCGAAGCTTCCAGGCTTGCTCAGGTCGGCTGAAAAGAGCTCAAGCTTGCCTGGAGTGCCCTCTGCCTGCCAGAAACAGAGAGCATGGTCACATAAATTAATCATCCTCGTGCTGGATCGTTCGAAGTTACTTGTTGATATACGGACTTACGAGATCGCGAATCCACGACGTCTTGTCCTCATTGGTCGCGTCCCTAACTGTTCCGCGGACATGATACCCGCGATCCAGCAGAAGCTTGACGAGGTGGCTTCCAATAAAACCTGAGACAAATTTGCTCGGAGAAGGTCATGGTTCATGATGATCGATTCACATACTTTCGAACGTAAACTAGGTAGGCCACATACGACATTACCAGATGCTCCCGTGACACATACTTTCTTCCCCTGTCCTGGCAATGACTCGATGTCAGCCATGGTTGACAACCTAGTTCAAACGATGAATCTGAAGGTCAAGCCTCAAAGCGTCACTCTGAGCGACGCGGACCAATTTATGATCCTTGTACGCGTTATGTCATGATGTAGTTGGTACGAGTACGGGCACACACTGATGCTCTCAAGTGGTGATAGACAAACTGAGCAGCAAATACTGTACGTAACATTTTCACAAACTTTCTCAACATTTTTAACATTGAGGATCTAAGATCTAACAAATGCTGATACATTGGGCCAGAGAGGCACTGATTAGTTAGGTTGTACGTTACGATCACTGAACCCCGATCCATCTTGCATAATCTACCCACCTGCAAGAAAATTTAAGGCATTAATTAGTCAGAAGTGGTGGAAGGTGTGCCATATGATGTCACGAGAAGCATTGAAAAAAGGAGACTCACAAGAGCGAGCCAATGAACGTGTTGGACGTGCGGAAGATAAATGAGAGAACTGAAAGGAGAGTCTTGTTGCCGTGGAATCGAGGCTCCAGCCACTGCTGCTCAATCACACCGGCCATTATTTGGTACCTGCACACACAAAGAAATGAGATATACACAAACTTGAATATGGAACAGTGGAAGCAAGTATTGTGTGTGGTATACACACCCATGGACAGCACATGACCTGCATCAACAGCACACAACTAGATGATGTTGACCCCTTCCCTCAGTCACAACCCACCTTAAGTTTGCAGAAATCGCTGCATAGGACCCATAAGCCAAGCTTGTAGCGAGTATACGCACCTCCAGATCCGGTGGCATGGACCCTGCAGCTGAAGTTGCCACCTCAGCAGCTGTGGCCAGTGCAGCCACCACATCAGCAGCCGATGCCGACACAGCAGCTGCCACATCAGCAGCGACCGCCGGGTCCAATACCAAGGCAGCAGTCGTGGCGGCATCAATGGCAGCAGCAGGGTTTAGGGTAGCAGCCAGCTCAGACGAAGAGTCTAGAGGAAAAGAGGCAGCAGCGGTGAGGTCTAGGGAGGGGATTGTGGCTGCAGCAGCGGCCGGGGGGCCAGCAAGCTCCCTGCGCACCCATTGGAGGGCGTTGGTCATGCCACAGCCAAACTGGAGGAGGTCAGGGAGGGGATGTAGTGACATGGGTTAGGGATACGATTCGGCAGAGGAAGGAGCTTAGTTGAGAAATTGCTGGAGACCAAGCATGGCATGGTGAAGGCATGGAGTTCTCAAAAAGGAGGCATGTGTGGTGAAATGAGGCATGTGTGGTGAAATGAGGCATGTGTGGTGAAATGAGGCATGTGTGGTGAAATGAGGCATGTGTGGTGAAATGAGGCATGTGTGGTGAAATGAGGCATGTGTGGTGAAATGAGGCATGTGTGGTGAAATGAGGCATGTGTGGTGAAATGAGGCATGTGTGGTGAAATGAGGCATGTGTGGTGAAATGAGGCATGTGTGGTGAAATGAGGCATGTGTGGTGAAATGAGGCATGTGTGGTGAAATGAGGCATGTGTGGTGAAATGAGGCATGTGTGGTGAAATGAGGCATGTGTGGTGAAGGGAGGCATGGTGGTGAAGCGAGGTGTGTGTGGTGAAGCGAGGCATCTAAAAGTATAATCTGGATAAACTGGGAGGGCGAGAGTGAGTGAGAAGCATCAGCTTACCAGGGATGCAGTCGTCCCGACAACCATGAGCTTCGCTCCGTTCCTCTATAAACGAGCAAGGAAAATGGGTGGGCGAGCGGGAGGTGAGTGGAAAGGTGGAAGGCGGTTAAGAGCGATTGCCACTGGAGAGGAAGGAATTCTGGGGCGCTCCAAGGGAGGGTTAGGTAGGATTAGGTAGTGCAATTGCGATTGGTGAGGTTACTTGGGGTTAGTGGGTTCGGATGGCGAGAGGAAGGCAAGGGGGTAATGATTGGGGTGCAAGCTGGCTGGACAGGGGGTCCCACATTGTGTGGATGCATGGAGGGAAGTCTCTGGCACGAAAGGGGCACGTGCCACGTGAGGGAAATTGGAGCAGCTACACGAGGGATAAGATCTCCGGAGCATCAGCGGAAGCAGCAGCAGCAGTGGGAGCAGTGGGAGCGGAAATCAGGCTCGGACTCACCAGCACAGCCATGAATCGCTGCAGGAGAGTGTACTCCGTGCCGCGCACAGGCACCTGGGATGGTGCAATGCAACACACACAAGGAAGGCAGGGGTAACAAGTGAGACGCTCCTTCACTGGTCGATGCACTCAAACGGGAGCACAAGCAGAACGAGCAAGAAATGACATGACAAATATTCCTTCCTTTGGAAGTGAAGGTTGACACCAACAGCTGCTCCTGATAGGGATGTGCCCCACCCATCCACCCATTCACCCCCAGCTCGGCAACCATTCTTGCTCACGTTGAACGCGTCAACCCCCGCATCAGCCATAACCCCACCCCACGCTCTCCGCGTGCTTCCCGCCTGGTACCATTGTCCGGCCACACGACGCCTCGAAAACGCTTGTCATCCAGAACGTGTTAACGTCCAGGCATCAGCAAGAGCCTCCCGTCACGCGTTCAACACTTTCGCATGGTGGTTTCCTACCTGGAACGCGTTGTCCGGGCAGGTGTCGAGAAACTTTTGCAGGGCCGTGGCTTCTTTGGCGAGCGCGGGGTGCAGAGGGATGGTGGGGGCAGGCAGCCACACGAGCATGAAGTCCGCTATGAGAGCCATGATCTGGTGGCGGGACGGGGTGCAGTGCAGTGGAGAGGGGTGAGGAGTGGTGGAGCAGGGCTTAGGTCGTCAGGATGACTGGGGTTGGTTAGCCCGAGAGCACTGGGTGCGGTGGGATGGTGTGCATGGGCAGCCACACGAGCAATGAGACTGCTATCAGCGCAATGACCTGCTGCAACGGTGTGCAGTGCAGTGGAGAGGGATGAGGAGTGGTTGAGCAGGGCTTGGGTCGTCAGCCACACGAGCAATGAGTCTGCTATCAGCGCAATGACATGCTGGCAAGGCGGGGTGCAGGCGGTGGGGAGGGATAATAAGTGGTGGAGAAGGATGTCCAAGGGTGGTCAGCCTGAGGGAATTGGGTGCGGTGGGATGGTGGGGGGAGGGGGCAACCACGCGAGGTTGAAGTCGGCTACGAGTGCCATGATCCGGTTTGCAAAATGTAGAGAGGGATGGTGGGTGGTTGAGTGCGGTGGGGGAGGTGAATGGTTTCAGAGAGGGTTGTGGTGAAGGGAGAAGTGGAGAAAAGGTTCACAGAGAATCTAGTCATCGTGGGCGAGGGGGGATGGGAGGGGGCGGAGAAGGGGGGTTGTTGAGAATGTGGAAGGAGAACACTGGAAAGTGTATGACGAGAATAACGGGATGGGCGAATGGGACCAAGAGGAAGTGACCCGGAGGGAGGAGGTCACGAGAGGACCGGTACAGCGGGCGGAAGGAACTGTCTGATCGGAAACGCTGATATGGTCGTCCTCCTGGCAGCAATTGGGCTCCAGTCGTTGGTTACCACGTAAGAATCTCTCGCCACGTCAGCAGCTGCTTACCACGTCAGCAATGACGAAGTCGAACTCGGGGAAGAAGGCCGCTCGCCGCCTTTCCAACTCCGCCGAGGTCTGCCGCGGACGAGAAGGGAGGGGGAGCGGGACAGCACGGGGAGAAAGGCAATCAGCCAAACAGTTCAAGCAGTCACCCAGAGCAGCAACGAGCAATCTTAGATGGAACCGGTCTGAAAGACCCAGTCCCGCAGAACACAATTCTTAAGTTTGACTTGCGACGTCTCAAAACACATCTTACCTCTCTCGATCGGTTGATGCCGAAACGACCCACTCCTCAAACTGTCCAAATCAATCGAATCAACTTCGATGTGCCATCGTACCTTAGTGAATGCCAATCCCGCACTCGATCGCGACCTTGGTCATGAACAGATCGTCTGCCAGCAACCGCTCCTTAAACCCGCCGAACCGCATTAAATAACCCAGCACCACTGTGTTCTCCATCTCCGCGTACCGCTCCACCACCTCCCCGGGCACGCGGCCGCGCGCAATCGCGTCCGCCAGGTCCGCGGGAAGGCTGTCCGCGGACCGCCCCAGCCGCGCAAGCACTGCTGCGCACTCCTCCGCGTTCTCCTGCGACGCCGCCGTGCCGAGAGCCGCTGCCGCGCCGTCTGGCGTGAGCTCCGGCGACATTGCGCTTCCGGCGGCGGCGGTGGTGGAGCCCGCCGCTGCTCGTTTCTCACCTCCAGGCACCCTCACAGAAAGGCAGGACTTTTGCCGCGCTGGCCCGAATGCGGGGCCGCTGGGAGCAAGGCGCGATCGAGCGACTGAGTGTCTTAGGGTTCGGGAGGGTTGTGCTCGAAGCGGGAGGGTGGGGGAGAATAATTGAGAGTCTCCGCGTTGACCGCATGGCTGGCGTGAGAAGGTTGTGCGCGGGGAGCTGGCGGAAAATTGGCGGATAGTTGTTCCGTTATAAAAGGTTTGCGTGGCAGCTATGTCGGCGGCCATGACTGACAGTGCGCACGAGATTACGCAAGTGCGAGGTGTTTTGAGATACTTCACGATATTCTCAAACACCTATGTAGTGCGAGGTCACGAGCAGTGCTAGACCACGATAACTGCTACTCACGATTATTGCTAGGCCACGATTAGCAGCGGGTTCGAATAAGCTGCTACTTGTGCGTACAGCACCACTGAGGAGGAGCAGGGTCAGAGGGAGATGGGAAAACTGGGGTGGGGAGGGGAGAGTGAGAGCAGAGCAGGGAAGTGTGGTGGATTGGTGGATGGCTTCGGCTGCTGCTGCTCTGGCAGAATATTCTGAGCGTGAATGGACGAGCTACGACAAACTGAGTCTACAACCAGTAGTGATGGGAGTCGTGAGGGGAGGGAGGGAGGGGGTTTGTTGGTTGGAAGCGCGCGGAGGAGGTGCTTGGTTCGGGAGGAAATAGGGCAAAGCTGAGAACGAAGCTGGGCTCTAGCTCGGCTGCCTGACAGGGCTGTCAGTTTCTTTCAGGTCAAAAGGGGCTCATTTCGGCGCTAGCTTTCTGGTCAAAAGGCAAGTGGACCATCCCGCGGGGCAGGCCAAATGTTGTACTTGGCCAGGTTTTCATGGCTTTGTGGTCCTTCCCTAACCAGGCTCCCGCCAAATTGGTGTCAAGATCAGACTCGGCTCGGCCTCCAGGTGGAAGACCTGGTACGGTATGGAACCTAGCCTGCTTGGTCGCACGCGGCTTGATCAGGTTGTGGTTCGAAGCGCATATGCAGAACGTGGATATCGTAACGCTAGGGATTGGCTACTACAAAAATCAACCACTCATAACCGGCGACATCTCTCATTCTCGAATTCGCACGTGGTACGCGACATACCAAAAGGCACTTCCGTGACGTGGCCGTACCCATGTACCCCTCGCTTCTCGGAATGCTCCGCTATTGTCATCTGGCGAATAAAACCAAAACCTATCAACCCCCATGTTTCTCACACCATATGAAGCCTGCTGTGCCATAGCATGAACTGGTTTGCATTTGGATGTCATCACCTCTTTATAACAGAGAATGCCATACAGCTCATCAGCCTGCACCACAGACTGCCTGAGCCAGCTTCCGTGCTATCTTCCTGCGGCAAATCCTTTACAGCAGCACATCGCGCTGTCTTATTTCCATGCCGAACAACCATCATACTACAAGCAAGCACACCAACGACAAGCTTCCAGTCAACCTGCGGCTTCCATTCCATGCCTCACAAGCAGCAGGTTAATATCTTAGACTGCACCTCGTGCATCTCCCTGTTCTATATCTCCCCTCATGGCCATTTCCGCTTCTTCATCACAGCATCCCCCACAAACTTCACTCGGAACAGCACACAGTTCCTCTTGCTGTGAAAGTTCGCCCTTTGGCTGTTTCCCTTGACATGCATGGGCATGCCAAACGCGTCAACAGTGACTGACCTCATTCTCAACCTCACCACCGCGCCTTCCGCTATTTGGGCTGCTGCCAGCCAAGCCATGTCACCGTTCACGCGCGTGTCGTCGTATCGCAGGTGGCCGTCTGGCGTCAGCTTGAACGCGAACCTTGGGAGTGTCGCATTCTTCTTCTGCCCTTCCAGACACATGATCCGTGACATGTCAGCCACCGTGTCAGACAAATCCAGAGTTGATCCGCGTAGGAGGGCCACGAGTGTACCAGGCTCCAGGTTCGCATCGTACGCTGTCTTGGGACGGAACGCCTGCTTGGATGCAGATTTTTCATACGCTGCCTTGGGACGGAACGCTTGCGTGTCTGCAGCGGACGTGCTACTAAGAGCAGGGAGGGTAATTGTAGGGAGGTCGGTTTCGTACCCCTCGAAAACGAAGGAGCACATCTCGGGAGTAGGCGGGCAGCTGAATTTTGTCGTGACTCCAGGGCCAGGCGGCGGGACGGAAGGCGGAGGAGCGGAGGGAGGTGCGGGGGGAGGGGGAGGTGGGGGGGCGGGGGAGAGGGGAAACGTTGGTTATCGTCCTCGTCATTGTCGTCATCATTCCCGTCACCGTCACTATCATTGTCATCATCGTCCTCATTATCATCATCCTCGTTCTGATGTCGATCGCCAAAACGGCTCTCGCCTTTCGTGCGCTTGACCCTTTTAGCTGAGGATCCTCCCTCCTCAGTTGAGCCTTGCCTCGCCTGCTTCTTCTCTTTCTTCACAATCTTCTCCTTTTTTTCCTTCTTTCCATTCTTTTCCTCCTTCTTCAATAAACTATCATTCCCGGACTCCTCACCCTCCGTCCGTTGCCCCTTCTGCTTAGGCGCCTTCGTCTTCTGCTTCTTCTCCTGCTTCTGCTTCGCGTTCGTCTTAGGCTTCTTCTCCTGCTTCTGCTTCGCGTTCGTCTTAAGCTTCTTCTTCTGCTTCTTCTCATTGCTTGATCCGGTGAAGGTAATCACATCGTCCCCTTCCTCGCGTCCGTTCTTCTGCCGCTTGTTTTTACTCTTATTCGATCTCATTTGCTGTGCAAGGTCCACCTTTTGCAGCCCGTTCACATCCTCACTCCTCGGCTTTAGCCACAGCCGTCGGTGGACGCTCGTCGCACGGCTCCAGTCAGTCGTCAAGTTCGCGAGCATTCGCCCGCGTCCAACAGTCGCATGGGCCTGCTTAGCGACAGTGTTCGCGGCGGTCGCAAGGGCGGAAATTTCAGCACGCGGACTCTCGGCGTCGCAGACAACGCTTGCAACTGCGAACAGTGCGGCTAAAGCGACGAGGACACGTGGCGACGCCCGAACTAGACTGCAAAACACCCATAATCTCTCACGGTCCATTTAGACCGATAACACTGATACAGATAACAGGGTAAAGTTGTTCGCTGTCACGCATGCTAGGAGCTAATGACAGCATCCTATTTCTAGAGACGTACTTATCCTCCCCGTCACACAAAGCCTTGGGCAGTTTCTCTTGCGATGTACTTCCATCGCGTCACGGAAGTGCGCCCTCCCCTGAGCTCCATCTTCCAGCCGCGCAACGAGAAGGACAGCCCCTGTTGTTGACGGCGCCTTCCCGCTGTCAGCCAAGCTGACAGGAGCAGGATGCCCGTCCATCCTTCCACGAGAACGAAATCCACGGTCCAAATCCCCTCCCTACCGTCAGAAAGAGTGGTGGTTGCAACCTCCTCGTCCGATCTCAGAGCGCAGGTGGAGCAGGTGAATCTGAAAGGTGCTCCAGCAATGCGGCAGACGAACGAATTCTAACGACTGCTGGTTTCGTGGGAATTGCTAACCATCACTTACGAGCTGGCACCTTGTGAGAACACTGAGAGATGATAACGTATAGGAGGTATGCTTATGAAGTGTATATTGAAGCTGTGATTTCGCTGGATGAAATACATTTTACATGTAAAATACATTCGCAGTTGTAACTGTATATCGAAGCTAGGATGTCCTCCACTCGAGGTGCAGGGGATCTCGAAGTGTGGAACACGTCTGCTGAGGATGAAAAAAGGCTCCCAGAACCTGGAAGAGTCAAGCTAAGCAACCGCCCAAACCGACACCCCCCCGACATGTCACGCCGCAAACGAGACGCCTCATGAGGGTGTGGGGCACGTCCACTTTCACGGGAATATATCTAGCAGTCGCTTGCCGCCACGTGGATACACCTCTTCCCTAGTGGTCAATGACGGCAATAA
The DNA here is from genome assembly GCA_947471745.1 of Closterium sp. Naga37s-1. Classification (NCBI taxonomy): domain Eukaryota; kingdom Viridiplantae; phylum Streptophyta; class Zygnematophyceae; order Desmidiales; family Closteriaceae; genus Closterium; species Closterium sp. Naga37s-1. The sequence continues at coordinate 1,701,779 of CANJKZ010000118.1, read as the reverse complement.
CCTAAACTTCTGTGCACGTAGGCAAGAGGGTCCTCCGCCAACGGTGCTTGGAGGAAGTTTCATGGAGTCGCGCGAAGTGGAGAAATCTCCCCCAGCCATACGAACCAGTACAGTTTGTGGTGGGAGTAGCTTGGGGAGAGCTTCCAGAAGCGGGAAACTGTTTGGGGGAATTCCAATGGCTTGGTTCGAAGCCCACGAGGTCAGGTGCAGAAATCTCTTTTGCCTTTTCCTCCCACGTGGCCATTAGGATAAAGTTTATGATCTCTCGAAGATACCAGTAAGGTTCATTGAACCACTAACGTTGGGGTCCACGCGACGCCTTCCATCCGAGGCTGAGTTGTGAAATCGCCAAAAATGACATTCGCCCAAGGGTGTGTCGTGCACCATCCACTTCAAAAACATTTCCAAGGCAGCAGGTGCACGGACGTTGTTGACCACCAACCAGGCTTTTGCCTTTCTCCTTGCTTTGCCCCAGGTGCTACTCCATCCATTACCACCAGTCCACACCACATAAATCTAGCTTCTCTAGTCGTATTTCGTAGAACTGCACCTGTTCGGTCTCCGTCGTCTGCACATAGATTCATCGCTCTTCAAATCAGGCATTTCTAGAGTTCCGGGCCAGTTCTTAGTCCCCAACTCTAGCCGCTACTCACAATATATTGTGCTTATAAGCATCTGCACAGATGGGGTTGGAAGAGGATCTGGCGATCTCGCCGGCTATATCGACCGCCATCGGCGGGTTAGCAGGCGTCATAGAGGTGCTGCTGCAGCAACCGCTGGTCACGTGGAAGAACGCCGTCCAGGACATGAGACCCGTCCCGCTGCACCCCAGATTGCTCTATCGCGGGGTAGCCGTGAACGCCGCGTCCATTGCGCCGATTAACGGATTCCAGTTCGGCGCCAACACCTTTTTAGAGGAGTGGTTAGCGGCGAGGGGTCAGCTGACTGACACTACGCGGACAGGAGCGGCGACGGCGGCGGGTGCTATGTCGGGGATAATTACGGGTCCGGCGGAGCTGCTAATGATCCAGCAGCAGAAGTGGGGAGGATCGCTGGGTGCGAGACTACGGGATGTCGTCGGGGAGCACGGCGTCTTCGCACTCGCTAGAGGAACGGTACGCTGGACGTTGTTTCGGGGCATGGGATGTTCATGTGGGATGCTGATGCTAATGCGCTTGTAAACGTAGGCATACAAGCTCATCCGTTCAACGTCAATCCTCATTGTCGCTTTGTGTACATCATTGTTGCCGCTTCAATAGCGCTTTATCCAAATTGGTAGGGCGGAATCTGCCCGGAGCTTTTGGATAGAAGTTCTGGGGCGAGGCGAAAGACATGATGGGGTACCACCAACTACTCAATGGCTCATTAGATGGTCTCAGTTGCAAGCACACCACCAACTGCTGGCTGATCTGCTCCTCCCCTCGCCTTCATCACCCCTTCCCTTCTTCCCTGCAGAATCCCGCAGTGGTGAGAGAAGCAATCTTCACAGGGGCGTATCTGGGAGTGATTCCTGTGATGACGGAGCACATGGAGAAGGCGTGGCCGGTTTTCGCGGAGAGGCCCGTCGCGGCAATGGCGACGGCGTCAGTACTGGCGGGAGTAGGAGCGGCTGTGCTCACGCAGCCCTTCGACACCGTCAAAACGCGCATGCAGGCCAATCTCGCAGACCCTAATTTCAGGTAAGGGAGGCTGGTAGTCTCGTTGCCGTATTTGTGCATCTGTGCCTTATCCGCCTGACCTGATCCATTCGTTTGGTTGAGTGACGGTGAACAGCTATCTCATTCTGTGTGACATTTTCCTCCTCTTTATTCAGGTCCATGACTGGCACATTTGCACGCATGTGGAGAGAAGGAGGCAGCAAGACCCTGTTCAGAGGCCTCATCCCCCGAGCGCAGCGGGTGACATTCGCTGTCTTTATCCTCAGTGAGGCCAAGGAGAGGCTCACTGAGTTGTACCTCAAGCTCCATCCGCATCCAGCAGCCCCGAGTCATGCCAGTGATGCCAGCAGCAGCATGTCACTTAGCCACGTAGATGCCAGGCGGGGGGCAGGCCACCTAGATGCTGCTGCAGTTGCTTACAGAGCGGCAGCTTGTGAGTCTGCGACGGAGGAGGTTTAAGGAGTTTCAGCAGGAGGCTTTTAGAGAGGATGAAGTAGGGGAGCTGCTGCATATGTGGAGCTGTCTTCCAAGCTCTTGTGCATATTGAAGAGTTTCGCCTTTTGGGGTATGGCCCACGATTCAGTTTTGACTGATTTGTTCTTATTATTGTATCGTGTATGTTACAAATAACTATCCATTCAATAATGTCCTAGCATTTGCTAATCAAAAGGCCCAAAGGCTCCTCAGTTGATGCTGTACATGGTCAATATTTGCTTACATGTTACATCAGCATCATTATTTCCTACCACAGCGTCCTTAATTGCTAACCAAGCAAGTTAGCACAAGATTCTACACCTAATTTCCCTAGCACTGGACAGAGTTGAAGCGGGAGAGAAACTATGGCAATCCTTCCAAGAGTTGGAACCTCCGTCCATGTGCCTGTCATGTGGGTGAATGTCAGATCACCACCTTATTTGTGGTCTACATAGAAGACATGTTGGAGAGGCCTGCCACGTTTCCTAAAACTTTCTCATGGATTGCTCCACCATGGCTCTCCATTACTGCTGTCACCCCTCGCTCCACCATCCTGTTGGGTGGAGAGGCAGGCAGGGAACGGGAGTGGAGAAGTTAAAAAAACTGCTCAGCCATAGGCGGCAAAGCAGGAGTTTGGGGCCCAGCTTTTGCGACAGGCTAGGATCATGTTATATGCGGTTCTCTCTCTTCTGACTGACCTGAATATCGTGGCGATCATTAAAGTCAGGTAGATGACGAATCTAATTAGTTGCCGTCTTCTTTGAACGCTTATTTGGTTGAAAACTTCCGTCACATCCACCATGTGCTCTTTCCTGAGGTATCTGTATGGTGAACAAAAGGGGGAAAATAGGAGGCCAGATGCTGTTGACGGCAATGCTCCAGAGAGAAGAGGAACTCAACTTGCAGGTTGATAATAGCAGCATTATGCATAAAGTCATGGTGATACTTACAGGTGAAGGTGGTAGAGGGCGAGAGGGAGGTTGATAAGGAACATGAGCCAGTGGCCGGTGAGGGCGAAGACAACAGTCAGGCCGGAATGGAGGGAGATTTCTGGAAAAACGAAGCCGTTGACTCTTCTGGCAGCGTCATGCGGGTTGATGAAGTCGTTTTCGAGGTCCGATATACAGATGAGCTGGGAACAAGGGAGTCCAGCCAAAAGAGTAAAGAAGAGGAAACGAATTAGAAAACACGAGACGGAATTGATCTGCACCAGGCTGTACAGGGGTATCCGATAAACACAGAACTGTTGCGCGTATACAAGCTGGGTGCTAGTGACAGCTGTGCCGCATGATTCTTGTGACAATATATTATTAACATGAACCGCAGCTTCCAGTGCTTGAAAACTACAACCGGATTTCACCACAAGCAAACGCACCATGTACATGACGATGCCCACTAACGCTGCTGAGACAAGAAACGCCACCATCCAGAACAGTATCGCCCAAGTTAGCGACTCTTGAACTGTGAGGAACGCCATTCTCAAACCCTACTTCTGGCCTTGCTCGGTACAGGAGCTGGAAGAAAAAAGCGCCTCGTGCTAGTGAGGGTGAAATGTCAAGATGGGTCAGCTGAGAGGTTCTACTCGAAGATGCTTGTGACGTGTAGTGCGACTAAGCGATTGGCTTAACTAAGGAAATGGTTTCGGATCAATGGACTTTGAGAAAGAATAGCTGCGGCCATGGCTACGGAAACTCGTCGTCGGACAATCTGCCTCGTGCTTCTGAAATGATCCTCCTGTTGGGGTTCAGGGATCGAGTAAAACGCGATACTTGTTTGGGCACTTCGACTAGAACAACTCAATTGAACGCACTAAGGGGAACTAATACGGGATAATGAGCTGCTCCGCAGAGTAAAAAGCTACGATGCGCATGCGAAAGGTAGACGCCAGGGAACAAAATGCATGCACTGCTACGAGTCTTTAGGCATGGCTCAGCCAAGCACGGAGAGCCGGGACCATGGAGATCAAATTCATGCCCTAGTGAGAAGACGTCGCCGCCATGGCTGACGTCCGTTGAAAACTCCAATTTGCAAGCCGCGGCGGAATGCGAAAAACGTGTAAACGTACACCTCAACTCAAGGAACGGAAGGTTCTTCCTGGCGATTCGCTTCGCCTCTTCGCCCCCCTTCCAAACTGGCCCTCGCCGTGTTTCGTTCGGTTTCGCCCCGTTTCGCCCGCGATGTTTTGTGCGAGGAAGGGGGTGCTGGTTTGTCACGCCGGGATGGAATCTGATCTGACCGTTGTGTTCCTTCATAGTGACGCATTCCATAAACGGTTCACTGACGTTGGGATTGATGTCAATTTGGCATGGATTATGTTCATAATACTGTTGTATATATACATAGGCATACTGCTCCACATGAGAGACTAAACAATTGCTTCCAGATACAGAGTTCATTCATCCTCGTCCTCGTCGTCACTCTGCAGCGAGAAAGACAAATCACACCCAACAGAACCAAGAGTCAGGAGGCAACATATGGTTAGGTGGGTGGGTGCAAGTGGGAGAGCACCACACCAACAATGGAAGAAAGCCAAGTTACCGATATTCAGATCATGAGCTGTTACATCACCTCGAATGTGTCAGGGAGGGGGATGCCCTGATCCAGCTGGCGCAAATGTCCAATGGTGAGTCGCTGTGATGAGGGTAGGGGAATGTGGGGAAGACAACAATACCGTAAGCAATGCCAATTAGCCACCAGTGTCTAAACCATCACCACATAAGTCGATTAGATCAGAAGTCATCACATCATGCCCCCCACTATCAATCACCTCACCTCCATGTCACCCCCCATCAGCTCACTTCCACGTCACCCCCCATCAGCTCACTTCCACGTCACCCCCCATCAGCTCACTTCCACGTCACCCCCTATCAGCTCACCTCCATGTCATCGACAACAAGCCTGCGGTCGCAGCGCCTCTCCAGCAGCTCGAGCACCTCCATGCCGTTCATGGACGTGAGGCCTATGTCGATCAGCAGTGGCTCTCCGGCAATCTCCAGGTCCTGGGAGGAGATAAGAAGAGACAAGGCACATTGAAAACGAGTGCTTCAGCAGCTCGAGCACCTCCATGCCATTCATGGACGTGACACCAATGTCAATCAGCAGAGGCTTTCCTGCTATCTCCAGGTCCTGAGGGGAGATGCCAGGAGGGGTGTGGTATGTATACAAGCATTTGCTCGACATTGCGTTCCCGGAGGGAGACATTACACCTAAGCAAGAGGAAGAACAGAAACAAACGAAAAAGAAAGGGGAAAGGAAAACCCAAATAAAACCAGGAGTGGCGCTCCCATGGATACCCATGATGGCCCTCACAGCTGCCTCCACTCCCGTGCCATCCCACTTGGCTGCTCCCACGTGTCTGTCTTTTGAGTCAACTCACAAGCCAACTAAAACCAAGAGCTGCACTCACATGGATACCCATGATGGCCTTCACAGCTGCCTCCACACCCATGCCATCCCACTTGGCCGCACCCATGTCCTCCTCTTCTTCCGCTGCCCCATCCCCTTCTGCATCTTTGCCCTGCCCATCCTTTGCCCCTGCCATGTCGCCCTCTGCTGCTGCTGCTGCTGCTGCTGCTTCTGACACCACTGCCAGTGGTGCCACTACATTTGCTTCCTCCTCTGCTTCATCTGCTCCCTCAGACCGCACCCCTGCTCCTGCACCTACACTCGCACCTACACTCGCTCCTGCGGCATCACTCATCCCATCTCCAGCTTCACCTTTCCTTTCCTTTACCTCCACACTCTCTTTCTCACTCACCACTTCTCCTCCAACCTGTCCCTCCTCCTCTACCACCTTCATGCTGCCTGCCTCCTCCCTTTCCCCACTCTCCCTTTCCTCTCCGCCAGTCAGCACCTCCTTTTGAGGCACCTGAGCAGAATTTTCCTCTTCGATGATCACCACGCCCTCCTCTCCTCCCTTCGCCTCAGACGGTTCAGGAATCGAATGCAGACTCTCCTGAGCAGTTGGCAAGCAGAAGATCAGGGACAGAGATGACGGGGGGACAAGAAACAGAGAGAATGTAAGAAACACGTTATAGTGAGAAGGTCATTACATTCTATTTTGCTCAAGTGCTGCCTAAGTCGTGCTTACAAAACGGCTCATGAACTTACAATGGTCTCTCCAGCGCCGCCCTCCATGTGCGAGTTACTGTTGAGCACGTTAAGTGTGCCTGCAGTGAGTCGGTGGCTCGTCTCCTTGCGCCGAATCTTGCCACTCGTGGTCTTGGGGATCTGATGAGAGGGAGGACCGAGGAGAGCAAGAGAGCGGCATGAGAGAAGGGAAGATGAAGGAAGAGGCAAAGCTTGCTTCCACCCGTCAGCGGTAGGCTTATCCACGATGCAAGCAATTGGTGTTGTGAACCGAGACGATCTCATCACTAAGGTAATCCTCGTGCAACGCAGTCTCACCACGCAATACACTACTCCCCATACGAGGGGGGATGGGAGCCATGGCAGCGAGCGGAACCTGCTTCTGCCCCCTCCATACCATGCATGCAATATCCCAACCATGCCAACCCCCCAATCCATGCCACCACACTCACCGTGCGAGGTGGAATGATGGCCACGATGGCAGGCATGACACCATGCGCGCGCACCACGCTTGCCATGGCAACCCCTCACTTCCCGCCCCAACCATGCAATACCCCACGCATGTCAACCACCGCACTCACCGTGCGAGGCGGAATGATAGCCACGATGGCAGGCATGACGCCATGCGCGCGCACCACGGCACTCCGAATCTCCCCTGCAAGCTCATTCATCTGCTGCTTCGTCAACCCACCCTCCCCTGCCCCCCCTCCTCCCCCACCCCGCCACCACCCCTCCTGCGCCACCGATTTCACCTCCACCACCACTGCCACCACCTCCTCCTCCTCTCCCTTCTCCCCAGCCCCTTCTCCCTTGTCTGCTGCCGCTCCCTTGCCGCCCGGTGCCGCCCCGTGGCTCGTCTTGTTCACGCTGAAGGCGGCGCAGCAGCCGGGGCGAATGGTGTCGGAAACGGACTCGACGGTGAGCTCGATGTCCTGCGGGTAGTAGTTCTTGCCGCCCACGATGATGAGGTCCTTGATGCGCCCCGTGATGAACAGCTGCTGCGCCACCACCAGCCCCAGGTCCCCCGTGCGCAGGTAGAAGCCGCTGTCGGAGCCGGGTGCTCCCTCCCTCATGCGCGCCCGGAAGGTCTGAAGAAGCCAAGTGGTGAAAAATCAAGAGCGGGGTGTGAGTAAAAAGCACGAGCGGGAGGGAGAAAGCGCCAAGTGATCCGTTCCGCAGAAAGAGATATGAGGTACCACATTATGTGGAGAACACTGAGGCGTGTGAGTGACCTTTGCATCGACTGACGTGGAAGGCTGACGTGGAAGGCTGACGTGGAAGGCTGACGTGGAAGGCTGGGGCTCACCTCCTCTGACAGCTCCGGCTTGCCCCAGTAGCCACGCGCCACGTGGCAGCTGCGCGCCCAGATCTCGCCCTCCACGCCCTCTGCGCACTCCTCATGCGTCTCCGGGTTGACGATGACAACCCGCCCGTCCACGGGGTACGTGGCGAGGTGGCCGCTGCTGTGTAGCGTGATGTCTGGGAGGTGCAGCAGCTGGTGGGAGGGGGCAGGGGGTGAGGGACAGAAGCAGGGGCAGAGGCAAGAAAGGGCATGGAACACGGCTTAGGGTAAGTCTATTGTCGGCCGTCCACGAGGAGGTGGGTAGCGAGGTGGCCGCTGCTGTGGAGCGTGATGTCTGGGAGATGCAGCAGCTGGTGGGAGGGGGCAGGTGGAGATGCACGGGAACAGGGGAGAAAGAATGAGGACGCCCGTAATGGTCGCCCGTCCAAAAGGTACGTGGCAGATGAAAGAGAGGTACACACGACAAGGGTGATGCGTAAGGGTGATGCTAGAGAGGTGTAACAGCCTTGGTGGATGTCCTTGTTGCCCCTAGCTATCCCACACGTACACACGATCCCCACTCCAAAGGTAGATGCAACGTTCCTTGCTGCCCCACCCACATGCTCTGCCAGGCCATAGCACGAGGCCATAGCACGGGCACATGCAGGAAGGTGCATCCCACATTCCCCATCCCACATTCCCCATCCCACATTCCCCATCCCACATTCCCCATCCCACATTCCCCATCCCACATTCCCCATCCCACTATGCCCCACCACAGTCTAGATTCGACGTACCTTGCTGCCCCACCCTGACACGCCAACCACATGCTCTGCCAGCCCATAGCACGGGCACATGCCGCACGGATCCCACCCGTACCGCCCCAGCACCGCATTCCACCGCTCTATCGCCTCCGGCCGCACCGGCTCGGCCGCGTTCAGGAAACATTCCAGTGACGAGAGGTCCAGAGCGGTGGGAAGCGCAGCAGATGGGTTGAGAACGGTGGAAGGGGTGGAGGAGGGGTTGAGAGGGGTAGGGAAGGAGGAGGGTGGGAGGGAGGCGGAGAGGAAGGGGGCGGGCAGGGCGGCATCTCTGGAAGGGACGAACTTGCGCGTGGCAAGGTTAAGCGCAAAGTTGGGCGCTGCAGTGTGGGTGATCTGGGGTGGGGAAGAAAAAAACGGGTGGTGGTGGAGGGAGTACAATTTGAGGGCACTTGGAAGATAAGGGAAGGAGCAGAGCAGCATCTCTGGAATTGACAAACTTGCAAGTGGCGAGGTTGAGAGCGAGACTGCGAGCTGCTGTATGGGTGATCTGGGTTTAGGGTTTAGGGTTGAAAGGGAAGGAGGGAGGAAAGGGAAGGGGGCGAAAGTAGGAGATGATAGCAAGGAGACAACGGGAGAAAGCGAAGAGAGGGCTGCAGAGGCAGGCACAAAGGCACGTTCCAAGTTTGCATGCCCCACCCCAACCTCACACTACCGCTCACCTTGAGGCGGCTCATCCACTGCAGCCAGGAGGCGGGGCGGTGAATGAAGTCGATGGTCGACATGTGCACCCCACTGCGTCCTTTCCCTGCCCGCATCCACACTGCTCGTTCCCTCTCCTCACTCCCATCCCTTCATGCCTCATGCACCCCACCCCCGCCCCCTTTGCTCACCTTGAGGCGACTCATCCACTGCAGCCAGGAGGCGGGGCGGTGGATGAAGTCGATAGGAGACATGTACACCCCACTGCCGCCCGCTGTGAGCGTGCTCAGATACGCCACTATGAGCCCCAGGTCGTGGTACTGGGTGGTGGGAAGAGGGGAGAGGCGACAGGGAGAAGCGAGGGATATGAACGTGCACATGCAATGCATGCCATATGAGGGAGTGTCTGCAATGTATGCGATGTGATGTGATGGCAGCACTGCGTGCATACACGGGAAGGTGACAGGGCCGTCATCAAGCCACCTGCCATGTCAAGTGCTGCCATTGCAGCAGAGCGACTTTTGAGTCGACTGAAAGGTCACCTCCTGACAGGGCCGACAAGCCACCTGCCATGTCAAGTGCTGCCATTGCAGCAGCTTAACTCGTGCAAGCCAGAGCAAGAGCAACACGAGCTCACCTGAGGCAGCCAGCTGAAGAAGCGGATACCAGAATGCATGCGCAGGGTCCTGGAAGGAAACGCAAGGAGAGAGCAAAGGGGAACCAAGTTTTTTTTTAATCTTCTTTTTGTCGCTGCACGATTGTCCTCTTAACATGAATTGAGTCACGGTATTGTGCTATGAGCAATACCGGTGTGAGAAACACCAAGCCACAACTCCTCTCTTCCACAGTCCCACACCATTACTGCTGCTCTGCTACAATTGAAACCACTATCTCCTCATTAGCTCCTGAACTATGTCAACACACAGCTCATCACACACCTCAACACACACCTCAACACACACCTCAACACACACCTCTGACTGAACATTCATTCTGGTAGACCACGCACGCACCGGCGGATGAACATGACGTTGTGGGCGATGTTGGTGTACGTGATCATGACGCCCTTGGGATCAGCCGTCGACCCTGACGTGTACTGCAGAAACGCTATCTCATCACTGCCACCACTGCTGCTGCTGCTGCCACCAGTGCCGTTCGCATTGCCAGCACCGCCAGTGCCATTCTCGTTGCTGCTGCTGCTGCCATTCTCAGCCGCGCTGCGAGGGAGTGGCTTGATGCCGTTGGTGTTGTACCAGTGCTCGCCCGGCCAGCGCACGAGCTTCAGCAGTGACAGGCGGATCTTGGAGCGATACCTGATGGGTGGGAGGGGTATCAGGTGTGGTATCAGGTGTGGCATCAGGCGTGGCATCAAGCGTGGCATCAAGCGTGGCATCAGGCGTGGCATCAGGCGTGGCATCAGGCGTGGCATCAAGCGTGGCTTCAGGCGTGGCATCAGGCCAGCGCAGTACGTGATTCAGAGGTGGATCTTGGATCGGTACGTCATGGGGGATGCAGAGTGGCGCAGTTCAGCAATTGGAGTTGATAACGCACCTACTTTGGGATTGAAGCTGTGGAGAAACAATGGCTGGACAGGTGCATGTAGGCGACCTTAGTCGCGGGCAGTAACCTAATAGTGCAGCAAGCAGCAGCACTGCCTGAGAGCACAAGGCACCAATCCCTTAAAAAAGGTGCACTCACTCGGAGGTGGAGAGCACGATGCGCGCCCCACAGTCGTTGACGAGGCGAGTGAGCTTCTCGACGTCCTTCTTCAGCTCGCGCGGGTTGGGCGGGTACACTGGCACCGCTACCACTCCTGCACCACCGCCAGGAAAGAAGGTGGGCAGAAATGAAGAGGGGAAGGCGGCGGGAGGGGAAGGGCTAGGAATGAGAGAGCTTCTCCACGTCCTTCCTCAGCTCACGGGGGTTGGGCGGGTACACTGGCACCGCTACCACTCCTGCAGTGCATAAGAGAAGGATGGTCAGAGCGAGGGGGGGAGGCGGAGAAGGGGGTTGATGGGAGGTGAGTGAAGTGAACGTGAGCTTTTCCAAGTGCTCCGGACCCCGAGCCCATGCGCCATGCCCCATGCCCTGTGCCCGTGCCCCGGTAGCGCACTGCACACCACATGCCACGTGTCACATGCCACGTGTCACATGCCACGTGTCACATGCCACGTGTCACATGCCACGTGACTCACCAGAGCGCAGGCAGGCGATGAAGGCGATGAGGAAGTCGAGGCCGGGCGGGTACAGCAGCACCACTCGGTCGCCCCGCGCTGCCCCCCACTCGCCCACCAGCGACGCACTCACGGCGCGAGACAGCGCGTCCAGCTGGAGAATGGGGATGCGGATGGGGATGGGAGGTGGCGAATACAATCAGTGTGAAGTTATCACGGGTGCTAGCAGCGCCTCACACCCGCGTCAGGTTGTACACGCACAGAAATTGCCTTTCATGAAAAACCGCCTATGGAGGAATCGCCTTTGCATCCAAGCACGCACCTCCTCGTATGTATACGACTGCTTGATCACGCCCTTCTCCTCCACCCACGTCACTGCGGCCTTGCTCGGAAACTTCCTCACGTTGCGCTCAAACAGCTCCAGAAACGGCAACGCCTCGTCGCGCAGCCACTCGGGCCGCTCGTGCAATGGGATGCCGTCCTGCGGCGGTGGCGGGGTCCACTTGCGCGGGTTGCCCGCCACGTCAGCAGGGCCCGGGGCCAGCTTGAGCCGGCTTGCGTGTGGCGCACGCATCTGTACAGATGGCGTTGCTGCGACCTTGGCGGAGGGCATGGGAAGAGCGGTACTGGCGACGGGAACGGCGCCGGAAGGAAAACTGCTTGCACCAGGGACGTTAGGAGCCATGTGTGCTCGGGCTAGCGGCACAAGTACTACCAGGAAGACGTGGATGGGCTTGGGTGGGAGGTGGAGTGTGGTGGGAAGTGGTGGGTGGAGGGTGGTGATCTGGGCGTTCCGATCGAGGGGATCGAGGCTAGCAGCGGCGGAGGGAGACGGACGACGACGGCCGGGCTCCCAGTTGACGAAAGTAGACAGGTGCAGCAGCAAGCAGCAAGCAGCGCGCAGCACGTCGAGTGGTTCAATGGGAATGCTAACGAGGCCGTGCTGTTCTGCGGCTGAATTCACGGAGGCAAGTCAATGCATGAAACGAAAGGCTCGGTTCTCTCTCCCTCTTATCGCCCCTCGCATGCTCCGGTGGACGCATCGCTCCGTCTCGCGTATCGCCTCTCTTCCATGCAGAGCGACACGGTTCGATAATTCCGTGCAAGTGCACTTGGCGAAAGCGATTGGCGAACATCGCCATGAGGGTGAGGCACGCTGGAGAAAATTGATCCGGAGAGGCGGTGAATCCAACCTCACTGGTCATCCGAGAGACGGATGGCATCATCTGCACCGCACGTCACTTTCAAGAGCAGCAGCCTTGTGACCGATTTGGATGATTCTGGAACCTTGTGATAATCGCGACGCTGGTACAGTACTCGCCAAGCGCACCGAGAGCACTGTACACTGGTTCGTCGTCACGAGGCGACGTGACAGGCAGGGAGATTGCTTGCTCCAGTGTGTGATATTTTTAGGCAGGCAGAGAAAGGGGCTCTCTCCGCTAAGTGTCATAATCGTGTGAGGCGAAATGACAGGCAGGGGGAGACGTCGCTTTCGGCTGTGACATCCAAGGCATGACAGGCAGGGGGATGACTAGCGCAGTAGCAGTAGTGCATGTCGAAATCAGTGCATGCTGACAGGCGACGGGTGACGGAGAAACCGAGGCTACCCAATCATCGCCCGTTCGATTTCAGGCATGTCGTCGAACAAGAGCCGTCCCAATCAAGCTATCGATGTGTACAGCAAGCAGCAAGCAGCAAGGAGTTATGCTAAGCGGACGATGAAATCCCAGCCAGGGAAAAATGGTTTCATGTCAGAGATTACCAGGCCGGGGCACTTGCAGATCGTTGGATTGGACAGATGATGGTCATGGAGGTTATGGGAGACACTGAGGACGCGGTACAAGTGCTCGATCAGGGAAAATCGATCCGGGAACCGCACTGAAAGTCCGCGTTTTGCATACAAAACGTACACAAACTCACACAACCGCGTTAGAAAACGATCCTGAGGCGGACGCGATGGGTCCGCGTCCTGACCGTGTGTGGTTTATTCTGATCGATATTACTGTAATGTGAATAATTGATATTTCACCGAACACTACGAAGACTGTGTATCCTTGTGTGAAAATGGTGACTGCTTCTAGAGAGGATTTTCCAACTTGATGCCAGCGATCAGCACCACATCCAATGAGAGGCGCGATTCTGCCTGACGTGGGCAGCGCCATCATCCAGGAATATGACGTGTACGATTTGATACTGACCGGCAAAAGTTTTTTTTTGAAGACTCGCTGTCACTATGGATCCGATCGAGTAATTGGGGTAAGGTAAGGACGCACGCTGCTGGGATAACTGTAATGGTTGAACTGTACATTAGAAAAGCGTTTTAGATCAGGGGCAAACGTTGAGTTGAGATGAGAGTTCCCAATTCCGATCAACAACTATCTAGGTGTCTGCTGGTCAACAACTATCTCATCAATCAGCCTCTTAAATCTCACCAATTCCTTCCCGCCAATCACTCCAAACCGACGCTCGTGGGGCAAAAATGCGTCCCAGCGTTTCGAGGTTCCCTGCAGGTGGAGACAGCTGCCCCAAATGGAAGTTCCAGTCCGGAATTCTGACATGTGCGACCCTCCTCCCACCAGCACCAGTGAAGTTGACATGTACAGGTCAAACCTAAAAATTTCACGGCGCGTGCTGAGCACCCCGCCTGTGCAGCACGCACGACACTCCCAGGATACACGTGGACCGCTTGTCGCGCACGGGTCTCACAACAAGCTCTTTAAGCCGTCCGATCGGCATCACGCTGACGTTTAGGTGGTTCCGCACCGCTCCGACACAATTTTTCCTGCACAGCACCGCCCCCCCGTAAACAGTATCAGAAATCCCCTTCCCCCACTTCCCCTTTTCCCCGCGTGTCTTCCCAACCCTTTTTCCACTATGCCCTCTCCACCATTCATCCCGCTCCTACCCCCCACCCCCCCCACCCCCCCACCCCGCACTTTCGAGGTCATCATCAACTGTCGCCCTGCCGCATTTGTTTCACCCTACATCTCCGTCACCGCGGAAAGGACATCCGCTCCAAGCGGCAGCTGCGTGATAGTGCGCCGCAGCCTAGGGAGTAGATGGCAAGCGCTGCATTCCCTAGACTAGAGTCTTGATGTCATCAGCTTTGTCAACATCGAGGTAAATGCAAGGGAGTTAGCAATTACCTAGACCAGAGTTAGCAAATGCCGAGGACCAAGCCCAGTTACCGAATGCCTAGAACCGAAAGTTAGCAAATGCCGAGGTCGTTGTCAACACAGTCTGTAAATCAAGTCGCAGCCACTGCTTTCCACCTCATTCACTTCTGTAGTGTTTTTTGCTTGATTCGGGAACGCGAGCAGCACGGAAGTCTCGCATTTCTCACCTAAATCACCAACTCTCACACAGTTTACAAACGACAGTCTTGCGTTCTTGCGCTCTCACTTGCTTTCTCGCGTCTAGCCAAGAAAATGGCGGCAGCAGATGCGAGTGACCCCTACTTCTCACTAAGTGCAGCCCTGCGGCAATGCACATTCACGGTCGACGTCGCTCCGGAAGCAGGGAGTCCGCCCTTTGTCGCGTCGCTTTCCAGCTCCGCGCAGCCGATATCCTCGCTCGCCTTCCACGGTGTCTCATATACGGTTCAACGCAAGAAGCTCCTGCAGCCGAAGTCGCAGCGCGTAACGAAGCAGCTTCTATGTGACGTCTCCGCGTACGCGAAGGCTGGCGAAGTCACCGCGATAATGGGAGCGAGCGGCTCGGGGAAAACTACGCTCCTTGACGTCCTCTCGGACCGCATCTCTTCGCGCAACCTCACTGGGGAAATCTCCTTGAACGGCGCTCCGGTGAAAGGCGACACGATCCGACGGCTGTCAGCGTACGTGATGCAAGACGACCTGATGTTTCCCGCGCTGACGGTCCGCGAGACGCTCATGTACGCCGCGGAGTTGCGGCTCCCACCGACGGTTAGCCACGCGGAGAAGGCGGAGAAGGTGCGCCGCCTCATCCGTCTGCTGGGCCTTACCAAAGTGGAAAACTCCAAAATCGGCGATGAAAATAGCCGCGGAATCTCCGGCGGCGAGAGGAAGCGCGTCGCGATTGGCGTGGAAATGATCGGCGATTCGAAAATTTTGTTTCTGGATGAACCCACGTCGGGGCTGGACTCTACTAGCGCGTTCCGAGTCGTAAAGGTGATAAAGAGAATCGCGGTGCGGACGGGGAGTATCGTGGTGATGGTTTTGCACCAGCCGAGCTTTCGCCTTCTGAGCCTTTTGGATCGGCTGCTGCTGCTCGGCGCCGGACGGATGTTGTTTTTCGGGCAGCCTGCGCAGCTGCCCGAGTTTCTGTCCGCGTTCGGCTGCCCGCCGCCGCCGTTCGCGAACCCGACAGAATTCGCACTGGATGTGATCCAACGGCTGGGACACGAGACGGAAGGTGGCGCAAAGCGCGGGGAAGACGTGGACGATGAGGATGACGAGGAGGAGGAATATGACGTAGATGGTACCGAGATTATAAAGTGCCACGTGGCGGGGGAAGCTGCTGCGAATAAGACAAATGCATCTGAACATTTGGCCAGGCAACCGTCCGGCGGATGCTGCGACGTGGAGACGGAGACGGAGACGGAGGCCGAGACGAAGACGGAAAACCTGACGGACAAGAGAGACGGAATTCAACGGCTGGCCGACTTCTTTACCGTCTGGTCACAAGGAGGCTCCAGTGGTATTGGCGACTCGTCCCGCGGAAGTAGCGAGGGCGGCGAGAGCTTTTCCATTCCTCCGAGTAGCCCCTCCACGTGCTTCAGCCCGGATCAGGCTGCAGTGGCGGCAGCGACTGCCGCGGCTGTAGCTGCTAGAACTGCGGCTGCAGCGGCCGCGGCGGCGGCTGCAGCGGCCGCGGCGAACGGGAATGAAACGGTCACTATCCCTACAGGCGCCTCATCAGGTGTTACTTCAGGTGCTTCGCCGGATGCTCGAGTGGCGGAAACTGACAGCGGCGGCGGCGGCGGTGCTAGCGCGCAGATCGGGTTCCTCGGGGAGCGCCAAAGCGCGGGTGCGGCGCAGCTACAGCCTCTCGGGGAGCGCAATTGCGCGGGGGCGGGCGCGCAGTCAGAGCACCGCAGCGAGCGCAAGTACGCGAACGGGTGGTGGCGCGAGCTGCGCGTGCTGATGAGCCGGTCCGTGCGCGTCATCGCGCGCACCCCCGCGCTGTATCTGCTGCGCCTGCTGCTCATCATGGTCACGGGGCTGCTCATCGCGTCGCTCTTCTGGCGCCCGCCCTTCAAGTGAGTCTCACGTGAATTGAAGTATTTGGTCGACCTTGGGAGCTTATTGGCCTTCTGATGCCTATCACGCTTGTTTGATGTACGCTTGTAGTCTCTCTCTCTGCTGGTTATTACCACTCTTCGCAGCCTGTTTCCCTTCCTCGTATCAACACCCACTCTCTTTCTCCCTTCCCTCGTCCTCATGCTCCCTTTTCCTTCCCTCCCTTCCCTGTCCTCACTCCCCACCCCCTGTCTCCTCTCTTTTTCCCACCCCTCTCCTAACCGTTCCCTTGACAAATTTCAGCGCGGAGGGGCTGCACGAGCGGCTGGCGTTCATCTCGTTCCTCGTGTGCACGCTCTTCTTCTCCTCCGCCGACGCCACTCCCTTATTCATCCAGGTGAGCACACATGCTCTGTCTCAGCCGTTTTGAAGTCGGCTCAGAATCGTTCATCTCGTTCCTCGTGTGCACGCTCTTCTTCTCCTCCGCTGACGCCACGCCCCTCTTCATCCAGGTGAGCACACATGCTCCGTCGTCTCAGCCCGTCTGTACGATGTGCAATTACTTTACGTCCAGGTGAAAGGATACGCCACCCTGTCACTCGCCCTGATACGCCACTCTTAGAAATTCCTTGGTCGGAAGGCGACGGCGGGTGGAGGGCACATCTATGCACTCCCTTTGTCTTTCGTGCGGATAATCACTCGATCCTTCCCATCTCACCCCGTTATCCCGCATTCCCCACTCTGCAACCACACTCAACCCCCCTGCCGTCCTCAGGAGCGCAACATTTTCATCCGGGAAACGTCGCAGCATGCCTACCGGCCGTCCACTTACATGGTGGCATCGACCCTCGTGTACCTGCCTCTGCACGTGCTCATGGCCCTTGCCATCACTGCCGAGTCCTGGTGGTGTGTCAACCTGTCTGGCGGGGGAACCTCGTTTGCCTTCGTGGTGCTCGTCTGCTTCTGCTGCCTGTTCACGGGGAATGCCTATGCCACGTTCGTCAGTGCTGCTGTCAACAAGTGAGTGTTGCGAAGTTTTACAGAAGTGGTACCAAGAAGTGTGTGTGTGTGTGTGGCTCCGTGGTGCTTGTATGCTTCTGCTGCCTCTTCACTGGGAATGCCTATGCTACGTTCGTCAGTGCTGCTGTCAACAAGTGAGTGCTGCGAAGCATTGCAATGCGAAGCGTGTGCGTCTCCCTATGCGTTCGTTTTTCTCATCTGCTTTTACTGCCACCTTTCTCAGTGCTGCTGTGAGCAACAGAGTGTCCAGTGAGGGTATGTTGTCCCACCACCGTCCACCCGTCGTGTCCCACTGATGGCCACAGCGAACAAATGAGTGCAAGACACGTTGCAGCGACAACGCTGTCAGAAGGATTGTGAGCAAGTGAACGGATCTACACGCATCCACCCATTATGGTCGTTCCCGCCTCAAGCAACTTTGCTCCACTTCCATCCAGCCTCACGCCTTAAAACGGTGTCATCCGCTTCTACGCCATAGCCATCCCCACCATCATTGGCCATTCGCTCTTGTCTTAGCAAACCTATCAACCCCTTTCTTCTCTCTCAATCCCATCCCCTCGTTTCCTGCACTCCCTTTCTCCTCCTCACAGTGTCATCCTCACCGACGCCATTGACATCTCCACCATGCCAAGTTCGCCCTTGTCCAAACAAAATCAACAACCCCCTCATTTCTCCTCCCCCTACCCCCCACCCCCACCCCCTACCCTCCCCCGACCCACTCCCTCCCCCTCTTCCAGTGTCATCCTTAACTCAACGACCCTCTCCTTTCCTCTCTCCCTCCCCTCCCCTCCCCCTCTGCCAGTGTCATCCTCGCCTACGCCATAGTCATCTCCACCATGGCCAACTTCGCCCTCGTTTGCGGCTTTTACATCCAGCGGCAGAGCATCCCACCGTTCTGGATCTGGCTGCACTACCTCTCCCCAGTCAAGTACGCCTATGAAGCCGTCACGCTCAACGAGTTCGCCGCAGCCGGACCCTCCACCTGCTACCAGCCTGCAGGAGATCTCTTCGCCGCCACGCCTCTCTCGGTGCTCCTCTCGCCTGCTCAGGTGAATCAGTCGCTAGCTGTGCTTCGCCCTGGGCTTGCTCGGACGCCGTTTGCGGATCTGTCGGTGGGGACGTGCTTGCAGACGGGGCCGCAGCTGCTGGTGTATTCCCTGGGGCTGACGCAGATGAGCAAGTGGGAGTGTGTGGCGGTGCTGGTGGGGATGGGGTGTGTGCTGCGGTTGCTGCACTGGCTGCTGCTGGTCAGGCTGTCTCGCACCAAGAGGGGGTGAGTGAGATAAGGCTGTAACTGGCGCTGAAAGGAGATGGTGAAAGTTTATTCTGTTTGAACTGGCGGGGACTGTGGCACTTGAGTGCGATTCACCCTAATCACACTGTGGAGGGGGGGGGGAGGCATTGGAGGGGTGCTTTGTGGGCGGTCTGGGTACTTCATGTGATGCCTTGAAGAGGAGATTTGGGGAGGGATCCCTCAAGCCGAGGTGCATCACACTAGATGATGGAGGTTTTGGCAGTATCCTACGATCACATACGGGTGCAAGCAGTAAGGCGTTGCCATGGAGGCCAGGTGAAAGATTCTGGGGAATAAGTAGCGTTGATTGGAACATAGATGTGGGACAACCCTCAGGCTTTAGTTGTGCTGCTGTTTTCTAGGATTCTTAAGACCACCAGGAGGCCTCCCTAAAAGCTCCTAGCTTGACTGAAGAGCTAGGTGCTTTTTGTGATGCCCCCATGGTGTGACCCTTGTTTGTGTATCCCGTGTGTACCAGCTATTGTTCTTAGCATGAGTGCATGTGTTCTATATTTACATTAACTACAGCGCCATAGTGCATGTTTTCAGTGCACCTTTCATCATAGGAGTTCGTTTCATTGGAAATTGACCATGCCAGCAATGTATGTCAGAAAGTGCTTCGCAATTGAAGACTTTTGGATGAACTCGGTCATTTTTAGTGGTGCACCCCAGCCACTAGGCGAAACAACCTGTCATTTCGGTCAGACACTACACCTGGGCCGACCTTTGTGATTGGCGGAATCGGCGTAGCCATGTCGGGTCGGGTTGCGTAGGTGACCCACAACCAGCGACTGATGGTGGTGCGTGGTTCAAGACCATACAGCTGTACAGTACTGTTCTTGGTTGCTAGGTCATAGTGGTGGTGTATTCTGCCCAATTCAACGTAGGCTTTGCTGGCGTGCAAATTATTCTTCGAGTTTCCCTAGCTCTAGCTCTAACCTCAGTCACTATAATCTCCTTCTGTCCGTAAGAGCCTACTGCGATTGCCCTTCCACGCGGAAAACCAGTCAGTGCCACCGCGTTTTCCTGGCTGCCATATCGTATCCACAAAATCCAGCTCCCCCAAACCAATTTCCCAAGAAAGTGTCGAGCTCGACCAGCCAGCAACAACCCTTCCCCCTTTTCCAACGATTCGTCCAACCATGTACATGTAGTTGATCAAAGTGGTTCGGCGAAAGGCGCGTTTTACAAACCACCGAAACATCAAACCCAGGCCTTTCAACGTGCGCGACTAGACACTCGCTGCAGTGAACCAAAGCATGGTGGCGTCAAGGTCCAAGGACCACCGCTTGCGCAGCGCCTCGATGTGGCGTTGTTGGGAGGGGATGGATGGGGCGGGGGGGGGGGGGGGGTTGGGTGGGTTTGGGTTGGGGGTTGGGGGTGGGGGAAAATTGCGGGGGAAGAGATAGTAGTCACTGTTGTCGGATGGAATATCTTGCGGTCTTGGAGGGAGGTTCGGGGCGACGGGGGGAAGATATGCAACAGGCTTGGGAAGAGATTTCGGCGACAACGCGCATCCAGCAAGGCAAATTTCAACAACCTCGCCCCTCTTGTTCCTCGCTCCCCTCCCCTCTCTCCCCTCCCACCTTCTTCTCACACACGAGTGGAAAAACTCCGACTTCCGCACTGTTGTCATCACGCGGCACGATGCACAAATGTACCATCCTGCTGGTATAACTTGTGCTAGGAGCTGAGCGTTTTCCTGCCATTTCAAGCGAGAATCGCAGCTGCACCGCCCACGTTTGCCAGCGCATCAGCTGCTGCAGCCCAAGCATCCTCAAAGCACGCAGCTTGGAGGAGCGACCGCTTGGAAGGCGACTAAGAGGCTTGAGACGGCTGCATTGTGTGAGCTGCGAATCATCGTCTGCACTCTTATTGCATTCGCTTTTCTTACGGAGTAACTTGAACGATCCACAACCAGGAACCATTCCTTCTCGGCATTAACCTTTCCATAACGTCTTAAGATCCGCGACATAACGTCAACTCAACGACCCCTTACTCGTCGACCGAACGCGCCATTTCCCCAGACACGCGGAATGGACACAGAAAGCGCCTCTCCGAGAGCTGCGCCTCCTCCACATTCCGCCCCTCTCCTCCCCGACTCTCCCATCAACGACGCCGCTTCTCCCGCCGCCGACACCGCCGTCGCCATCTCTTACCAAATGCGCTACTCCGAAGAGTCCTCTCCGGATCGCGTGTCCGCCTCGGGTTCTTCCTCGTCGTCCTGCACGTCATCAATCGAATCAGAATCCGATCAAGTTGAGATCGACTGCGGCTCGTTAGACGAATCCGAAGAAGGGGTGCTCAAGAAACCACTCTACGCTAGGTCCATGGAGCTCAGCTTTCGCCACGTGTCTTACACCGTCTCTACGCGCAGCAAGCGCGGGAGCGACGCCGGAGCCGCCGGCGCTGGCGGGAGTGTTGCCGCCAGCAGCCGAAGCGTTTCCCAAAGCGGAAGCGGCGGGAGATGCGGGAGCAGCGGGAGTAGCATTAGCCCAGCGAGCAGCAAAATGAGCTCCGTTTCTCGGCAGCTGGCGATGAAGAAGCATTACAGCCGTACGATTCTTGCAGATATCAACGGCGCTGCGAGATCCGGCGAGGTCACGGCCATCATGGGCGCGAGCGGCTCGGGCAAGACGACGCTCCTGAACATCCTCGCGCACCGCATTGCGAAGGAGCGGCGGTCGGGCTCGGTGGAGCTGGACGGCGCCGTGGTTCGCGGGAGTACAATGCGGCGCATGTCGGCGTACGTGATGCAGGACGACCTCATGTTCCCTGCGCTGACCGTGCGCGAGACGCTCATGTTCGCCGCCGAGTTGCGTCTCGCGGCGCGCGGAGTGACGAAGGAGGAGAAGGAGCGGAAGGTCGAGAGCCTATTGGAGCTGCTGGGTCTCACCAAGGTGGCCGATTCGCTCATCGGGAATGAAAGCCAACGGTAAGACCGGAATAACACGCCTCCTCACTTGTGTGTTTCTCATCCCCCCCTTCTCGGCGCATCTTGGTATCTTCCGGTGTATTTCGGTAACTCTCGTTTCGCCTTTGGCCTGTAACGTGCTCATTCTGCGTGTCACCGCCATTTTCCCTCTCCTATTTATCCTCGCTCATCGCATTTCCCACTCACGTCTCTCCCTCGGCTTTCTCCTCCGCAGCGGCGTGTCCGGCGGCGAGCGCAAGCGCGTGGCGATCGGAGTGGAGATGGTGAGCGATCCGCGGATCCTCTTTCTCGACGAGCCCACGTCCGGTCTAGACTCCACCAGCGCGTACCGCGTCGTGCGGGCGATTAAAGACATCGCCGTGCAGACCGGCAGCATCGCCATAATGGTTTTGCACCAGCCTAGTTTCCGGGTGCTGTCTTTAATCGACCGTCTGCTGCTCCTCGCGTCGGGCCATACTATTTTCCACGGGCCGCCTCCCCAGCTTCCCACGTTCCTCGCGTCGTTCGGCTGTCCCGTGCCGCAGTTCGCTAATAGCACCGAATTCGCCCTAGATCTTATCGAGGATTATCAGCGGTCGGAGCGTGGGGTTGCTGATCTTGTCGCATACGCGTCGTCATACCAGCAGTTGTCGCACATGTCGCAGGATTCCCTTCAGTCAGCGCTCACAAAAACGAGCGTCGCAGAGAATGTCGCCACTCCCGAATCGACTTCTTGCCGCTCTGGTAACACCGACGGCACGGTCGCCGTGCAGATCGACGGCTGCGCAGATCCCGCCGTCGATGCCGCCGTGGTTGCCGCCGCATCCGCCGCCGCGATCACCGCGCAGAAGTCCATAGTCGGGGAGAAAGCTGATGACAAGGGCGCAATGGTGGACACTCGGCGGTACGCCAATGGGTGGATGGGCGAACTGATGGTTCTGACGAAACGAGCGGCTTTGAACCTATGGCGCACTCCGGCTCTCTATCTTCTGCGCCTCGCGCTGGTGGCCGTGACGGGCGTCATGCTCGCGACGCTCTATTTCAACCCAGACGAGAGGTAAGCCGACAATTTGAGCACTCGCGTTACTTTCCTCGTCGACATGCGGTTTGCGGAAATTCACACCCCCCTCCCCTCCCGGCCCCCCACCCCCCTATTTCCACGTGCCTGCTTTCCATTAGTGTATGCTCGATTGGCGCTTTTTTTCGTGTAAGACCACCTTCTCAATCGGCATCATGTGATTGGCGAGAGAGTCGAGCGGGGCTGGAAAACATGTTTCGTAAAAGTTCGCTCAAAATGTTTCAGCCGTTATCACTACCCGGTCTTTAGATGTTTTTTTCCTTTCGTTTTCTGTGGAAACGCGTTTTTTCGCTCCCTTCATTTATGTGTCCTACTCGTTCCTCATCCATCCTCCTCTCCCGTTTTCCCCATTTTCCAGCTTGTCGGGTTTCCAGGAGCGACTGGCGTTCTTCTCCTTCTCCATCTGCGTGCTCTTCTTCTGCTGCCTGGACGCCGTGCCCATCTTCATCGAGGAGCGGAACATCTTCATCCGCGAAACCACGCGCAATGCATACCGTCCGTCCACGTACCTCGTCGCGACCACGCTCGTGTACCTGCCGCTGCAGCTCGCCATGGCCTCGATCTTCGTGCTCGAGAACTGGTGGGCGATCAACCTCACTGGCGGCGCGGCGGGGTTCTTCTTCATGCTGCTGACGTGCTTCCTTATCCTCTTCTCCGCCAGCTCATTCGCCATCGCCATCAGCGTCGTCGTGGACCAGTAAGCTCGCTTCTCTCGTCTCCTTATCCATTTCCCTCTCATCTTTCCGCCATCAGTTCCCATCGACCGCTATCGCATCTACAATAATCTATCTGCTGCTATCGCCGCATTTAAGTCCCTTCGTGATTCGTCCCCGTGTACTTTCTAACCCTTTCCCTGCTCTCCTCGTCTCCCCCGTCCCTTCCCTAAACAGCGTTGTGCTCGCGTATGCCGCTGGAATCGCGCTTATGGCCTACTTCGCCCTCGTTAGTGGCTTCTACATTCCCAAATACAGCATCCCCAACTACTGGATCTGGCTGCACTACCTTTCGCCCATGAAATACGCTTACGAGGCACTTATCCAGAGCGAGTTCACCCATGGAGGACCCTGCTACATAGCCGCCGGAAGCATGTTCGATAACACTCCGCTGCAGCCTTACGTTAACGCGACGACGATGAACAAGGCTTTTCTGGGAATGAGGTCTCTTTTAGCGGGTACGCCGTACAGCAACATCTCAGCAGGGACTTGCCTACAGGACGGGCAGCAGCTGATGACGACATTGGTGGGGCAGCCCGACCTCAGTATGTGGCTGAACCTGCTGGTGCTGCTAGGGTTTGGGCTGCTGATTCGCTTTATCACCTTTCTCCTACTGGTCAGACTCAGAAGCCTGAAGCAGCAATAGGGTGCAGCGGCCAGTCGCAGCAAGGGCTGCAGCAGTGCACAGGGGGATGGCTGGAGTGAGTGGGGGGTTTGGGAGAGCGGAGAGGTGGGGAGCATGGAACTGCAACGTTTAGGAGCAGAACGTTAACTGCAAGTGCTGTTCCCCTGAATCACCATGCCTTACGCATGGGCGGAGAACCAAAGGAGCTTCTGGTTGTGATTGCTCCTAGTGCGAGATAGTGGGGTAATATTGGGACAGGTGGACCAGCGGTTGTGGTATGGAGCAGCAGAGTCCATGCCAGTCAGCCAGTGGAAACACTGGTGTGGGCTGTGGTGTGAAGGCACTGCAGCTGGACATCTTGGTTAGCGTTTTCACTATCTCAGTGAAGACAGAGTTGGGCCTGCTGAAGCAGGAACAATGCAGACTGTTGGGAGGTGGGAAGGGGAGATGGAAGGCAAGGGGGGTGGAGGGGAGAGTGGGGGGAGGTATGCATGAGACTTCAGAAATGTGGTGCAGTTCTGCATCATGTGAGGCGTGATCATCCTCAAATGTTGGATGGAGATGTGGAGACTTTTATGCTACTAGGATTTAGCCTGCCTGTTGCTGCTTCTGCTGCTGTTGCGGTCCCATGCTGCCACTGCTACATGAGCACTGTGCCATGGCTTGTCCATGTGCACGTTCATGTGTAGTGTCAGCATTGACAACAGCAGCAGCCGCATCACCATGGCCTCTTTACTTGTATTACTATACCTTTTCCGCTTTAGAAACATGTTATACTATCTGTTTGTCTTTTTGTTTTCTGATGTTTTTTTAAATTTGCAATAAATTTACACCTGATTATAATCCTGAAATTTAGCCTACTGGTACAGTTAGCCATGTTCTCTCTAATGCTTGCCAAGGTCCAGCAAGTCCCAAATTTGTGCTACCCCCCGAACCGACATGATCATGGGCAAACTTGATAGTGACTAGAATCCCACATTGCATTACGTTTGGCGAGTTTTAGACTGGAAACTGGCGTCCTAATGATCCATGGCGATGCGAGCTTTGGGATGGGGACTGGGCCTTTCCATAGGTTTGTTCACACGAAATTGATACGCAAACTTTCTTCCCTCGCCGGTATTGAAACTTGGCATGTACAGCCTAATTTTGTCAAATGCAGTTTTTTGTGGAAGTACATTACACTTTGAGAACGTTTCTGTTTATGGGTGTGCTAGTACAGTGTACCAGATCCAGCAGGGCTCACCTGGTGATGGGTGTGCTGCGGATCTGTTTGGTTGTGGGGGCATTCGGGACAGGGTGCATACCTATGTTTGTTTCCCTGGTTCACACCTCGAAGCCATTCTACAGACAGAGGAGTGAGATGCGTTGTTGCGGTGCTGCCAATGTTCGGAGAGGATTTGTTACCTGGAGAGGGGAAAAAAGTCTGTGTTACTGGAGCTTCTGGTAATTCCTGGTTTTCCGTCCGTCCAGCTAACTTGCCCCCGAGAAATACCTGGAATGAAGTTCCGTGTCTAGTTGGCTGCAGGTTTCATTGGAAGCCATGTTGTCAAGCTTCTTTTGGATCGGGGTTATCACGTGAAAGGAACTGTTAGGGATGCGACGAACGACACTAAGACATCATGGATTCGCGACCTTGTAAGAATCCGCAATAAACATCCCACTAAATTTAGTCAAACGTGTGAAAGCGAAACGTGTGACATAGTTGACGTGTCTGGCAGGCTAAGGGACGGCCAGGGAAGCTCGAGCTGTTTACTGCGGAACTGAATACGGCTGGAAGTTTTGATGAAGCAGTGGAAGGATGCGAATTTATCTGCCACGTGGCGTCCATTGTTAGTTTAAAAGTGGCGGATTCGCAGACGGTTGTTGATGCTGCTGTTGAGGGGACAAAGAATGTGTTTTTCTCCATTTTCAAGCATAAAACTGCAAAGTGAGGACCTGACGAGGAATTTAACTACTAATTTTTACGCCAACATGTTTGCGTTTACGCAGCTTGCTCGTTCATGCATCTGCTGTTCCCGTTGTCTCACTCCTCTCCCTCTTTCCGCTGCTTCGTCGTCCTCCATAATTTCAGGCGGGTGGTTTTCACGTCATCTGCAGCGGCAGTTATGGACTACTCCTCGAATCGAGTACTAACCGAAGAAGATTGGAATGAAAATTGGGGTCCTTATGATCCTTACCCGATGGGCAAGACTCTTGCGGAGAAGTATGCCTGGAAGTCGGTGGAAAATCTCAAGGGACAAGACTGGACCTTTGACCTAGTCACAATCTGTCCAACCATGGTGTTTGGTAAAGCTATACGTGAGGAGCACGCTCGCACAAGCCTCAACGTATGGCTAAATGCTGACGGGGCTGTTTATCCTTAATAGCTTTGAACAGTCACACTTCTGACATTGTATCTATGCTCTCCTATGCAGGTGATAAGGCAACTTCTGGAGAATCAGCTCTTCCTGGCTCCAAGTCTGTACTTCAGCATAGTGCATATCGATGATGTTGCACTTGCTCATGTTGTTGCTCTTGAGAAGAATGCAGCAAAAGGGAGGTACATACTATGCAATGGGGACACTATGAGCATGCTGGAAATTGCAGGTAAGTTCTCCCCTACAACTGGGACAGCAATACATGGCCATTTTTAACCGTGCACTTGGTTACTATAAACCACGTACCTTGTTTCATTTTTAACTGCAGATGTGATTCGGAAGAAGTACCCTAACTCCAAAGTTCCCAGATACGCAATGCCAGGATTCTTTATGTATTTGGCACCTCTAATTCTCCAGGGAACCCAAACTGCAATTGTGGCAAGGCATTTCCGCAACGCTCCTACGTTTGACAACACAAAATCCAAAGAGGAGCTGGGACTAAAGTATCGTTCCTCTGTGGAGGCTATCTTAGATGCTGCTTCCAGCTTTCCTGATCTTTTGAGTTAATTGCTGTAGGTAGATTGTCTCGCTTACTGATTGGCTAAGGCTGCCTATGAATTCTGTCCAGAAGTCCATCTGCCTGTGCTTCTGCATTTCTGATGGTACTGAAGTTCTAAATGTAATGAAGACTCCATATCTAAACATGTCTACTGGCAGTGAAAATACCATATACCACATAGCTGCAGTATAAAAATACATATACTGTTTCTTACAATCGGAAAAATAACAAACATCCTAAGCTAAGCCCTCGAGCCACGACTGCAGCTCTTGTCGCACATCAACAGCCACAAAGTCTGAAACACGGTTGGTGCTGGCCCCTCCCAGGAACGCAAGCACTGCTGCTGCTGGTGGTGCAGAATTCAACGGCCCAAACATCTGCTGGACCACTGGCTCGAACATTCTTTGCTTCACAGCAGCTGGGAACACTGCAAGGCCAGCTGGATGAACGTTGCGCATCGACAGTACACTCTGGTGGGCTTTCATCTGTTGACTAGGGTCCGTTTGTTGCACCAAACCTGCACATTGCAAGGGTTGGAGTTCGAGTCGATCGGTTGGGCGGCCTTGAAGCTGCCGCTTTGATCCTGGTGTCAATCGCACTGCTTGAATCGGCTGTGTTGCTTGTCTCGAACCTGCACTGCACAGCTGATGCAAGGCTGGGCCACAGCACAGCCCAGCCTGCATGCCCCCATCAGCTGTCACTTCTGCACCGGGTGAGTCACCGGGCAGGAGTGGCATCTGTGGGGTTAAGGGCTCAGCTGCTGCTGCTGGCGTTAGCGCATGAACAGAACCGGGTAATTTCCCCTCACCCACTCGGCGCTGGCGCTTGCTTGCATTTCTTGGAAAGTTACGGTGCAGCTGCTGATGCTGCTGCAGCTGTTGCTGCCACTGCTGCAGCTGTTGCTGACACTGCTGCTGCTGCATCAGTCCCACGTTCTCCTCCGGGGATACGTTGCGTTTCACGTCATTCCCCATGTACCTTGCACGCTGGGATGCGTAACACATGCTGCTCGTATTGAATTCTGTGCAGCATGAGTTGTAACTCGTGCCACAAGCAGCCGGATCTCTGCTGCTCCAGCTACGCAGCTCCTCTTGAGCAGCCATTCCCTCAGGGTCCACACAAGCACAGCCTTGGCAACAGGCTCGGTCACAGTCTAGAGCAAAAACTTGAACAAGGGCTTGGGCAGTGGCATGGGGAGCAGGCAAAGGTGCATTCACGACAGAGGCTGGCCAGTTCTGCCCATTCACGAACGTGTCAAGTATGGAGGGCCCAATTCTGCCCGTGCCCAATTCTGCGACACTCTGCTGCTAGAAAGCCAGAAGCATCAGTCACAGCACAGCAGTCGAACAAAGCAGCGCCCAGCACAGCAGCACGCAGCAGCAGCACGGACGCCATTGGTGCCTCCAGTCTCGCCTCTGAAGGGCCGTGCACTGACCCTTCCTCCTCATCGCAACAAATTCCAGAAAAGGTTGCCTTCTTATTGGTGGATGCACCAGCTGCAGTCTGCTCCTCCCCGGTCAACCCCCCGTCAGGATATTCTGGTAGAAACCCCACACGGTTGAAACTGCAACGCAGTGACAGCTCCTGGAGCTCTTGGTTGGTAGGCGAGACTGCTTCCAGCAGAGCATTAATCTCCCCCGCCAGATCCTCCTCCTCAGGATACATCTGACGGCTATCATTCTCTCCCACAGACGGTGCCTCCATCTCCGCATCAACAGTAGCAGCATTGTTGAGGTCCGTGGAGAAACCATTAACGGGGATAAACCAAGCCAGCCACGGAGGGGATGGCTGGAGGTGGGTCGGCAGGGGAGATACTGGGCACACAGGCTGGCAACTATATACAGGTAACTGCTCCTCCTGACAGGGAGAGTACAGAAGGGCTGCTGCGGCCCAATCTGCACAACCAGCACCACCATCAGCACCAGTAGCTCCAGTACCAGCTGCACCATCATGAGCAGCAGCAGCACTAGCAGGACAAGTAGCAACACCGGCACCACCGTCACCAACAGAAGCAGCAGCAGCAGCAGCAGCAGCAGCAGCAGCAGCAGCACGCACTTCCTTGCTCTCATTCCGCAATGCTTCCACCAGGACGTTCAGAGCTGCACCAACAGCCCGAGTGTTCACAGCTGCACCAAAGACAACAGCCGGTGAGGTCACAGCCGCAGCAAAATCAGCAGGCAGAGCGTTCAGAGCTGCTTCAGGATCACCAGTCAAGGCGCCCTGACTCCCACCAGAGTCAACACGCCGAGCGGTGTCAGCCGCCGCAGTGAAGCGGTTGGTGGGGTGCTTCATGGGGGCGACGAGGCGATCGGGCGTACCATAGCGGGTGGGAGGCGTGGGGTGGTTGTGGAGGCGGCAGCGGTAGGCGACTTGGATGGCGTCGGGGGAGAGCGGGTGGTGGCGGTGGCGGCAGTTGATGTCAACGATCTTCTTGGCAGGACAGCGTGGGATGGCTTTGTAGCGACCGCGCCTGTAGTAGCACCTGGTGATGCGAGGCCGGCGGGAGTGGAGGACGAGGGAGGGGGAGGGACGGAGTGGAAGATGAGTGAAGGATCCCGCACAAAAGCGGCACAGCACAGCACGGGTGAGAGGAGAATTTGCACATTTGCACTGGTTTGACAGCAGAGGCTGACCTGCGGAGTCAATGCGAGTCAACGCATTACGAGAGTCAAGCAAAGGGGCAGACCTGGTGGCGTTGGAGCGAAGCGCAAGTTGCTTCTGGCCGTACTTGAGCCAGCTGTGCCCATCGGAGCCCACCACCCGCGCCACCATCGCCTCGCACTCCCGCCGCCCCCACTCCTGCTTGCACGCCTCACGGCTGGCCGACTCATTATTCTTAGTAAGTTGACGGCCAGCCGCCTCATCCTCAGAGAGCTGACGGCTAGCCGTTTCCTGCTGAGGACTCGTCAAGAGCTTCGTGCCCAATTCGCAGGCAATTGCCATGTTAGGAAAGCAGCCGCTGGCTGTGGTGGTCCCAACTGCCGGTTAGGTTATACTACTACAAGCAGTACTTATTGCACAACTTGACGGCTGACAAAACGTGCAGGTGGCCAGAAGGTGACTACTTAGTGACGCTACAATTGCCTCTCTCTTTTCCGAGAACTACTAGTAGGATCAGACTGGGAAACTTTAGTGTCTGTCCATCATGATACTACTACTGACAAGCCCAGCATGGGCTTTGCCCCATAATCAAGGCCTTGCTCGACTGAGGCCAAACCGCCGCGGACAAAAACGAAAATGGGCCCCTGCAAAGCACATCAGGTATATTTCTCTGTCCGTCAGACGATTTTTGAGTCGACTCAAAAACCGCCCAGCCGAAAATGGGCCCCTGCAAGGACATCACGTGTGTATCTCTCTGTCCTTCAGACCGGGTCTGAGTTTCGAACGGACAACCTGCCGCCTGCTGCCTTCCGTCCTGGCAGTGGCAGTGGGCAGCGGTCGTTCTTGATAAGGTAAAGCGCGGCGCAGGCTGCCTGCACCATTGAATGGGGCGGCAGGGCAGCATCATTCCTCGACCAGCACTGTTGATGCCGTGCAGCGCAGGCATGCTAAACCATCATGTGCGACTTGGATTGGAGGCAAAGTCAGAATTTGGACGAGTGGCGCGGCGCTGCCGGACTTGCTGTTGAGACGGTTTCGGTAGAAGGTGAAATGTTTCAGAAACACAGCGAGAACAAAAAATCAGGTCCAGTAATCACAAAGTGGAATGTTCACGGAGTTTTACGAAGTCCACACATGCGGGAGTTCGCATTCTCAAGCAAATGTGCCTCTGGATTCTAACTGGGTGGCAAGTGCTATGGCACCGCCCCACGTTTCGCTTTAGCCCCACCCTGATTCTCGTAGTTTTCATCCCCATCGTCGCCAGGAAGGTATGGGTGACCAGGGGTACTCAGCGATGAAGTGCGTGAATTGCGCAGTCGCGTTGTCGTGACTCGCTCCGGAAAATGTGCGGAGGATTCCCCCTCGTCGGGTTAGTGGGGTGTGGGGGAGGAGAGAGGGATGAAGGGGAAGCAACTTGGGGAAATGGACTCACCCGTCGAAGGATCAGTATCCACTTGGCAACTTTTTTTACGCGATGACTAGTATCACCGTCGAAGGATCCTCTTGGTAACATTTTGAAGATGATTCTTTTTTACGCGGTGACTATCACCACCTGTCTCGTATTTGGCTGCTGACAAACACAAACGCCTGTCCACTTGAGTAGCCCTCCTTGCACGAAAAGCTCTGTGTGTGTGAGTGTGCGGGATCTGGAAGCTTTACATAAGGGCCAACATCACAGGCATGCAAAATAGTATGGTAACCCTATTCGATTGTATGCAAAACCGTCGATACCTCGGTTTCGGAGTTATTGACATATTGCCCTAGAATCGCGGTTCTATGTACTTCAAAAACAATTTTTTATCACGCTTTGTTGTCCTATAAAACTCTATTTATTCGGGCGACTGTTCTGCCATATGAGCAGCACTGTTCGCTACACCTGCAGAAAAAATAAAACCCAATCGGAAAGGAATGCGACTCGGGAGGCATCAACCCTAAAAACAATGCCCTTTCCCGTGTTTAGGGTTGATCCCTCCCTGAAATGAGTCCCGGTCCCTAGGGGTTTTATTTTTTTCTTGCCTGCCCTAACAGCACCCGGTAGCAATATATATTACTTTCATTCCAACGAATTTCCGGTCGAAATTATCGTGCACATTCAACGGAAAATTGTTGCTCGCAGGAATCGTTGTCAGGCGCCAAACAAGGCGCGGTAAAAATAGAATGAAAAGAAATCGAAAGCGTATTCGTTTGTTGCACGTATTGCTTTCTTTTTGTGCTGCGTCAGCTGTTACACAGTGTTTTGAGTGGCGGTACCAGACAGATTTGCGCAGTGGAACTGGGGTATCGACGGTTTTGCATACAATCGAATAGGGTTACCAGACTGTTTTGCATGCCTGTGATGTTGGCCCTTTACATAACATGAGGCAGTTGTGAAAGAAGCAACTGACAGCTCACAGGCCCTGTTCGATAGCAGCGGTACGTCGCCTTGCCTCGCCTGCAACGGACAGGGAATGGGAGGGCTTTTGGCGGGAAATCAGGCGCGTCTGGGGAAAATCGCAGAGCGACCTCTGTCGATCAAATATCTCATCGCATCCCCGTACAGTACTCTCCAGCAGTCTTGGAAGGAATGAGATGCAAGACGAATCAAGCGCGTCCTTCCTAACAACTGATGCAATTGATGTGCAGAGCATGAACACAGTGATTAAGATTCAATATGTTAGAGCATCTGGGTGGATATGTTACCATATATACAGAATACTACCTAGTACGATACAAAGCAGTGGCCGAAGGGCGAGCATAATCGTGTGATGTGATATTATACCCTGTGAGGGCCAAGCTATCCCTAACCATGATCCGCTCAAGCTCGCCGTCATGGCTTCCAGTAACTTTAAAACTTCCAATGTCATCACTTTCACTATCAATTCACTTCAACATTGATGGTATCGAAATTGCATTCTCACAAGATTTTTTTCGCTACCGTAATCCCCCGTATATTAGACCCTGTTACGAAATGAAGTTTTATGAGTAAGGCATTCCTGTATGCTGCAGGAGCCGACTCTACCGAGTACGAAGTCGAGGAGTCAGAAGAGTCAAAGCGACGCAGCAACCGTCAAGACCGATGCAGGCAGAAACATTTGAAATGAAAAGAGCGGGAACAGGTTCAAAACGGGTTCCCGCGCCGCACGGTTTGGATGTGCTGTAATAAGGGAATGTACCCCTTAGAGTATATGGCTAGTCTAGGTTTTTTCGTATTCCCTTGTATTCTTATATAAACTCGATGTATGCATGCTATTATCAACTCAGTCATTTACATTCACTCTGACCTGAGATTCAAATCTTCCGCTGCAACACTACTCTGCGATCAACCCTGAGCGATCCTTCGCTAAGTCCCACTTGGGATTGTAACACGGTATGAGAGCTACTCAGGGATTCTTCGCAACTTCACTTCCGTGAAATTCGCCGAACCAAGATCTGGCGAGCGGCACACGCTCCAAGACCAAGATGGCCGGAGGATCCGGAGGCCAAGCAAATCTGACGGCTGAAGGACAATCCAACCCGGCTGCGACAAATGAGGCGACAACTACGATCGGCACAGCCGCTATCGAGCAACTCTTCGCTCGACTTTCAACTATGGAGAAAGAACTCCAAGAACTGCGCATGCGGGAACCTCTTCCCAACCAGCACAACCTGGACAACCGGCTGAGAAAAGCCGTGATACCGCCGCACACACCTTCTCCCTCGACACAAACAAATCAACAACAACTGCCCTTCGTCTAAGTGATGAAGCTATCAACTCTGCGCAAACACGCTTCCTTAGCGTTTCAGAAATCAAGACTACTGCCGCGTTTGACGGCAAGGACTTCTACACATGGAGTTTCGAGCTTGAGCTCCTCCTACAAACAGCGCAGATCTACCATTACTTCGACGGCTCCTATCCTAAACCGGTGGAAAACACCGACGTCGCCAGGGCTCAATACTACAGCGAGTCCCTCATGGCCTACAGTGTGCTGCTACGAAACATGACGCCTGCAACATTCGCTCCTACAAGGAGAGCGACGCTCCAGCCTTGGAAGCTTGGAAGCACCTCATCGAGGTTTATCAGCCGAAGGATTCGGTCACCGCCAGCAGGCTTCTGCAGCAACTCCTGGAGATAAAAATGGGGCACGGGGAGAAGGCAAATCCGTACATTAACCGCTGTCGCAACATTCGTGACCAGATCACGAAGCATGGGAGTACGATCTCAGAAGAGATCTTCGTTAATATAGTCCTTCAAGGACTCGGGCCAGAGTGGAAGCCCTGTAAAGCGCTACTCCGACAGCGAGGAATCATTTCAGAAGCCGCGCTATGCGCCGCACTCCTGTCCGAACAACAGGATATGGACTCGAGCAGAACAAGCTCCGCGCCGCGCCGTGAGCGCCTCGCCTTCTACGCGGACAACCGAGAAGAGCGACGACAACCAAGGCGCCATTATTGCAAAATATGCAAAGTCTTCGGACACTCAACGGATCGATGCAAGTCCCGATCCAACTACCGCCACCCAAATTCCACTCACCACAACAACTGTGTCGGCCGACAAGACGCTCGTCATCCTCAACCTCAGCATCAACAAGCTCGTTCCCCTGCACAGCATCAACACCAGCAAACTCAAGGACCTCAGTCAGCAGCTCCCAGGAACGTCATCGCGAACATGGCGACGCGCCGCCGCCGCACTGCTGAACCTGATGAGGAGAACGAAATACAAGGAAGACTATTGGAACCGGAAGAGGGATGGAATAATCCCCTTATTGAGGACCACTATTACCTGTACGACGAGGACGAGCAGGATTGGAATCAACCAATCACGTTGCGGGAAATCCCGCCACACGACAATCAACACTACGTACCAGTGGGATGGAAGGAGGACGAAGACCCCTTTTTTCACAGGCGCTACAAGGCCACCCTGGTGACTCCGCGATTGGCGCTGCTGCTGCGCCGAAACAACACCGACAATTATAACACCTGGTACCTGGACAGCTGCTGCGGACAGCACATGGTGGGATCCACGCGATACGTCTCCAACCTGAGTCGCGCCCCCGCAACCTACGTCACCGTCCCCAACAACGAGCAGTTGCGCGCCAACTCACAAGGCCTTGTCGTCCTGCAAGCACGAGATGGCAACACCCACATCTCGTTCAACGACGTGCTCTACGTCCCGAACCTCCGCTTCAATCTGCTCTCGGCTGGACAACTCCGCGACTGTGGCGTCATCATTCATACGGATCTTGCCACGCGCGACCTCATTCTTACCTACGCTCCCCCGGACACACCTCCTGAGACATTCAAGTACCTCGGACGAGCCCGTTCAATTAACGGGATCTACATCCTGGACTTTGACATACCTCCCTGTCAAGCGTCATCGGACGAGCTCGTGGACCTTGTCCCCCTCGAGTTCGCCTTCATGAACAAGGAATCATGGGAGCATCCGGACGGACGACCGTGGAATCGCCGCAGCCCTCACCCCCGCGAGATCAACTTGCACGAACCAGACATCAACGGTCTCTGCACCACCTGCCACACGCCCACCGCGAGTCGCATGGAGCAAGTCGAAAGAGAGCAAGCGGCAATTCAGGAAGCAGAAAGCGCCGAAGCGGAACCTACCGGCATGACAAGAGAAGAACTTGCCGTGTCATCCTATCGTGTCTTCGGTGAAGCAATCAAGGATTACGAGCTCGAGCGAACGGAAAGGGCAACGCCGTACTCGGAAAATATTCAGTTCGTTCTGGAGGCCAACACCACAACCAAAGACGAGGAAGGACGTGAGCGCCCATACACCCGCGAAGTTTACCGCCGCCACATCGATCTTGCATGGAAAGATCCTGACACACCAGAGGAGCTGAGCGTCAAGGAAGAACAAGATAAGGCCCGGGCGGAAAAGAAACAGAAGCTGTATGAGGAGCGCGTCGCGGCAGGATGGGACGAAGAGTCCGCACGTCGAGGCGCATGGGGAGATGAGGATTACGAACCTGAAGAAGGTGCAACCTGGGGATCCGCCACTGGAGCATGGGGAGCCAGCGCCAGCGGCACGGTTACCACGGGAGGATGGGGAACAGTTGAACCCGACGAAGGTGAACTCACGCAAGAGGAATTGGAGGAAGCTGAACGAGAAATGTAAGTAGAACGCGGAGAGGAATCACCCCGCGTCGTCATTCCTCTCGGTCGACCTTCACACACGCATGAACCTCCTCGTTCACCACACCGCTGGCGTGATCGATGGTCGGAGATTGAGGATGGGAATATACTGCCAACGCCTCCGCGGGACTCACTCGGTCCAATCTCCCGCCCAGATCCATTTGCTCGCTTCATCGAAGGCACCACGACCCCGCTCACCATCATCCCTGACCGCGAATTTCTCGCGCTTTACCTCACAACGGCACCTGCAGAAGGGGAGGCAACGGCAGAAGCAGAGGAGCCGGACAACGAAGCAGAACCAGGAGAAGAGGAAGAACCCCCACTCCAGCTCCCGGAACTCACGGCGGAGGAGGCAGCGGAGTACCACACCCACTACAAGCGCACCTCCGGCATTCGCGCCGAGGACGATCTCTGGCACCAGCGGATGGGCCACCCCTCGCGCCAGACACTCGCCAACTGCCTCCGCGCAAAGGTTTTTCCGCCAGGAGCACTGCTGCGCCCCGACGGGACGGAGTTACAACACACCACCCCTCATCCAACCACCTGCACTATCTGCCCCACAGCTGCACTCTCCCACACCGCCTATCCCTCTCTGGAGCCGAGCACCAACCGCTACAAGAAGTTGGAGAAGGTGTACAGCGATTTCATCGTGCTCACCTGCGACGGCATCAACGGCGAGAAGTATACTCTGAGAAGAAACGAGGAATGAGAATGACTAAAGGAAAGTTGGGTACAAAAGCAAACCCTAGAAAACTGTACCCCATATGTGCTACCCCACTATAGCCTACAGTAGCTATGTCATATAAATCTGACACACCCCCATAGGCAAAGTGGGGGAGAACAAGGGGTCACAAGACCAGTCAAGCAAAGCAAAACAAGCTCAGGGTGGATCACAAAGTCACCACACATTCCGAGCACAAGTTCAAGGCCACAAGGCCAGTTCACATGCAGGATTGCATATATATATAAGGCTAGACAAGCAAGAGCAGGTGTATATATATATGCAACAGTACAAGCAAGGTCAAGGGGTGAGCAAGTGAGGCAAGGTAGGCACAAGACCCAGCTGAGTACAGAAGCGCTGATGATCACAAGGCGGAAGTGCCTTGGTGAAGATATCAGCAGTGTTGGCCTCAGAGGCCACGTACGCAAGCCGTAGCTGACCACGCTGCTGTAGCTCACGAGCAAGGAAGTAGCGGAGAGCAATGTGCTTCGTTCTGTGCTCCAGTCTCTGCTCTCGACACAAGGCCAGCATGGCCTTGTTGTCTACGTACAGCACTGGAGGAGAACGAGGCGGCTCTCCGAGGTCAGTGAGCAGGTAGGTGAGCCAGCGAAGCTCTTGTGCAGCCATGGCCCCAGCGTAGATCTCAGCCTCACAACTGGAGCCGAGAACAGAAGACGAGCGGGTAGCCCGCCACGAAACAGAGCCGGAACCAAGGCTGAAGGTGTAACCCTGTGACGACCGCTGCGTAGCCTGGTCGTCAGCCCAAGAAGCGTCTGCGTGCCCAGTGAGGACCACTGGACTCTGCCCTCCAAGCACAAGCCCCATGCCCGACGTACTGCACAAGTAGCGCAACACCCTCTTCGCTGCAGCCATGTGCTCCGGTCTGTGTCTCCCAGGAGCAACATAGCGTGCAAGAATGCTAAGAGGGTATGCAAGGTCAGGTCGTGTGCAGGTCATCAGGTACATGAGGCAGCCAACAAGCTCTGGGTATGGGCCACTCGACTCTACGGACTCATCCGAAGGCAGAGCTGAGAGCGAGTGGCGAGTAGGCAGAGGAGTGGCCTGAGGCGAGGAGTACGTGAAGCCGAAGCGCTGAAGGACCTGCTGCACCATGTGTGACTGAGTCAGGGTAATGGTGCGGCGTGCTCTGTCCCGGGTGATCTGCAAGCCAAGGTAGCTGCGCAGTTCACGCAGGTCCGTGCACGTGTGTCTCTTCTGCAGCTCGGACTTCACGTGGGCGAGTCCAGCAGTGTCAGCTGTGGCGAAGACCAAGTCGTCGACGTACACGAGGATGTAGAACGGCGGCAAAGAAGTGTCGGTGCGCAGAAACAGCGACGGGTCGGCAGTAGAGGGAGCAAACCCAAGAGCCGCAAGTGTACTCCTCAGTGTGTCGTGCCACTCACGCGGTGCCTGGCGGAGACCGTAGACTGGTCGCCGGAGGCTCCACTGGGTGCCAGGAGGAAAAGACCCAGTGAAGCCAGGTGGGCGACGCAGCCAGATCTCCTCGTGCAGGCTGCCCTGCAAGAAAGCAGTGCTGAAGTCAAGAGAGTGCAGCTCGTAGTCGCGGTGAGCAGCTATGTGCAGCAGTACCCGAAGAGTGGTCATCTTCGGGGTGGGAGAGAAGGTCTGAAAGTAGTCAACTCCCTGCCGCTGACTGAAGCCACGAGCCACGTAACGCGCCTTGAAGACAGGCGGAGAACCCGGCGGCCGCTTCACCCTGAAAATCCACATGCCACTGACGATGTTCGCCCCAGGCGGGGGAACCTCGTCAACGTATATAAGGCTAGACAAGCAAGAGCAGGTGTATATATATATGCAACAGTACAAGCAAGGTCAAGGGGTGAGCAAGTGAGGCAAGGTAGGCACAAGACCCAGCTGAGTACAGAAGCGCTGATGATCACAAGGCGGAAGTGCCTTGGTGAAGATATCAGCAGTGTTGGCCTCAGAGGCCACGTACGCAAGCCGTAGCTGACCACGCTGCTGTAGCTCACGAGCAAGGAAGTAGCGGAGAGCAATGTGCTTCGTTCTGTGCTCCAGTCTCTGCTCTCGACACAAGGCCAGCATGGCCTTATTGTCTACGTACAGCACTGGAGGAGAACGAGGCGGCTCTCCGAGGTCAGTGAGCAAATAGGTGAGCCAGCGAAGCTCCTGTGCAGCCATGGCCCCAGCGTAGATCTCAGCCTCACAACTGGAGCCGAGAACAGAAGACGAGCGGGTAGCCCGCCACGAAACAGAGCCGGAACCAAGGCTGAAGGTGTAACCCTGTGACGACCGCTGCGTAGCCTGGTCGTCAGCCCAAGAAGCGTCTGCGTGCCCAGTGAGGACCACTGGACTCTGCCCTCCAAGCACAAGCCCCATGCCCGACGTACTGCACAAGTAGCGCAACACCCTCTTCGCTGCAGCCATGTGCTCCGGTCTGTGTCTCCCAGGAGCAACATAGCGTGCAAGAATGCTAAGAGGGTATGCAAGGTCAGGTCGTGTGCAGGTCATCAGGTACATGAGGTAGCCAACAAGCTCTGGGTATGGGCCACTCGACTCTACGGACTCATCCGAAGGCAGAGCTGAGAGCGAGTGGCGAGTAGGCAGAGGAGTGGCCTGAGGCGAGGAGTACGTGAAGCCGAAGCGCTGAAGGACCTGCTGCACCATGTGTGACTGAGTCAGGGTAATGGTGCGGCGTGCTCTGTCCCGGGTGATCTGCAAGCCAAGGTAGCTGCGCAGTTCACGCAGGTCTGTGCACGTGTGTCTCTTCTGCAGCTCGGACTTCACGTGGGCGAGTCCAGCAGTGTCAGCTGTGGCGAAGACCAAGTCGTCGACGTACACGAGGATGTAGAACGGCGGCAAAGAAGTGTCGGTGCGCAGAAACAGCGACGGGTCGGCAGTAGAGGGAGCAAACCCAAGAGCCGCAAGTGTACTCCTCAGTGTGTCGTGCCACTCACGCGGTGCCTGGCGGAGACCGTAGACTGGTCGCCGGAGGCTCCACTGGGTGCCAGGAGGAAAAGACCCAGTGAAGCCAGGTGGGCGACGCAGCCAGATCTCCTCGTGCAGGCTGCCCTGCAAGAAAGCAGTGCTGAAGTCAAGAGAGTGCAGCTCGTAGTCGCGGTGAGCAGCTATGTGCAGCAGTACCCGAAGAGTGGTCATCTTCGGGGTGGGAGAGAAGGTCTGAAAGTAGTCAACTCCCTGCCGCTGACTGAAGCCACGAGCCACGTAACGCGCCTTGAAGACAGGCGGAGAACCCAGCGGCCGCTTCACCCTGAAAATCCACATGCCACTGACGATGTTCGCCCCAGGCGGGGGAACCTCGTCAACGTAGGTGCCTGTGGACTTCCAGGAAGCCATCTCTGCGTCCATAGCTGCCTGCCACTGAGAGGAGTAGGGACCCTCTATCGCCTCCGCGTAAGAGCGCGGAGTCGGGATGTCAAGTGCATCCGGGTCTCCCTCAGGGGTAAGCAGTACGGACACGAGATGAGGTGAAGCAGCAGCCAGACACTGGAACTCCTCCTGCCTGTCCTCAAGGACGTCCGTGCCAAGGGCACACTCACCCCCGACGGACGGAGGACAGACAGACTCAGACTCAGCAACAAGACTAGCAGCGTAGTCTAGACGACAGCGAGCAGCAAATTCGACGAGCTCAGCAACTAGGGCAGACGCAGCAGTGGACTCAAAGGAAGGGTCAGTGACAACAGTAGCAAGGAGACGCGTGACAGTCGGACTGGCAGCACGAAGGGAGTCCGACGCCGGGTCTGGAAGAGCAGGAAGAGAGGACTCAGGAGGAGAAGGCAGAGGGGCACGCAGAGGAGCAGTGGACGGACGCAGAGACATCCGGTGCGTGCCAGGGACAGGAGGAGGACGCTGACGCGAACCACGACCACTAGTGCGAGCAGCACGGACAGGCGACGCAGGGCGAGACGCAGGCTCACGACGCTCAGTAAGACCTCCAGTAGGACCAGTGTAGGGAGAAGGAGCGGGCAGTGGGGAGGCCGGCTGTAACTGTAACTGTGACGGGACAGGCTGTGGACACTCTAAGGGAGGAGGAGGACCAGTAGAAGGCGGGAGACCAAGAACCTGCTGAAGGAGCGGAACGAAGTACGGCCGAGGCCGCGCGGCGACTCCAGACACAGCAGGGACAGCACCAGTACCCCCAGCGGCAGCACCAGCGCCAGCAGCGCCTCCAGCTCCAGTACCTCCAGCAGCACCAGTAGCACCCCCAGTAGGACCGCCAGCAGTAGCCTCAGCGCCAACACCCTCAGCAGCTCCAGCTCCAGTCGTACCCGCAGGCCCAGCAGCTCCAGTACTCCCAGTACGAGCACCTCCGGGACCCGCGGCACCAGCACCCTCAGCAGCCGAAGAACCTCCAGCTCCAGCAGCACGCCTCCAGCGCCGGGCAAACCACTCGCGCAGCTCCTGTGGAGAGAGTGGCTCCCGCCGAGACGAAGCACCCGGAGAACCTCCAGGCTCAGCACCGCCAGACGCCACACGAGCAGGCCCAGCTCCCTCAGGCTCCGCACCCCCAGGCTCAGCACCTCCAGGCGTAGCACCCCCAGGCTCAGCACCCCCAGGCTCAGCACCCCCAGTAGTAGCACCCCCAGGCTCAGCACCCCCAGGCTCAGGACCCCCAGTAGTAGCACCCTCAGGCTCAGCACCCCCAGGCGTAGCACCCACACGCTCAGCACCCCCAGAGTCAGCACCCCCAGGCTCAGCACCCTCAGCAGCACCAAAGTCACCAGTAACCTCGACAGGCTCGACTGCGTCTACCTGGGACACACCTGAAGGGGCAGGACCCTGAGGGGGGAGGGGGTCTACCGGGGGGGGACCTGGCACAAGGAAGAGCGGTGGCGGGGGGAGGGACGGAGTGCGGTAGGGGAAGAGGCGGTAGTATGGGACCGACTCGTCAAACGTGACGTCTTGGGAGGACAGAACACGGCGAGAGGTGGGGTGGTAGAACTGCCACCCTGGCGCGTCAGGGGGGAAGCCAAGGAAGACGCAAGGAGCAGCACGAGGGGACAGCTTGTCCGCAGACAAGTCGCGGACAAACGCCCGAGATCCCCAGACACGGAACGCAGACGCATCGCCAACCTTCCCCGTCCACAGCAAAGCTGGGGAGGTCTCCGGCATGGAGACCCTGGGGTGAAGGTTGATCTGATGCGCCGCGTACCGAACCGCAAACG
This sequence comes from Closterium sp. Naga37s-1, assembly GCA_947471745.1. Classification (NCBI taxonomy): domain Eukaryota; kingdom Viridiplantae; phylum Streptophyta; class Zygnematophyceae; order Desmidiales; family Closteriaceae; genus Closterium; species Closterium sp. Naga37s-1. The sequence goes on along the minus strand of CANJKZ010000118.1, from coordinate 1,660,268 downwards.
GCCACAGAAAATGGGGGGCAGCCGCATGCATCATGGACGTACGGGCGACGTCCATGACCATGCCAATGCGGCGCTCAGCAATCCCATTTTGCTGTGGAGAGTCCGGAAGCGTGAAGGTCTGGCGGATGCCTCGTGCACGACAGTAGGCTCGCAGAAGGCCAGAGGAGAACTCTCCACCTCTGTCAGAGTGCAGACGCAGAACAGGAAAGTCCGAGCCGAAGCTCTGCCTGAGCTGGAGACGAGCTGCGCGGATCCAGTTGATCAACACCTCAGTGACATCACCCTTGCTGCGCAAGGGGAAGACTGTGGTGTAACGCGAGCATGAGGCACAGGTAGTTCACTGCCTGTATGGGCGCACATAAGAGTCAACGGGGAGAGCGGAGAAGTAGAGGTAAGGTCAACGTGGAGTCAACGTGCAGGCACCTCAGAAGGGCAGCATGAGGCACAGGTAGTTCACTGCCTGCATGGGCGCACATAAGAGTCAACGGGGAGAGCGGAGAAGTAGAGGTAAGGTCAACGTGGAGTCAACGTGCAGGCACCTCAGAAGGGCAGCATGAGGCACAGGTAGTTCACTGCCTGCTGCGTCGAAGCATTCACCTTCCCCCAATTTCCATCCCACTTAACCGTTCGTTATCGTATATAACCAGTTTGGAATCACAATTGACCTTACCAAAACTCTCTAAAGTGAACCAGTAAGCATGAGGGGGGAGCTATACTGTCAGCTCCCCCCACCCCACCACCCCCCCCACCAAACTTATCTGAGAAGCAGCAGGCGACCAGACAAAGCTTTTCGTGTTCATGCTGGGTAATGTTCTTGTTCTTCAACTCCTGGTTGACACACAGCGGTAACAGCGGTATCAGGTAGTACTATCATGCATATGCACTATTGACGCGCTTCGAGAGGCGCGCAGCGATGGGATCAGGCAGCAGTCCCGTGGGAGTCCAGCGAAGCGTCACAGAAACCTCCCTGGCGGAGCGTCGTCGTGTCGGTCGCATCACTCCGCTCGCCGTCCCCAGGCCATGCGGCTTTGACGAGATTAACAGTAGTCCTTCCGACAATGGCCCGCCGGATTACGCGGCAGAATTAGCATCAGCATCATTGTCAAGCTCCCGTGGCTTTCTACCGCACCGATTTGGCGATCCTTCCGTCACGCTGCGAAGATCGCAAGTCTGTCGTGAATCGCCCGCCTCCCGCGTTCATCGCGATTCCAACGCCGTTCGCGATTCTCCATCACTGCGTGAAACCCCCATTCATTGCCGCCTGAGTAACAACAGCAGCAGTCTTTTACCGTCTCTCACTGAACCGATCGACTCCTATGCGCTTCCGCCTCCGCCTCCGCTTCCATGGAATCTCTCCGCGCTCGTCAGTCCGCGCATGCCTCCCCCTCCCGCGTGGCGCAGCTCCCGCGCATTCTCATCCAGCCCGCTCACGCTGTCAGAGACTCCCAGCGGAACCGTCGGTGCAGGGGGGACCGTCAGCGCTGCGGCGCACGTTCTCCCGATGTGGCCCCCCGCGTACCCGCAAGGGGTCCACCCGCGCCCGCAACTGCAGCCGGCGCGCGCGCAAGAGCACGCGCACGCGCATTCGCAGCCGCAGCAGCGCCCAGCGCCGCCGCGCGCACGACCTCCGCAGATCACGGTGGAGGAGCTGGCAGCGCAGCGCTTCCTGGCGGGGCTAGGGGGAGCGGAAGCCGCCGTGGCGGAGTCTCTCGCGCAACACCGCCATCCGCGCAGCACCCGCGCGGATCGCTCTAGTCCCAGGGGCGGGAGTTCAATAGGGCTGCCAGCTAGCCGCCATGGTAACGACAAATCGAGGAGCTGCGGGTTTCAAGGGGCGGAAACACGGGGGAGTCGCACGGTGCTATGCGACGGCTACTCGCCAGTAGATCGAGGGACGCTCGCACGGTCCGGGGAGTGTTCAAATCAGGCCCACGAAAATCCCCGTAATCCAGATCTGTGCGATCTTGATCCCCGCTATAGTGATCCTTGCCGGAGGCTGCAGCGGCACCAGACGTGGAGTTGTGCGGACGACCGTCGCGCGAGGAGGGGGGAATTTCGGAACGTTGCCGCGGAGCCCAGGGGGAGGAGCGGACACGCGGCGGAGCCCAGGTCGGCCGAACACACGGCGGAGCCCAGGGGGCGGAGCGGACGCGCGGCGGAGCAGAGTGGACGACACGTGGGAAACGCGCGCGAATGGGCGGCGCGCGGCGGATTGAAGGTGGACACGTCGGTGACGGCTTTCGAGGCGCCTCGAGATTCGCATGTGACGGAGGACACGGTGTCGGCGCTGCGCGGCAGTATCGAGACGAGCAGCTGGGAAGGTACGCGCGAGGACGGAGTCAGATAGTCACACGCGCTGGGCCCGGATCTTTTGAAGAAATCTCTAATTAAATTGTAGTCTTATAGGATAGGTGTGAGGCTCTGGTGGGAGGAGGCTGCTTCCATCCGGAAGCTGTAAGTGTGGGTGTGGCGGCTGGGGATTATGACTCGAGAAAGCGGGGTTGGGGGGAACGTCACAGTGTGGTTGTGTTGCGTTTCGGCAGCTGCTGCTGCTGCTCCAAATTGTTCTAATGGCAGCGGGGGCCCTGTTGGTGGCGGCGGGGAGTCAGCGGAACGCGGTAGAGCTGAAGCTGGGTTGGCGCCGCGCATGTGTCTCCAGGCCTCTCCTTCCGCTCACACCCCCTTCTCTCCCCTCCCCGCTCGCCCCTTTCCCCCACACACAGAGGTAGAAGCGCGGTGCCGCCAGCTGTCGCGCGCCAACGTGGACATAACCGCCATGGACCTCACTCACGCACCTCCGCCCTCTCCCGTCCTCTCCTTCCTTACTCCCTTCCCCGCTCGCCCCATTCCCCACCCTCTCCCCACACAGGTAGAAGCGCGGTGCAGGCAACTCTCACACGCCAACGTGGACATCACCGCCATGGACCTCACGCACCTGCCGCCCTCCCCTGCTCTCACTCCCGATCCCATCCTCTCCTTCCCCTCTCCCGTTCCCGCTCGCCCCTTCCCCCCCCCACCCACAGAGGTAGAAGCGCGGTGCAGGCAACTCTCACACGCCAACGTGGACATCACCGCCATGGACCTCACTCACCTGCCGCCCTCTCCCGCCCCCACTCCCACAACCGCTTCTCGCTTTTCACGCCCGCTCCCGCTCCTCTCCCCGTCCGCCGCCTCTGCTGCCGCCTCTGCCGCGGCTTCTGCGTTCAAATCCGTGTCACGCGCTGCCCTCGCCATCACGTCCCCTCGCTCTGATACCCGCCCAGGCCTGCCCCTGCCTAGTCCTAGGGGGATTCTGAACCTGCCTAGTCCCAGGGGTCTGTTTAGTCTGCCTAGCCCCAGGGGTGTTCTGAGTCTCGCCTCCCCTGGATCTACCCGGAATAAGCAGCGCCAGCAGTGGCCGCAGCGGGCGGAGCGGGATGAGGAGAGCGGGACGATTGGGGAGGGGCAGGTGATTGAGGAGGGGCAGGTGATTGAGGAGGGGCAGGTGATTGAGGAGGGGAGGGAGCAGGATGAGGAGCAGAGTGGCAGGACTCGGCATCAGATGCAGCAGTGTGTGGGAGTAGAGGAGTGGCAGCAGCCGGAGCAGGAGGAGGAGGAGCAGCAGCAGACACGCGAGGAGACGCAGCAGCACACGGCCGAGGCAGAGAAGCAGCAGCAGTGGGCGAGGGAGCAGCAGGGCAGCTCAAGCCCCTCAAGCCCCTCAAGCCCCCGGATGCCACCGTTTTGCCCCTCCTCGTGCCTGCCCCCCCTGCCCACCTCCCCCTGCTCCCTGCTCCCCCTCCCCCCTCTCCGCCGACACTCCACTGAGCGCAGGGCAGACACACAGGCTGGAGGAGTATCAGCAGCAAAGGCACAGCCAGGAGTATCAGCATCAGAGGCACAGGCAAGGTCCCGGGCAAAAGTGAAGGCAGAGGAAAGGGTAGAGGCGAGGGATGCTGGTGGATGCACGGCAGAACGGCATGGGGTGGGTGGTGTGGAAGGGAAGGTGGATCGGTGTGGGATGGGGCAGGCGGGAAGCAGAAGTCAATGCTTGTGTGGTAACTGCTACCCCCACTGTGGCAGCTCGGAGCGTGATGCGAGGAGTGCTGGCGAATCCCTGTGTGGTAACTGTTACCACCACAGTGGCAGCTCCGAGCGTGGTGAGGGGAGTGGTGCAGGGACGGGTGACAGGATGAGTGGGAGGAGGAGTAGGAGAGAGGTGACAAGCTGGAGTGGGGAGGTGGGAGTGTGGGGCAGGATTAAGGGCACCGCCCAGAGGTCTGGTAACCTGGACCTCGCTATAAGCAGACTTAGAGAATTCGCTTTTGCACACGGGTACTGCAATGAGGGAGTGCAGGAGAGGGATGGTGGTTCTACGGGCGCATCACGTGCGGGCTCTGGTGTTGCAGCGTGCATGAGCAACCGCAGCAGCAAGGGCAATGGTGCGAACATGAACAGCAGTAAGAACAAGAGCAGCGGTGGGAACGTGAGCAGCAGTGGGAATAAGGTCAGCGGTGGTGGTGGTAGAAGGAAGGAGGGGGAGCAGCAGCTAGGGCGAGCCCTTGACGGGGGAGGCTCTGTTGAATCACTCGACTCGCTGGGCTCTCCTTCAGTGCGGGTGGCCGACTGTGCAACCCCGCACGGGCTCTCAGTTTCCATGCCGAAGCAGGACGGGAGGGATAGGGAGGATGGTTTGAAGGGAGCGAGAGGAGGGGGTGAGGAGGGTGGCAGGGATAGCAGTGGAGGCAGAGCAATGCGACGAGACAAGCTGGTGGAAAAGAGAGAGGAGGACGTGCGGCGTGTGCTGTCTTTTACCGAGGGCTCTGTTCAAGAGAAGAGGATGAGTGGCGCTGCTTTTCATCCCACTGCTGCTGCTGCTGCTGATGGTCCCCCCACACGTCGCCCCTGCTCCTCCATCTCCTCCTCTGGCCAACTCACCACTGCCACGTCATCATCCCTGTCGTTCCGCCAGCTCAGCATCACACCCCTCTCACTCTCCTCACCAGCTAGCTCCATCCCCACGGGCCCTTACGATCCCTTTATCCCTATGGGTCCTTACGACCCATCCATCCCCACAGGTCCTTACAACACCACCCACCTCACCTACCCCGACTATAACCACTGCCCCGAGTATCTTGACTGCCTTGACTGCCTTGACTGCCCTGACTGCCCTGACTGCCCTGAATCCCTCGACTTCGCTGACTGTTTCGACTACCCCGAGCCCCCTCTCTCTGTGCGTTCCACTCACTCGCTGCCCTCCACTCACGCTGTAACCGCTGCTGCCGGCTTCTCTCGCTCCAGGACTATCAGGGCTGCAAGCCTTCCTCCTGTAGAGCTAAGCAGGCCAGCTCTGCAGCCCAGAGACGGTGCAGCAGCAGTAGTTGCAGCAACTAGAAGCGGCCCTTTGTTCTGAGACCTTATAGTGGATTAGGAGGCATATCATTAGTTGGATTGTTGAGACCAGTTGCAGCAACTAGAAGCAGCGCTATATGTGGAGGCCTTACAGTGGATTCGGAGGCATATCAATGGTTGGATCAGCCAGCAGCTTCCGCTTGAATGCTGTCTGGCGCTCTGTGCCGGTTAGTGTTACTCTTAGACGTATGCTTTGGCATAAGGAAGTTGGAGAGCTGATGGGTTGCTGTGAATAGCACATATCCATGCTTTTGTAATAGTATGAAACGAACAGCATGTGTTGGCCAGTTCGTCACTAGGCATCTGAGTTCCTTGAAGCTTATGCTAATAACGAATTTCCTCGAAGTTCCACCTTTGACTAGAAGCCCCGAAATTTGAGTGGATGAGAGAGTGACGCTGGATGGAAATTCGTGGAATACTGCGTGCGTGCCAGTATCTGTTTCATTCCCGACTCGCTCTCCCTCTACCATTTCAATCGACTTCTTCCAGCGATGCATTACAGCTCAACTTCACTGTAGTCACATCACCTCGATGCAGCCTCTCTCACTGAGCGCCCTCCTCGTTTTCACCCTCTTCGTTACTGTCCCCGTGTTTCCCGTTCCCGTCGGTGCCGGTGCTGCTTCTGTCACCGACAATTCTGACGGCCAACGAGACGGCTGCACGTGCTACCATGTGCGAAACGAATTTTGCTGCCAGGCCGGCCAGGTCCTTTGTTCCTGCCGGTCCGTCTGTTTTAACGGCGAGGCGTTCACTGGAGTCAGCTATGCGCCGTGCATTCAGCCAACGGACGGCTCAGATTCTCTCTTTAATGATCAGACGACCCGAGCCGTTGATCCGCTCATTCCCATTGGCTGCATGGACGGTCGCGGTAGGTCGTACAAGGCCGCTCTGCGGCTTATAACGAAGGATAACATGCAGCTGCGTACGGAACGGGGGAGAACCAGGCGGAGAAAGCGGAGGAGGGGAAGAGGGAGGGGGAAGGGTGACGACGAACAGGAAGACGACACGTGGCAGGAGGGAACTTCGGCGTTTTTTTTTTTAGACGACTCGGAGGGAAACATCGCGCACTTCGTGCGGAAAGCACATAATCTCCTGCTGCTTCTCAACCAATCTTCTTCCGCCTCGTCCTCTTCCTCTTCCTCCGCCTCCCCATCCATTGCCCGCTCCCCTCTTCCTCTCCCGGCCCAGAGATAAGTTCTGATTAGATCTGCGGCGTTCAAACGCGTGGCCAAGGCGTACGGAGAACATGGGCTGCACGCGCGGTTGCTGGACGGCATCGTTCGTCTGCTAGTGGATTCAGGGAGCGTCAGGAGCGCTGGAAATGGTGGGGGCTTGTCGAAAGGGAGAATGGACGGTGGGATGAAGCTGTCGGATTTTCTCGATGAGAGATCAATGGTGGCGATGGGAGGAGCCGTGAAGTTTGAAGGGTCTCTTGCGAATGCCACGAGGGAGCGACCTGTGTGCTTCGCCAATGCACTGTTCACCGGCAATCTCAAGGTGCACTGTTCACCGGCAATCTCAAGGTGCACTGTTCACCGGCAATCTCAAGGTGCACTGTTCACCGGCAATCTCAAGGTGCACTGTTCACCGGCAATCTCAAGGTGCACTGAGAATGAGTTTGGAGGCACTTGAAGCATCCAGTAGCAATTGCTCGCATGAAGGAGCATAGAGAGGCAGCAGCTTTGATTACCAACTGCTGTTCCTCTCTTTCTCCTCCTCTCAACCGATGCTCACTTCCACCCCTCCCTTTTCTCACTCCCCCTTCCCCTCCCGTCTGTCTCTCGGCCAGGCATCGGCCTACCCAGGCACTCTCCACCTGCTGCCCGCTTGCCTGCACTCCCACCTGCGAGACACCCTGCTGCCACCCAACCACCTCCCGCCCACCCTCAATTTCACCCCCACAGACCCCTCTTCCGCCTCCTCCCCCCTTTCCTCCTCCTCCCCTTCCTCTTCCACCTCCCCCTCCCCCTCTCTCCCGCGTCTCCTCTACATTCGTCGCACCGTCGGCACCAACAACAGCGCCAGCAGCCACACCGCCCGGCGAGCGTTCGACCAATCAAGCGAGGCGGCCTTCCAGGCGCTCCTCTCCTCGCTGCCAGGTGTCGCCGTGCAAGTGGCTGACTTCGCCAGGCTGTCATTCGCAGAGCAATTTGCTCTAGTACAAGGAGCGGACATCATTGTAGGGTTACACGGCGCTGGCCTCACTCTCGCTTCGGCCTTCAATCACGCACCTTCGACAGCTGCTGCCGCCACTGCTGCTGCTGCCTCTGCCACTGTCACTGCCACTGCCGCTGCCGCCACCGCCGCCGCGGCGACTGCAACTGCGGCCCACGGTACTAAAAGTGACTCCTCCTCCCCACGCCCCACGATACCAGTGGTGCTGGAAATCCAGCCATACAAAGTCCAGCACATTATCTTCGAGGGCATGGCCACGTCAGCAGGCGCGCTCTATCTGCTGCACCAGTGCCACCGCGGCCCCACCGACCAACCAGGCGACGCCACGTTTGCACACGTCAGCAGGGAGGCGTGCCGGCGGCGGCTCGAGTGCCGGGACCACTTTGTGCAGTCGCGATTCGTGGAGCTGACTCAGCGTGACGTGGCGTCACTTCGGCGGTTGCTAGAGATGGCCCGGGATTTCGTTTCTGAGGGGCTGAGAGCAGCAGAGGCAGTTGCAGGAGGGACGGCTAGCACAGTCAAAGGAGGTAGCGATGACAATGCAATGGGCAGTGAGAGGAGGGCTCTGCACTCAATAGCTCCCCACGCCTCTTCAGATGCAGCAAGCGCCAGAGACTCTCTCAAACCTGGAGAGGCAAAGGGACGGTCATGGGGGCTCTGGAGTTTCCTGATGGGTGGGCGAGACGGGGGAAGGCAGGCAGCAGCACAGGGCTCACAGCAGGGTGCCGAGCAGGGCGCAGGTGAAGGTGACGGTGCAATGGCAGATGCTGTGGGTGGGAGTGAGAGGCGGGCAGAACAAGTAGGTGGGAAAAGAACAGGGCACACAGCAGATGCGCTGTGGGCTGGGATCAGGCAAGGCATGCAGGGAGGGGGGGATGGAGGAGGAAGTGAGGGAGGAGGAAATGAGAGAGGTAGAAGAGAGGAAGGAGGAGGTGAGAGAAGGGGAAATGGGAGAGGGAGAAAGGATCACATGGCAGAGGTAGCACGAGTACCAGAAGCAGCACAAACACCAGTGGCAGCAGCAGAAGCACTCGCGGCACAAGCAGCACAGGCAGCACAGGTGGCACAGGTGGCATGGGTGAAAGGGTGGATGGAGGGGCAGTGTGGCGAGTGGATGAGTGAGACGGACAACAACTGCCGTGTCGAAGCCGTGCGATCACCTCATGTGCGCCCGGGGGAAAGGTGTGTTCTTGCTGCTGATGACTGCTGACGACTGCTCATGGCTGTGCAAGCAGCACAAGCAGCACCAGTGGCAGCAGAAGGAGAACAAGCTGCATGGCTCAAGGAGTGGATGAGTGAGACGGACAACAACTGCCGTGTTGAGGCCGTACGATCACCCCATGTGCGCCCGGGGGAGAGGTGTGTTCTTGCTGCTGACGACTGCTGACCACTGCTACTGGCTGATGAAGATAGCTTGCTGCTGCTGCTGCTGATGGTATGTGCTCGTATCGTACCATGGCAGAAGCTTCGTCATAGAATCAGTTCACAAAACAGAGCGGGTTTGAATGCTATCGGCCCTTGCCAGCCAAATTATCGTTGTGTGTGTGGACAGTGACGTATCCATGACATGCAATGGATGAAGCTTCCATGTAGGCTAAGCGTTCATACCGGTATAAAGTCTATAGAGCATAAAACTTGGACCAACATTCCATTCCCAAAATAGCTTCTCTTTGTGGTAATAGGTAGTACCACTGTACCAACAAGGCACAGACACCAACAGCAACAGTAGAAAAGCAAATGCATGCAGGTACAAATAGGGAAAGAGCTAGATAGATAGCCAAAGCTGCTACAGGCTGATTGCATCCCATACTCCCTGTCCCCTCCCCCCCCCCCCCCTCCCTCTACCGCCGGTCGGTCTTCCCAATGCCTCTCTTCCCCGCGAACAGGTGCTTGGGCCTCACGTTCACAATCGTGCGGTCCGCCTCGCCCTTCCTGCTCTGCACGTTCCGCTTCTTCGCATGCTTCCGCGCCAGCTGAATCGCGCCCACCTTCTGCTCCGTGTCTCTGAACCCCTCCCCAGGCACCGCCTCCGCAGCCAGCGCCGACGCCGTCCCGCCTATCCTCCCCAGCGACTGCGACCGAGACCGCGACATGTGCCGGATTCTCTTCCTCAGCCTCTCCTCGTTCCCTTCATCCAACTCCATCCCCTCCTCCCCTTCCTCCCTCCCTTCCCTCCCCTCCCGCTTCCCTTCCCGGCCCCGGGAAACCCCGCGCCTCCCCCTCCCCTCCTCCCCATCCACCTCCATCCCGTCTCGCGCCATGGACCTGCTCCTCTTCCTCCCCTTAGCCACCGTTCCGCCGCCACTCACATCCCCGCCTTCTCCCGTCTTGCCGGCCTTGATGCGCGCGAGGGCAGCGGAGGGGTCGAGGCCGATGGAGGAGAGCTCCTGCCGCATGCGCTCCGCTGTGAACTGCCGCCCCGTGTCCGCGTGGCGCGGCAGGATTGGTCGCGAGTCCGTCACGCTGCGCTGGCGATGACGATGCGTTATCAGACGCTTCTTTTTCAGCCTGGTGTTTGGGAGGAGGGGCGGGGGGAAGGGAGTGGGGGAGCGGAGGGGGGGGAGGGGGGGGGAGGGAACAGACGACACGCTTTGAGACCTCTTAAAACGTGATAAGCTGAGAGGGGGCAGGGAATGGGGAGCATGGTTGGGGCACAAGGGCCACGGGGCGGACGGCGACAGTGAACACAGGCAGATGGGGACAGAAAAGCTTCGTGAACCTTTGCCCGACCTGATAGCCGCCAGTGCCTCAGCCTCCTCCGTAGCCAAGTCCTCCTCCTCATCGTCCATGGCCTCGCCCCACTCGCCCTCGCCCACGCCCTCTGATTACCCCCACCAGACCCCACCAGCTCCCACCAGCCCCCACCAGCCCCACCCGACCCCAGCACCCAGCCACACCCACCTGATAGCCGCCAGCGCCTCGGCCTCCTCCGGAGCGAGGTCCTCTTCATCATCCATCGCTTCGCCCCACTCGCCCTCGCCGACCCCCTCCGCCTGCTGCTCCATCTCCCACTCCTCCCGCTCCAGCTCCTCCAGCCGCGCCAGAATATCCGCATCCACGAAGTCAGCGATGTTCTTCCCGTCCATGATCTCCGGCACCACGTCGTGCCGCCACGTGTCGTCGCCCAACAGGTACGGCCGCGTGTGGTCCGCCACGTAGGCGCCCGCGCCGCCCAGCTCCTCCTGATAATCCTTCTCCAGCTTGCGCCCCTCGGACGGCTTGACGCCCTTGGCCTGCCGGTCGAGAACCGCCTGCGGGATGACCGGTGGGCGCGGCTTGCTGTCTCGCGGGCGAGGCATGGCCACGTGGATTCGGTTTGCTACATCCTCCACCCTCTTGCTGCGCATCTTGGCTTCAACGCGCATCTGGCATGAAGAACGGGGCGGAAAACGGGAGGGAGGGGTGAAGTAAGTGGTTGGGAGAAGCGTGTGCCGCCCAGCTCCTCCTGGTAGTCCTTCTCTAGCTTGCGCCCCTCGGAGGGCTTAACGCCCTTGGCCTGCCGGTCGAGAACCGCCTGCGGGATGACTGGCGGGCGCGGCTTGCTGTCTCGCGGACGCGGCATGGCCACGTGGATTCGGTTTGCCACATCCTCCACTCGCTTGCTGCGCATCTTGGCTTCCACGCGCATCTGGGCGAGGGAATGGCGAGGGAGAGGGGATGAGGGAAGGAGGCGAGGTTGGGAGGGGAGGTCAAGGGAAAGCACGGGGCAAAGAATGGTCCAAGGACCCTGTCTTCTCCTATCAGCACCACACAGCACCTATCAGCACCCCATCATCCCACCCACCCACCTGCAACAGCCGTTCACACGCGGCGTTCTTGACAGCAGCCACAGTAACATCAAGAATGGTGCTCATGGTCAGCAGACACCCTGCGCCCTCACAGCACACCCAGCACGCACGCACGCACGCACCAACCAACCAACCGACCGACCGACCGACCAGCACCTTATCCCATCTTGGCCCACCTGCAGCAGCCGTTCACACGCGGCGTTCTTAACAGCAGCGACGTTAACATCAGTCATGGTGCTCATGGTGAGCAGGCACCCCGCGCCATCACCGTCGCCCATCACCGCCTCCATCGCCCCCTCGCCGCCCTCAGCAGTGAGAGGAGGAGCGATGCCGGGGCCGCCGCACCGGGCGGCTTCAGCCGCCATGTCGTGCAGAACCTTCCTGTCGGCTTCCGAGAGCGTTTCCAGCGGCTGTAGGTCCACCTTGTTGCACACCACCATCAGCGGCTTGTTCAGGAAGAGGGGCTGTTTGTAACGCGGGGAACGGGATGGGGAGGGAGGATATAAGAGGATGGGGAATAGATAAGGAGACACAGTGAGTGGGACAGGGGAGCTGGTGCGTTTCCAGCGGCTGCAGGTCCACCTTGTTGCACACCACCATCAGCGGCTTGTTCAGGAAGAGGGGCTGTTTGTAACGCGGATAAGTTTTATTCAGTGAAGGAAGAGGGAGCAGGGGAGCGGGAGACAAAACGCAAAGGGGAGAATGACACAAGGACGGGGAATAAACGAGGAGAGAGAGAGAGAGAGAGAGAGAGAGAGAGAGAGAGAGAGAGAGAGAGAGAGAGAGAGAGAGAGAGAGAGAGAGAGAGAGAGAGAGAGAGACATGCATCAAGAGCAGAAAGTGGGTGAGACTGAGGAGCTAACTATTCAAAGAACCGGTTACCTTGTAAAGTTTTCCCAGCGCGTCACTGAACCTATCGAGTTCTTAAGAGCAAGCACCCACAACTCAACTGACCTTAATGGAGTTGAACAGCGCTGCCTGCTGCTCCAGAGTGTACCCGCAGCTGCCAGACGCGTCCACCACAAACAGCACGGCCGCCCTCAGATGCGCCAGAGCCGTCACGGCGAGCATCTCAATGGTGTTGCGCTCCTCCAGTGGATGGTCCAGGATACCGGGGGTGTCGATCACCTGAGGTGGGTGGTCAAGGGGAGCAGGCGGAGGGGCTTTTCAGAGAGAGTTTCCAGTGCCAGTGCTGCATGCATGGAGCGCGCCTGCCAGAGCGCGCACACCAACCTGTAAAACACCCCCGCAAACCCCCAACGCCCCACGCCCTCTGACCTGCCAGCGCAGGTACTTGTTGTAATCGGTGTGCCCCACGAAGAATGATTTGGTGGTGAAGGCGTACGGCTGCACCTCCACATCCGCGCGCGTCACCTCAACTTGCTGCCCACCATCCCACCCCACCCAAACCCACCCCACCCCACAACACCCCTCCCCACCGCAGCTGCCAGCGGAGGTACTTGTAATCCGTGTGGCCGACGAACAGCGACTTGGTGGTGAAGGCGTACGGCTGCACCTCCACGTCCGCGCGCGTCGTCACCTTGCTGCTCACCCACCCCACCCCAATTTACCCCATACCACCCCACCCCACAGCATCCCTCCCCACCGCACCTGCCAGCGCAAATATTTGTAATCCGTGTGCCCAACGAAGAGCGACTTGGTGGTGAAGGCGTACGGCTGCACCTCCACGTCAGCGCGCGTCACCTTGTTCACGAACGAGCTCTTGCCCACGTTCGGATACCCGCACACCAGGATGGTGCGCGTGTTGGGATCAATCGATGGGAGACGCGACATGTGCTGCCGCACCTGTGGGGATCGAGGGGGAGAGGGATCAAGGCAAGCAACAGGCTTATAAAGAGCTCTTGCCCACGTTCGGATACCCGCACAACCAGGATCGTGCGCGTGTTGGGTTGGGATCGATGGACGGAAGACGCGACATGTGCTGCCGCACCTGGTGTGTAAGGAGGAAGGGGATGCAAGCGTGGGAAGAGGAATCAATTCATGAACACAGACGATCTCAAGAACGAGCTCGTGCCCCCCGCTCGTTCGGATACCCACACATAACAGTCAACGCACCTGCTCGAGTCAACGCACCTGCTCGAGTCAACACAGTCAACGCACCTGCCCCAGTCAAACGAGTCAACGCACCTGCTCGAGGTACGCGAGCGACGGGCCCTGCTTGCGCATGAGCGTGCACATGCGACCGAGAGCGGCGCGCTTGAGCTGCTTGCAACGGTACAGCGAGTCGCCGTACTTGAGCAGGCGCACGTACTCCTTGGTGATGCGGTCGATGATTCCGCGCGCCACGTTCACCTGAAACGAGACGGACGGAAAAGAGGATCTTCGTGGGGAATGAAAGACGGACACGAAAGCCTAAAAACACGTTTTCAAATGTCGAGACTGCGCATATTGTATCAAGAGTCTCACGTGAGAATCCCTGCCACGCCCTGCGTGAAACCCCCATTTTCCCAAACCCTCCACCCGAAACCCCGGCGTGGAACCTCCTTCCGCCTTCCCCCTTCCTTATTCCTCCATCCCACATTCCGTTACCGGTCCAAGAGCAAGTTTGTAGTGGTATTATCGTAGAGGACATTTAGGAGTTCCGTGCGTAAAACCCCCCTTACTCCCAATCTACCCAAAACCCCGGCGTGGTTTCCCCTTCCTCATTCCTTCATCCCTTACCTGTCCAAGCGCGAGTTTGTAATGGTCCTTATCGTAGAGGACGTTAAGGAGGTCGCCATAGAACGGATGGATCTCCTCGAGCCGCGGGAAGTCGTCGAGAATCGTCGTGAGTTTGTCGTGAAACGTCTGCTGCGTAAACTTGACCTTGCGCATGTAAAACTGACGGATTCTGTTAACGGCGCTGCCCTTGTGGATCACCGTCGGCGTGCCGCGCTGCGTTTTGGACAGAACGATGTCGACAAAGTCCTTGGCGGTGGGGACCACCGTGATCCGCTTGAAATTATACTGCACCATCGTGGCGGTCGGATTGGCCGGATCGGACGGACGAAAACACGGCGTTCGAGACGCCTAAAAGGCGACGGACGAGATTGACCGAGAACCTTTTGGAAACAATGCCCGCTCGGGTTGTAAGAGACGGACGAGCGAGGAGGAAGAAGTTAGCTACGCGAGTTGGAGACAAAACTACTGTGGCCTGGACGCTCAAATTCGCAATTCACGAACCGCCTTTGCTACAGCTTCCGTGGAGAGCGGCAGCAAACAGGCAGTTGTGTATGGAAGGCCTGAAGGCCTGCGAGCAGAAAAGGAGCAACAAAGGAGCTGGCGGAAAACCCTAAATGCTGAGGTCGAAGGAGCGGGGTTCTGGAAAGTAGCCACAAACGCGTATATTGGTTGTGCTTATTTATAGGAGTATGATGTACATTGATGCTCAAGGACTACGAATCATTAGTGCTATTCAAGTAAGCCCACATCCCTTCCCTCCCTACCCTGATTATTCAGCTTTCCTGAGTATTGGCAGATCATGTGTATGCTGGCAAAAGTTTCTAAAAATCAGCATGATTTTTTTAGCTTAGCGACCAAGATTTCTGAACGAGCCAGCACTCAGTCGGGAGTCAGGAAAGCAAAATTGCAAAACTGAACCAAAAAAGCTCCATCAGATTCCAGCACGCTTAACTAGACCGTGCCTGTACAAGCCCACCGACCTTGCTCCTCCCTTTAGAGCCACCTAAAGCACAAGCATACGCCACGCTCTTTCCCCCACTAGTCACCATCACCACAACACTTCCACCCATCCCTCCCCTCACCTCCTCCTCCTCCGCCCCACCTTTACCCATCTGTCCTGCATTCACTCGCTCTGACCCCACACCCCCATCCGCCCCCGCAAACCCTGCAGCGAATCCCCTTGTCCCACTCTGGAAAAACCTTTCCACGCTGCTCGCATCAAAGCCCGAAAGAATCGACACTACGACCGGTTCAGGCTGTGTGAACGCGCCTTGCTGGCGAAACCCACTCTGCTGCGGCTGACCAGGCACTGCAGCCGGGACCGACCGAATCGGACTCCCCTCAGTAGTTGCGTTGTGTTTCAAGCTGCTGCTCACATCAACACTCCTCGTGCTGCTGGTGCTGCTGTGCCTCTCTCCTTGATTCACAACCGCATCGGTGTCGTCAGTGGGAGGAAGGAGGGGAATGGCCTGGTTGGAGTCGGGAAGAGGGATGGCTTGCTTCGATGCCGGCAGCTCGTTCAAATACCGCCTCCGCAGGAACATGCGGCGAGACAGCACAGGCACAGGCACAGGCGGGAATGACTCTTTGCCGACCTTCTCAGTGAGCCTACTGCTGCTGCTGCCGCTGGTAGCTGTGGCGGAGTTGAGAGGCGACGAACCCGGAATGTGGCTCCCACTGCCTCTGCTTCTGTCTGTAGCACTGGAGTTTGCACGGCTGCTGCCCACACAGCCACCAGACGAGTTCATCTTGCTGCTGACGCTGCTGGCCCCTGCATGTGTCGTTGCCTCTCCTGCCTCGTCCTGCGCCTCTCCCTCCTGCGCCGCTTGGGTTGGCTGGGAGTCAAACCGGAAAAGCTCCGTGCATGTATGCGACTGGAACAGAGGGCCTGTGCCACAACACACAGAGAATGGTGGGTGGGTGGGTTGGGGGGAAAGGAAGGAAAAAGGGATCGAATGACTAAAAGAGAAAAACCAAAGCCTGACTGTCAGACGGGTCTAATTTCAAGCAGAATGATAGCACACAGGGCCATCACATGCCCATGTTGCTGATGCAAACCGCCACCTACCCTGTCCTCCTGCGTCCCCCTCACCTGAGCTGTGCTGCAGCAGCCACTGCTGCCAGTGCTGCTGATCCCACGGCAACGAACCCTCCACTGCTGCTGCTCCTGGTAGTGCACCCGCCACCCGACCACCACCACCACCAATCCCAGCTCTCAGCCCCACAGAGGCACTGCCACTGCTGCCACCACTGCCACTACCACTGACCCTCGGACCATAAGTGCCACCAATGCCGCTTCCCGAGTGACGGGCACTGCCACCACTACCACCGCTGCCACCTCTCCCATCTCGCCCAGCGCCTGCTGACTGGCTTCTGAGCGCGCTCACAGGTGACCACTGGCTTCTGAGCGCGCTCACAGGTGACCACTGGCGCCACGGCACAAGGGCCTTGCCTGCCGCTCTCACTCTCTCTGCTGCCGCCCTGCCTTCCCTAGACTTATCTGGTGAGGCCCTGCCTGCTGTGAGGTTGGGCACCTGGCCTCGTGACACCGCTGCAAAGGCGGGGAACCGCTGCTGCTGCCTGTCCGCCGCGTGCTTCTCCACCCGAGCGCCTGTCACCACCCTGTGCCTCCATACTGGGTTCAAAGCAGACGCATCAAGAGAAGAGGAATGCAGAGCAGACGCGTGCAGAGAAGACGAGTGCAAAGCACGACCGTGCTGCTGCTGTGCTACCGAACCGCTCATGCTGCCATTCCTCCTGCCCCTCCACCACACGCCCAGTCCGTCCCCTCCCACAGCATGCCTCCGGCCCTCCCCACCCTCCTCCTCCTCCCCTACACCTAGCAGCACCCGTCCTCCAGGCCTCAACGACCCACCCCCTCCCAACCCTCCTCCCCACTCTTCCCCCTGCGGAACCCCTCCCCTCCCCTCGCTCCTCTGCGCGCCACCGCCCCACCAACGCCATCCGTCGCGCCAGGCCCCGGTCACTTGCCCCCAAATGCCGCCCCCGTTACCCTGCCAGCTCATCACGCTGCCCTGCCAGCCTGGATACGCCGGCGCCATGCCACGTGTCAGTTCGCCGCTGGGCGGCAGGAAGGGGCAAAGGATGAGGAGGAAACCGAACATGGCGAGTGCGAGTGCGGGTGCCTTAGCGGCGGAGACGGCACGGGGTGGCGAAGAGGGTCTGACAGTTCTGGTATCAGTACCACTAGGTGCAGCAACCCCAGGACCCGCGGCACCAGCAGCACCAGCCGCACCAGCAGTGTCCTCCGCAGCACACGCAGTGCCCACATGCGCATCCCCTTCCTTTTTCTGCTTCTTCGCGCCCCTGTCCTTCTCCCCACCGCCACCGCCCGCCTTCGCGCCACTCCCGCCAGGCGCGCCTTTCTTCTTCCGCGCGGATTCCGGTCGGCTCACGTTCTTCAGCTTCGGAATGGGGACAGGCGGAGCGGGGGGGAACAAACCGCGTAACCCTAACGCCCCGAGTTGTAACCCTACTCCCCCGATGCTTCCAAGCCCAGCCAACCCTCCCAGGATCGGAGGGGCGAGGCCTGGCGAAACTGCGCTAGGAGGAGCTACAGCCGCTGCTGCCGAACCTCCCCTGCGGCGTCTACCCGAGCCTCGTGCCGGGCCTGCTGCGGCAATTCCAGAACCTAGCGCACCCGTCGACCCTGCAGCAACTCCAGTTCCAGCTGCTGCAGCGGCGGCGGCGGCGGAGGCGGCGGAAGGGGAGGAGTAGAAGAAGGCGAGTTGGCGGCGGAGGGTGACGTTCTCCGCGGTAAGATGCGCGACGGCGGAGTTGAGCTCCGCCACCGCCGCCGACATGGTGCGGATCTGCGCCTCTAGCTCATCCATGTAGTACTGCGGGGGGGAGGGGGAAAGGTGCGCGGAGGGGGGAAGCGGGGAAGGCGGAAAAGTTGTTGGGATTTACGGAGCGTCAAGCAGTTGGATTGCGCCTCATGGTGCGGATCTGCGCCTCTAGCTCGTCAATGTAGTACTGGCGAAAGAAATCGAGAAGGCGGGGGAATGGGCAGGGGAAAGGTGGGGGAAGGGCGAAGGGGGAAGGGGGGAAGGAGGGGGTAAGATTCACGACATGGTGCGAATCTGCGCCTCCAGCTCGTCCATGTAGTACTGCCGGGGGGAGAAAGGCGGGGGAAGGTGGGGGGAAGGGGAAAGCTGGAGGAAAAGGGTAAGGGAAAGGCGGGTAAGGGGGAAAGTCGAAGGAAATCGAGTCGGGATTCAGAGGAAGTGCTGCGAGAACGACCGTACAGTCATTAAGCAGCTGAATTGCGCACGGAGGGAACTCGACGTTGGTCGAATGAGGCAAGGCTAATTACCTTCTTCCGTTGCCGCGACAGTTGCGCGCTCTCCCGATTTCTGATCAGCCTCGCCTCCCGCTTCTCCGTCTCCGGATCCCTCCCCTCCCCCTCCCCTTCCCCCTCCCCCTCCCCGCCCTCCCCGCCCTCCCCGCCCGCATCCCCCTCACTCGGCTCGCTGCCCGCATCTTCCGCCGTAACGGCAGCGCCACTCCCGCCGCCAGCAACCGACCCTCGCGCCTCTGCTCCCCCGCTGTCACACTCCTTTACAGCGTTCTCAGCACCGGAAGCTGCGTTTCCAGGGGAAAGGCCGCCATTTACAACCGTACACGTGGCAGCATCCTGTGGCGTGGAGATTTGGAAGGAGGCTGGTGAAGTCGTAGGGAGGGGGAGAGTCTGATTCGAGAATGGAGCGGGATGGCAACCCATTGACGCACCACCCACCCATGCTGCATTCCCTTGCTGTTGCTGTTGCTGCTGTTGCTGTTGCTGCTGCTGTTGCTGTTGCTGCTGCTGCTGCTGCTGCTGCTGCTTCTGTAATTGCTTCTGCTGCCGCTGCTGCCGGCGCTGCTGCTGCTTCTGCAAGCGATACTGCTGTTGTTGTTGCTGCTGCTGTTGCTGCTGTTGCTGGAAACAAGGACTCACAGACCCCGGAAAAGGCACACCCTGTACTGAAACACTTTGCATAGCGAATGGGGCCGCCACGTACTGCTGCGGACAAGAACCCGCCTCCTGCTTCACCGTACTCTTAGGAAACTGAGACGACGGAAGGATCCCGGCGTATAATCCGCCAGTGCTTGACACCCCGTTCATATTCGACGGAGGGATAGCGGCACACGACGGAGCAGCAGCAGCAACAGCAGCATCGAACGGATGTGCTGACATGTGACTAGACTGATGCCACGGACTCCCAATCTGGCTGCTCCCTTCCTTACAGCCACCGCTCCCACAATCACCACTTCTACAGTCACCACTGGCGCAGTCGCCGTCGCTGCTGCCGTCGGCGCCATGGCTACCTCCTTGCACCAGATACGGCAGGCCGTGATCGTCCACGGAAGCTAACGGTTCCGGTGACGACCGGCCGCTAGGAGGCGTATCGACTAGCATCGTCCCGCCGGCTGCGCGAATATCGCCACCTTCATCGCAGAAAAGCGCGTCGGTTGTGTTTAACGGAAACGCTTCGTTGAACGGCCGGTTTCCGAGTTCCACGTCGACTGCTGCTCCTGCTCCGTCCTGCGGTACGGTAGTGTCGTCGCGGAACGGGTCTAGCATATCGTTTGAAAGGTTGGCGAAAGCTGAAATATCGATGTCCGCGAGAGGCACGGTTGATGAATCCATTAAAAGCGACGCCCAGTCGTCGTCCATGAAGGTGTTCTGTTCCTCCATGGCTTGGCTTGACTGAACGCGATCTGGCAAATTCGACATTGAAACGTAGTCTACTCTCGATTCTGACCGTACCGCAGCCATCGCCATCAAGTTGAGCCAAGCATCATTCAATAACTGCAACTCAACTGGAAAAAGAGCTCTTCTGAGATTCCAAGGCAAAAAGCCAGGGAAGGCAATAACAGATGTAATTATTTGCTGCTAACTGGAATCCCAAGGTTATCCAGAGAGCTGCATCTGGGAAGTGGCAGAAAGCAGGCGCGAGGGCGTGGGAGGGAGGGGAGATGGACGGGCAGGTCACGGAAAGCTTGACGAGTTTCTTGCCTCGGATGGCTTGGCTTGGTTTGGAGGATGACCGCACCTGCGACCGGTAGCAGCGCACACGGTTAGGAATACCAGCTTCTGCTGCATCGTGTGGCCGAGTTTCGTGCAGTTCAATCGGACGAACACCGGCGGACCACATCCTTCGACCAACCAGCAGTGAGGTGTGGTCATTCTCGTTCAACAGCTTCGCCTTCTCGCAGCTTCCACGCACAAACCGTCTGACGCACAGAACCGAACCACACAGGTGTGGAGGGGTGGAGCAGCCGTCTTCACAATTCATCATCACGCTCGTCACGCACATCAATGGCAGGCTGACCTTGTTTGGTTTGGATCTGGTTCGGCAATTGTTGCTGGGGAGAGGACGAAAGTTTCGTGGTTCGGTTTGTTTGCCAGCGAGGGGGAACTTCTGGAGCTAAACGGTTTTTCCGCCGGCCAATAATTTTGCTGTCAGGCGAGTGCAGCAACGGTGAGCTCCGCAGGTCAGAATAATTGGTTATATGTGGAGAATCAAGCTGTAGTTGAGCATTGCTTATAAATTGGCCGCGTTACTCCATAACGCGCATACTGATAAGAATCCGTTAGTATTTGTCTCTCACTGTGCTAACTGTTGCCGTCTCGTAGTGTACGGATTTCTCACGTGATGCAGACGATTTTCAAAACTCTAGGCTCATGATCGTTTGCATGCTTTGGCGATTCCGTCACGGCATCGTTAGTATCGCCCTGTCTGCATCGTTAGGATCATTGCGTGAGGAGTGAGAAAAAATAACATAATTCGCACGTGGCGAATTCCCGTAATCTGTGACTATATCGCAGGGGATTCAATGGGGTCCTCACAGCGGTCCGTGGTTGCTCCTCTATCGCCGTATCTCGCTGCCTTAGCCCTCTCGTCCCCCGTCTTGTCCGTTAACGACGAAGACACTAATAGCGAGGATGGATCCACGCTCCTGTCCCCCGCGCTTGCTTCCCCCGCTGCGCCGATCTTCCGCTGCCGCTTCCGCACGCCGCTCTTCGGCTGCGTGGCGCTGGACGCGGTGCAGCGGGAGGTGCGCGGACGGCGCGAGCTTGCGGAGCGGGGAGCGCTGCAGGCGCAGCGGGAGGGGCAGCGGGGGCGGAAGCAGCAGGAGGGGAAGCAAACGGCAACGCAAGACAGGCGGAGACCTGCGCAGGAAGGGGGAAGGGGGAGAGGGATAGACCAGCAGAGGCAAGGAGCGGAAGCAGCGGCGGATGGGGAGGACGCAGCGCGCATCAGCCACGATCTCGCCATGTTTGTTGGAGGGCCGATCTGGGCCGTTGATTGGTGCCCTCTCCCTCGTTACAGTCACACCCAGTACCTCGCTGTCGCGTGTCACCCGCATCTGCGCCCATTCTCCCCCCTCGGAGTCCCCCTGAGCGGACCTGCGCTGGTGCAGGTGTGGGCGGTAAGACTGGCGGAGGGGGGCGGGGAAGCGGAGGGGGAGGGCGGGGGGGAGGGAGAGGGGGAATGGGAGGGCGGAGGGGAGGGGAGTTTGCCCTGGTGGATGCTGGCGAGCGGAAGGGGCAGGGGGAAAGCGGGGCGGAGGGGGAGAGGGGCGGGGAGAGGAAGGGGAAGAGGAGGAGAAAGCGAGAGAGGGAGAGGGAGAGGGAGGGGTAGGGGGAGGGGGAGGGGGAGGGGGAAAGGGAGGGGGAAGGGTGGGGATGCTGAGAGCGAAGAAGGAGGAGGTGTTGGAGAGAGGAGGCAAGAAGGTGTTGGGGGGAGCAGTGTTGGAAGGAAAAGGAAAGCTGCGGATGTGGGGCTCGGTTCACGGCGGTGGGAAGGGGTAGAATGGGATGGGCGAGAGAGGGAGGTGGAGGTAAGATGGGAGAGAGGGGTGGGTGGGTATACAGGGAGAGGGACAGTAGGCGGAGGAGGACGAGGAGGAGGGGAAGGAGGGGAAGGAGGGGGCGGAGGAGGAGGAGGAACGGGAGGGAGTGAAGGGGAGGCAGAGGGGAGGAAGGAGAGTGGGGGAGGGCCCCAGGCACAGATGGTGCTGGGGATTGCACACCAAGGCGGACTCACTCGCTGCACGAGGTGGCGGCCCCTGGTTGGCAGGCGAGACGGCAGGGCAGGCCAAGGAGGAGAGGGGGGTAGCCTTGGGTTGCTGGCGGCTGCTCTGGGAGATGGCACCGTGGCAATGTGAGTTGTGAGAGCGGGGGTTGTTTTGAGAGAGGGGACCCAAAGTTCCACCGCTCTCTCCATCTTTGTTGCTACTCTGGTTGCAGTCGTGCGCTTTTTTCCATCCCTTTTTTCTTGCTCTGCATTCATGAGTTTTGGCAGTAAGCCACTTTCGTTGCTCCTCTTGCTGCCCCGCTCCTGCTTCCTGCTTCCGCACGGCAGCTATCACGTGCCACTGCCACAGCAAGACAACACCCAGTGGCAAAACAGGAAACAGCAGCAGCAGAAGCAGCACCAAAGTCACCAAAGGCTGCAGCACGAGCAGCAGAATGAGCCGACGCCATCGCTGCTCCACCCAGCTCCGCATGGCCCGCTGCTCGCCCTGCAGCCCGTCTTCCAATGGAAGTCCAACCCAGCCCATGGCCCCACCAGGTGAAAATCTGGGTATGCACAGCACACGTGGTCTCAAGGTGACTTTTGAGTCGACTCAAACGTCAAAGTCTCCGCCGCACGGCGCTCTGCTCGCCCTGCAGCCCGTCTTCCAATGGAAGTCCAACCCAGCGCACGGCCCCACCAGGTGAAAATCGAACCGGGCATAACCATCATGGACGAGAGAATAAGAAATGTGTTGTTTGAGACGTCTCACAGGTCATATTTTGCAAATTTCAATCACCTATTTGTTAGAGACCAGCTGGTTTCTCATTGACAAGGCCAGAGAATATGAAGGTTTTTTTTTAGACGTCTCAAAGGTCATCTTCCAGTGGCAGTCCAAGCCAAACCAGCGCATTACCCAGGCAGCTGCTGCCCGCTATCCATAATCCAAGTGCCCGCCAATGCGTAGCATCGAACACATGACAGCATGCACATGGCATCAGGCACATGGCTCCCAACACATGGCATCAAACATTTTCTCCCCATCCTCTCCCTCGTGTCCCAGGCTCCCCTGCGAGCTTGCGTGGAAGGTGGATTCATCCTCTCATGCCTCATGCCTCATGCCTCATCATCATCATCATCATCTCCACTCACACCATGCTCTCCACTTCTCTCTCCCCTGCCAGGCTCCCCTGCGAGATCGCATGGAAGGTGGATTCAGCCCCCTCATCTCTCACCGCACCATGCTCCCCACATCGCTCCACCGACCTGCTTGCTGCCGGCTTCCAGGATGGTTCCGTCCGTAATGACCCTCCCCGCCGCCTGATTGTTTTCCTCTGATGGTTCCTCTGGCTCTTGTCCTGGCTCTGAGGCATCCTCTGGCTCTTGTCCTGGCTCTGAGGCATCCTCTGGCTCTTGTCCTGGCTCTGAGGCATCCTCTGGCTCTTGTCCTGGCTCTGAGGCATCCTCTGGCTCTTGTCCTGGCTCTGAGGCATCCTCTGGCTCTTGTCCTGGCTCTGAGGCATCCTCTGGCTCTGAGACGTCCTGGTTCTTGTCTGTTCTTTCTTGTGACAATCTTCTTCTTGGAATGCTGATTCTGGTTTTCTACTACGGGAATCTTTTGTTGTCTTGCTCTTGTCAGTTACTGAAATTTCGTAGTATCAATTTAGTCTTCCTCTAGTTTCTGTTCCCCCACAAACAATCTATTATTCCCTGCTTGTTCATTTCCCATGATACTGTAAGAAGTTGTTCTCAGGGTTTGTGCGTTTGCCTGTAATTGCCTCGGCAAATCTGTTTCCTTGTCAACCGTTGTTGCTGGTATCGGTTGACAAATGGGGCTGCTCTTGTGCTTAGCCTCACTTCAACTCACCACCCCTCCCTGCCTCTCCTCTTCCTCGCCTCCCTCCCCTCTCCTCAGGTGCTCGTGTGGCGACTGCAGCTTGATCACCTTCTAGCCAATTCGCCAGCATCACCATCAGCACCAACAGCAGCACAAGCACCCTCAGAATCCAAGGCACAGAAGCCACCCCTGGCATCCACCTCTCCCCCCCCGTCACCCTCCCCTCTCCTCAGGTGCTCGTGTGGCGACTGCAGCTTGATCACCTCACAGCCAATACACCATCAGCACATTCAGCACCAACAGCAGCGCAAGCACCCTCAGGATCCAAGCCACAGAAGCCACCCCTGGCACCCGCCGCACGAACGACATTCTCACACAGCCCCATCCTGTCCTTCCGTGCGGATTCGGGTCTCATCCGCTCCCTTGCGTGGCTGCCTACGGGACCCTTGCCACCTAAATTGTTGGAGGAAGGGTTGGAGGAGAAAGAGTTGGGATCTGAAGAGGAGGAGGAGGAGGAAGGGGAGGGGGCGGTGGATGAAGAAGAGGAGAGCACAGTGCTCATTGTGGGCGGCCAGTCGGGCATCTTGAAGTTCTGGGACCTCAGGTGAGGTGCGGTGCCGTGCGGTGCAGTGAGATGCAGTGAGGCGAGGCGCAGTCAATTGCTGGTGGTGCGGGGATGTGGGTGGCGGGGGAGCAATGGTGCACATCGTGTCATGCATATCAAGACTCCGTCGCTTTGCAAGTTGCAAGTTGCAACACCGCAGTCAACAACATGCAACTGTGTCACTCTTACGCTTACTGGAGTGCTTGTCTGCGTGTCCCCAACCTCTGTCATGTCACTGTGTGCATGCTGCCATGCTGCCATGCTGCCATGCTACCATGCCACCCGGCCACCATGCTACCAATCTATGCTGCCATCCCAGGGATGTGTTTCAGCCGGCATACGAGACCCCCACCATCTCCAGGCACGGGGTGCTGCAACTGCACTTCTGCACTCCCCTACGGTGAACCCCATTCCCATTGCGCGCCAGTTCTGCACCCAACGGGCCTGTCATTACCACCCATCTTATTGCCTATTGCACAAAAATCAGCTACCTACCTCTTTTGCTTGGTAATCAGCTAGCATGTGCTGACGAAGCCCCACTGTTCTTCCCTGATGCACGCACACGGTTATGAGCTGTGAGCCTGTGACATTCTGGCAGTGTTTCACATGCGAATGCAGTCGAAGGCCCACTGTTCCGGTGTGATTCACATCACACGCGCATGGCAAGCAATTGCTCTCATGACCGCACCTCTCTGTATCTTTCCTGCTTTTCTTAATCACCTGCTCTACGTTTCAGCTTCTTCTCACCGCAAGAGTCTTCTCGCTCTCAGCATGTTTCCTGTCCTCTCAGCATGTTTCCTGTCCTCTCAGCATGTTTCCTGTCCTCTCAGCATGTTTCCTGTCCTCTCAGCATGTTTCCTGTCCTCTCAGCATGTTTCCTGTCCTCTCAGCATGTTTCCTGTCCTCTCAGCATGTTTCCTGTCCTCTCAGCATGTTTCCTGTCCTCTCAGCATGTTTCCTGTCCTCTCAGCATGTTTCCTGTCCTCTCAGCATGTTTCCTGTCCTCTCAGCATGTTTCCTGTCCTCTCAGCATGTTTCCTGTCCTCTCAGCATGTTTCCTGTCCTCTCAGCATGTTTCCTGTCCTCTCAGCATGTTTCCTGTCCTCTCAGCATGTTTCCTGTCCTCTCAGCATGTTTCCTGTCCTCTCAGCATGTTTCCTGTCCTCTCAGCATGTTTCCTGTCCTCTCAGCATGTTTCCTGTCCTCTCAGCATGTTTCCTGTCCTCTCAGCATGTTTCCTGTCCTCTCAGCATGTTTCCTGTCCTCTCAGCATGTTTCCTGTCCTCTCAGCATGTTTCCTGTCCTCTCAGCATGTTTCCTGTCCTCTCAGCATGTTTCCTGTCCTCTCAGCATGTTTCCTGTCCTCTCAGCATGTTTCCTGTCCTCTCAGCATGTTTCCTGTCCTCTCAGCATGTTTCCTGTCCTCTCAGCATGTTTCCTGTCCTCTCAGCATGTTTCCTGTCCTCTCAGCATGTTTCCTGTCCTCTCAGCATGTTTCCTGTCCTCTCAGCATGTTTCCTGTCCTCTCAGCATGTTTCCTGTCCTCATTCTCCCAATGCCTCCCATTCCGCCATGGCAGGGCGCTGGTGATGGCCATGGAGGATGGGTCGCTGCGAGTCATCGCCATGCGCTCCTCGCTCTCCCACTGAGTTCTAGCCGCCTCTCAGCATTTCTTGCCTTTCTTGCCGTCCATGCTCTTCCAACACCTCATCTTGCAGGGCGCTGGTGATGGCCATGGAGGATGGGTCGCTGCGAGTGCTCGCCATGCGCTCCTCGCTCTCGCACCACCCGGCGCTGCCCTTCCCGCTCAACCAGCAGCAGCAGCAGCAGGGAAGGCAGGAGCACAAGGAGGAGAAGAATCGCTACAACCGGCGCTGGGTGGTGTCGACACTCTCCCTCAGCACCGCTGCAGTGTGGGGCGCCTCTGCCTCCGACGCCACAGGTACTTCTGCTGCTGCCATTAGCCGTCCAACATTTCTTTTCCTGCCTTCAGCCTCCCAAGTTGCAAGTGTTATCGCCCCCAGAAATCCTTTTTTTTTTTTTTTCCACGCTTACTTGGTTTGGCCTTTACCGCGTGAGGGACATGGGAATAAGTACGCCTTATTGTGGCCCCTCCCTGATTTTCACTCTGTCGCGCTGAATCCAGGATGTGTTGCATTCGGCGGGGCGGACGGATCAGTCCGATGCGTTCAGGTGTGTGTGTGGCCATCTGCTCCTGTGATGTCGGGCAGAAGTTTTGTTTCATTACTATAACGTCTACTTGCATCCCATTCCTGCGTTCTTCTAAGCACATTTTCCGTGCGTGGGGTTTCTCTGCGTGCTTTGACTTTGTGCGCTTTGCGCCTGTGGTTGCCTGCTGGGTATCACGGCAGGGAGCTGTGGTGTGGTGTCTGCTCTGCAAGCACCCAGCAACCACACCTCCTTGTCCACCTCTCCAGCGGAATGTGGTTGCTGGGTGCTTCCAGGCACCACATACACCACATACATCACATACACCACATACACCACATACACCACATACACCACATACACCACATACACCACATACACCACATACACCAGCCTGTGTTGCTCTGGTCCAATCAAACCTCTCTGCTGCTGTCCACCTCTCCCATACACCACACCTCCTTCTCCCTCCTTTCTCTCTCGGCATGCCGCACATGGGTGCTTCTCCACCATCTCATCTCCGTTCCCATCTGCTGTTGCCCCCTTCTCTTAACCCTCACCCTATCTTTCTTGCCCTCCCTCATTCGTCCACCTTCCCTCCTACCCACCTTCTGCCCTTCCCACCTCTACTCGTCCTCTATTTTTCTCACCTCCGTTCTTCCCTCCTCCATTTCCCCCTCACCAATATCCTCCCTCCACTGTCACCCTTCGTTCCTCTTCACAGCTAAGCAACAAGTTCCTCGCTAACCGCCATAGCCGGAGCAATGATGCCTGTGTTTTAGGCGTCTCAAAACACTCCTTTTTTCACGTGCCGGGAGCAATGATGCCTGTGTTTTAGGCGTCCCAAAACACTCCTTTTTTCACGTGCCGGGAGCAATGATGCCTGTGTTTTAGGCGTCTCAAAACACTCCTTTTTTCACGTGCCGGGAGCAATGATGCCTGTGTTTTAGGCGTCTCAAAACACTCCTTTTTTCACGTGCCGGGAGCAATGATGCCTGTGTTTTAGGCGTCTCAAAATCTCTAGGCGCCTTACAGATACCCCCCCTCTACTTTCTCCCTCTGCTCGTCTCGGCAGCTGAGCAACAACTTCCTTATTAACCGCCACAGCCGCAGTAAGCAGGCCGTCATTACAGTGGGGGGATTCAACCAGATCCTGCCGCCGCCCGCGCAATCTAGCACGGAAGCTGACACATCAGCGGATGAGTCATTCGAGCATCGGTTTGTCTTCTTCCGAGGTGGGTCCAGTGAAGAAATAGATGGGGAGGCAGGGCAGAAGGGGAAAGGGAAATTGAAGAAGGGACGGAGGGATGGAGGGGAGGAGGCGGAGGTGGAGGAAGAGGGTGGGCACACAGCAGAGTATGGTGGGGGAGTGGTGTGCGGCAATGCATTGGGATGCAAAGCGGTTGCAATGCACAGAGTGGCGTGGAATGCTAATCGAGGGTTTCAGCAGTGGCTGGCAAGTGGGGGTGCTAATGGGGTGCTCCGCTGTCAGCTGTTTCACCTGCCGTCGGATGGCTAAGGCCGTTGTGACGGTTGTTCCCGTGTTAACGGTTTATCCATGTAAGGCTGCTACAAACCATGGCATACGTTTTCTGGCAGGTGATTGCACTAGTCTTTTTTCATTCTTTGGGTTTCCTAACAGTAGTGGTTTGGCTAGTTGTTCTCGATCATCTTGTACAGATTAGGGAATTACGTTATGGTGTGATCCATGTTGCTTGGATTGTGTGGACTACGTTTTCTGAAATTCGCATGGTGCGATCGCTGGTAGCTGCGGCGATTGATGGTTGGGTCCTTCTTCGGCGGGAGAGCATTGTATTGGTGAGCTTTGAGTTCGTCCAATTATACAACTCCTTTTTTGCGCCGCGCTGTTGTGTGTGACTGCCACCGTAAGCGTGCTCTGTCAGGAACCACAAACACATCCCATCGTGAGGGGTGCTGCGAGTCGGGGCGGCGGGGGAAAATGTAAACTGGCGATTGCGACGGTTTTCACGAAGAACAACGACAAAGCTACCAGTTCTCCACGGCCACATGCAAAAGACTACCGACTCGCGATCGTATGTTACCACGTGGTAACGTGTACGTGCAAAGCACGAAAGCACACTGTTCTGGATGATGGCTCAAGACTAGCTAGAGTTTCCCGTGAATGCAGGAAGAATTGCGCCAGATGTGGACGTTCCTGAGATTTTCATTCCATATTGTCACAGTGTGGAAGAGGTTTTCCTGGTATTTGATATGCTAAACGACGATAATTCAAAATTGTGACAGTGAGCTTCAAGTTTGGGAAATTGTACGGGAAGTCACAATAATACCCATTCTTTCACGACTGGTCCCAGGGGAATCCCGAACAGTCACAGTACAGTAGATTGCTATCGCCCCAGAAAGCTATCACGTTTGATCACTCGATGAAACGAGGATAATTAATTTGAAACCACAAAAGAAACTGTAGAATTTTTGGGGAATCCCAACCTTCATTGCTTGTTACCTCGGAAAATTTCTAGCCCGACATTCAGGGGACAAGAAAAAAAAACCCTAAAGGATGGCACGTCCATTGGGAGGCATCAACCCTAAACACCGTGCGACAAGGTGTTTAGGGTTGATGCATCCCGAATTAAATCCCATCCGAATGGGTTTTAGTTTTTTTAGTCTTGGGAACAAAATAATACCCTTCGAGTTTCACCCATCTAAAGTGATATTTTAGGGTCATTATGCATCCATCGAACAAGTGGACAATCGAATAGAAACAAGAAGCCTCAAATGATGTTAACGAGTTACCGAGAGGGTGCGCGAAGCTATTTCGTCACACTGCGGACAAAACGGCGCGCGCGAGATAACTGTCCTTGAATCCCTACAGTGACTTGCGTAGTTTCAACTTTTAATGGTCGTTTCAACGAGTGACCAAACGTGATAGTTTTTCGGGGCGAGGTGTGACCATCCGCGATAGCACCGTGATCACCCGCGATAGCAATCTACTGTACTGTGACTGTTTGTGCTTCCCCTGTGACTAAACTTGATATAACGGGCATAATTGTGACTGCGCGTATAATTTCCCTTCAAGTTTCAGCCGTTGGACTTGCAGGCTACAGTGACGATGAAGACCATCTGCTGCCTAGGTTCACTACCTGTTCGATGTATTTGCTCCATGGCTATGACTGACGGTGGCTGGCTTTCGTTCTGACTCACAGCGCTTCTGCTATTCATTACAAGGCACAGATTACGGATGAGGTGAACGCGGTTTTTCTACCACAAAGCTGGACGCCCTAACTTTTGCTGTGCTGGTCGATCGGAAGTCCACCGTAGCCATTTTCTCGGCCATCCCCACTAACAAACGGTCTGCTTAGCAGATTAGCGTAAAAGCTAAATAGGGCCCGTCCGCTTTTGCGTTGACCGATCAACTCGTGTTTCCTTCGGTTGGTTGTGTTTCATTTCGAATATCATATCGCACTGCTGACTGACCAGCATGCGGTAACCCTAGTTTTCTGTAGCTGGGAGCAACCTTTCTCCCTCCCAGCTTGCGAGGACATCACCATCCTCTAGTACCCGTCGCTACTACGTCTTCCCGTGTCGACTGACTGCAACCCTTCTTACGCTTTACCTAAAGGATAGCCATGGCGTGGGAAGCAACTGCATCGCTCACCTCCAAGCTGTCCAATCAGGCTTCAGTCGCCTCAGCGGTTAATTTAGACTCCCGGCGCAAGCCGGCGACCGCTTCTCATTCACCGTCCTTACCCGATCAATGGAGCCAATCTGGTTCTGCGAGAATATCCGGCTCCTGTAGTCTGACGTCAACGGTCAAGTCTAATCGCAAATGGCGAATGTCGGCCGATCAGCAGTCGTTCCTAACGGGATCGTCTGACGGCTTTTTTTCGTCGCACGCGTGCCTGGCTCAGTCCGTTCAGACCGTTGCTCCTAACTCTAACAGTAGCTGTAGCACATTACCTTATTGCATTGATTCCCTAGACTCCCTCTCCGCTATTGGCGGCAACAGCAGTAGCAATTCCCCCTCGCCTAGCGTTAGGAGTAATTTGTCCCCACTATGTATTCCAACCTTAGGCCCAGTAGCCGGTTCGGAGTTACGTTCGGCAACAGGCTCGGCATCGAGCCCGTTGATGGTGGAATGCTTCGAGGTGGAGCGGTGCGAGGGTCTGGAGGGACACGTGTCGATCAGTGGTGCGAAGAACTCCGCTCTTGCCGTTCTCGCGGGGGCTATCTGCTCCTCCGAGCCTCTCGTTTTGCGTCGGGTGCCGGACCTTCATGACATCAGGCGCATGTTCCAGGTTCGGCCCGATAATATTCGTCCCTGCCTCCTACTCCTTCCTTCGAGCATTTAACCTGGTCATTCCGAAAAACCAAACCTTCTTTGTGTCGAGAGTTGCATTCCATGGTATTGGGGCCATGTCATTCTTCTCATGGCATTACTGCCGTGCCATTACTCCCGTGTCGTACTGCCATGTCAGTGCGGCCATACCGTTACTGCCGTGTTATTACTGCCGTGTCATTACTGCCATGTTCTTACTGCCGTGTCATCACACTGTCGTTTTACCCCTGCCGATACTAAACATCATGTTTTCCTACTTTATCCTCGTCGTATACCCGTCTGTGTGTTCACTCCCCTCGTCCGCTTGCGTTTTAATCTGCTACATCGGTCATCAGGTTCTTCAATCGGTCGGCGTGAAAATACAGCGAGGAGTGGACGGCCAGGATTCATCCGTGCTGGTCGACGCGTCCTGTCTCTCGTCCGTGGAGCCCTGCCCGGACGTGGTGCGGAAGCTTCGCGCCAGCTTCTTCGTGATTGGCGCGCTAGTGGGGAGGCAGGGGGAGGCGGTGGTGCCGCTCCCCGGCGGCTGCAACATCGGCGCGCGCCCCATCGACCTCCACGTGCGCGGTCTCGAGGCGCTGGGCGCGAAGGTCGATATCAGGTGAGCGCAATGAGTCACATTGATAATACCGATGACAAGGTGACTCCTTGAGTCGACTCAAAAGGCGCGCGCCCCATCGTCCTCCACGTGCGCGGCCTCGAGGCGCTGGGCGCAAAGGTCGATATCAGGTGCGCGCAATGAGTCACATTGATATTGCCGGTGACATACGGGTGACGATAGGCGTTCCGGTGCTGTTATTAGACGTTATTGAACGTGTTTATTGATCGTGTTCATTATGCGCGCCCAAACCTAAGTCAGTCTTATCGACTGTCACAGCATTTTACGCCTTGAGTTATGGGCAGCGTAGCGGTCCAAAATACTTCTTATGAGAAGTCTCGAAAGTATTTTGGGCAACGTCGCATTACCATGACCTCGAAGCACGTCGGCTTTGCCTCCCTCGTCAACTCCCGCCCCCCCTGCCCCTCTCAAAATCTTCTCACCACAACCCCTCACCTCATCTCCCTCACTCTTTTCCTCTTTGCCATGTAATCCCCGCACTCCTCATCCCTCCCCCTATCCTCCCTTCTGTACCCCTTCTCCACACCCTTTCTCCGCCTCTCTCCCCCACTTTCCCCCCATTCACGCTGCATGCGCGCAGGCAGGGGCGCGTGCACGTGCAGACGTTGGACGGCGGGCGGCTCAAGGGGGGGAGCTTCTACCTCGACTTCCCCTCCGTCGGCGCCACGGAGACGCTCATGATGGCCGCGTCGCTCGCGGACGGCGAAACCACTCTCTCCAATGTCGCGCAGGTGAGCTCAGGGGGGAAGAGGGGGGGGAGGGAATAGGTGAGGCGATACGAAGCTAGCTGTTGCGGACCTGGCCTGGCGGATTTCCCTCAGCCAGTAATTCTCACACCCCCTTCTCTCCGCCCGTCTGTTCCCCCCGCCCACCAGGAACCGGAAGTGGTGGATCTGGCGGATTTCCTCATCTCGTGTGGCGCGCAGATCAGAGGCGCGGGCACCAACACGATCGTTATCAAGGGCGTGCCCCGCCTGGGGCCCGCCGAGTTCACCATCATTCCGGACCGTATCGAGGCGGGAACCTTCCTGGCAGCTGCGGCCATCACGCGGTCGGTGGTGTCGCTGTCGCCGGTGATCCCGCGGCATCTGACGGCCGTGATCAGCAAGCTCCGAGCCATGGGGTGCCGCGTGCAGCAGACCAAGATCGGCACTCTCAATGTATGGCTGGTACAGTGTGGCTGTGTGGTACAGTAGGTACAGGTCTGCGAGGCAGGTTCGAGGCGTGTGTAGAATTGTGTCAGGTGTAAAGTATGGAACTTTTTGTGCAATAAGAACGGGTGTAAGAAGATGTGGTGGTGAGTTTGGCGTTGTTCACTCTCTAGTTTCCACTCTCGTTCGTCCCCCTCTCTCTTCCTTCCAAGCAGATATCGCCAGGCATATGGCCGCTGAGAGCAACGGACGTGACAACGCTGCCGTATCCGGGCTTCCCAACGGACATGCAGCCGCAGCTCATGGCGGCGCTCACCACTGCCAGCGGGCAGAGCGTCATCCGGGAGACAGTGTTTGAGTCGCGGATGAGACATGGTGAGTGAGGCGAACAGCCTTGGCGCTTTGTTGTGTGCTGCCGAGCTGCTGATGGGTTAGTAGAGTGCGGTGCCCTTGCTCCCCTGTCTCCCATTTCCCTGCTCCTTGGACTGTATGGAGATTTTTTTTGTGTCCCTTTTTTTGTGTCATGATGATTTAATTGTTGGATTTTCTTGTGTTCGTGTGGCATGGTGCCTGCGGTATGCATGTGTTGGGTGGGTTTGCGCATGTTAATCCATGCCATGAATGGGTATCATTGCATGCTGTATGGTGGCTGGCAACGTGTGTGTTGTGCCATGGCATGTTATCATATCATGCGTGTATCGGGCAGTGGAGGAGCTGCAGAAGATGGGCGCAAAGATCAAGATCACGGGCAACACGGCCATCATCAGCGGCAGGGACCAGGGCAGCCAGCTGTACGGGGCCCCCGTGGCAGCTACTGATTTGCGGGCGGGAGCAGCGCTGGTGCTGGCGGGGATGGCAGCGGAGGGGCGCACGCACATAGAGGGCGTGGCGCACATTGACAGGGGGTATGAGCGCCTGGATAGCAAGCTGCGAGGGCTGGGAGCTAGGATTCAGCGCCTGCCTTGCCTCCCTGCCGAACTCACATTGTGAGGGGGTTGGTGGAAGAGGGACGTGGGCTAGCATTCAGCGCATGCCTTGCTCCCTGCCGAATTCACGTTGTGAGGGGGTTGGTGGAAGATGAAAACAGGTAGGGCATCGAGGATTTTTTTGGAGGAAGGGTTGAGTATCAACGGGGACCAGTGGGTTGTGGTTCGTAGGGTTTGTTAGGTAGCACTTGAGATGCTGTAGGTTTTTTTTAAGAAACTATTGTAGTAGGTAAGAGTTTCATATGCCAGGCAAGAAGTGTAGAAGGTAGCTGCTGCTGTTACAGTCATGAGAAAAGCTGGGTTGGGTAATAACTGGTATGTGTGCTCTTTAGGAGGTCATGCATGTGTACCGTAGGTTCTGTGTACTGCAGTGCAGTGAATCTCTCAATCATTACACTTACCGTGTAACACTAACTCACCAAAAAATTACCCGAGCAAAGTGTAGATCCAAAATTTCACCCTTGTAATCAGTATAGAAGGGTAAATTACACTGCAAATTTGAGCCCTGCCACCAGGCCCCTAGATTGGTTTTGGTGTACCTGTAGGCTGAAAGATCAGGTACCCTGCAAGCAGAAGGAGAGGGACCAACCGTACTCTCAGCTAGGGTAGGTGCCCCACAGGCTCATGAAGGAAAAAATGAACTTTCAGCAGACCTACACAGTAGGTTGTGTGCATAACTCCATTCAAGCTACATATGGGAATCAAATGCTATACCCAACATAGTAGCTTCACATGCCCTGAGCCTTGTGACGCTTTCTTCCAGCTGAACCCGCCGCTGCTGATCAGCCACCTTCAGAGCTGCGAGCTTGGAAGCACTTCCAGCCTGAATCACCCCCCAAATTGCAGCATCAGTATCATCTACAAGAGCGTCTACCAGAGACATCCGGATCTCCATTGGGATCACATCGCACAGCCGCTTGTGCACCACCTTCGCATAGGAGAACACGTTGATCTGCAGATCCCTTGCCGCCTGATCATCATTGCTGATCAAGTCAGCTAATGAAGCAGTGTTGGAGCTGAAACCGTCAATGCTGGGGGAGTCGTCATGGTATCTATCTGCTTTGTACTTCGCAATCTTCTCATGTATTTTTGAAACGGTATCCATGTAGTAGTGATTCAGCGTGAAGATCACCCGCCTCTCCTTCAACAAAAGGTTCTTCGTCATCTGAATTGATGAATCCTTGGCCTTCTTCAAGGCAATGAGTGCTTGCAGCTGAGCAGCATTCTCCAGGTTAGGATACCCCGAGCAAGTCTTCGTAATCACGGCTTTCTGAACCTCTGCTGCATAGGAAAAGCAGTCCTCCACCAGCATCAAAGATGGCCCTTCAATGCTGTCGATCAACTCTTGCACCAGTTGCCTCAGCACAGCTTGATCCAGCATATTCGGCAGCGAAATTCCAGCAACCTCTTTCAGGGCATCTTTGCATCTCTCCGTGTATTTCTTCCCAAGAAAGTCGGGAAGAATTTTCCGCATCTGAGCCTCGTATTCGTTGAATTTCTCGTTCAGCCTTGCAGCATAGTGCATGGAGATGTCGCCATGAAGCTGACCATATCTTCCACCAATGAGGCCAGTCATAAAGTCTCGCCTCCTTTGAATTGTGGAAGAGATCATCGCCAGTGCAGCACCATCCGAATTGGCAGCCAATGGAATTTTCTGCAATTCATCTTCCTTGGCAATCAGTGTCTTCGCGAGAGCTGGAATCCCTCGAGAATCGGTCTCAATTCTGCTCAACTCTGGATGGCGATCAAAGAAGTCCGTTTCTGCAAGTCGAGCAGCAGCGTGAGAAGCATCAGCGTCAGTCTTGTTCTTGACACACACGTAGCCCAGCCCAATCCGCACCGAGTTGCCCTGGATTTTCTCATAGAGGCCATCAGGAGCCCTGTCCACCTTGGTGACGACAGCCAGGGTACGATCTCCGTCCTGGTCAACCTCTTGAGACATTACAATGGATTCGCATGTGGAAAAGTCAACTTCAGCTGCAAGGACGTTGAGAATGACGCTCTCCTCCGGAGTGATGTACTGCATGATCATTTGCTTGACTTGATTGTAGATGTCCTTGGGCTGATCCTCGACAGGAACTCGAGTGATTCCAGGCAGATCCACCAGTGTCAAGTCAGGCAGTCCAGATCTTTTCACCTGCAGAGTGATCGGACGATCCATAACGCCTTTTCTGTTCCCAGCTAAGGCCACAGTGGCCTTAGAGATCTCCTCTTGAATGCTTTCTTCATCAGGAAGGACTTTGAAGATCTTTCCAGAACCTGGACTGTTGTACTCAATTGTGATCTTTCCATCTTTGTTTGTGCATGACTGGAGCCTCAGAATCAGCGGCACTCGCGTGACGATCCAATTCCCTCTGGGTAAGCTGATTCCTGACAGGTTCTCCAAAACGGATGACTTGCCGCTGGATTGGTCACCAACGCAACGATAGTCGGAAGTTCGATGCCCTCCTCCTTCAGGCCCAGAATCCGAAGCTTGTCAATGGCATCAAGCATCGGACGGACGTTTTCGTTGAAGGACGAGATGAGCGGCGCCGAGACGAGACTCTGCTGAGTACCTGAACGGAATCGCAAAGATAAGAATGACGTCAGCACTATCGTAAAAGGAATATAACTTGTAAACGTCTACAACCGTTATACTTCACGAGATTGATTTTCCTGAACAAGCAAACGTACCAGACTCCAGAGGAGACAATGACGCACGGCAAACGAGTCCAGACGGCGCCTGTCGCGATTCACGATGGGAAAACGTCTCATGACTGAGGCGTCTGAGAGATATCGAGCATGGCTTCGCAGCTTTCACGCCTGGCAGACGCAGTCGAACTGAGTTGGTGCGTGTCCAAAAAGGTGTGAAAAACTCGAT
This sequence comes from Closterium sp. Naga37s-1, assembly GCA_947471745.1. Lineage (NCBI taxonomy): Eukaryota > Viridiplantae > Streptophyta > Zygnematophyceae > Desmidiales > Closteriaceae > Closterium > Closterium sp. Naga37s-1. Next base: position 1,623,667 of record CANJKZ010000118.1, on the reverse strand, counting down.
TCGGTTAATGCTCTGAGAGCAGCACCCTTGAGCGAGGCGTGAAGCACCGGAAAGATGCATCAGTCCGCACTGAGACCGAAGGAGGGCCATGGAGCTGTCTAACAGACTCGACAGTGCTCGCGACGAATCGTCGAATGGGACGAAGGCTGTGAGAGTGGACGAAAGGAAGCCTCGGTGGAGTTATGATATGGTGTCGGGAGGATTTCAAGTGAAGCTTTAGTACAGGGTTTGGCTGTGCTTGCCGCAAGACTCTGTTGGCAGCAATCATTAGACGGCTGCAGACAAAGCAAAACATCGTGACGTTTCGTCTTCGTGGTTGCTGGCGGTTTGGGCTTTCTGAGTGAGCGCAACTGCATGCATCCATGGATTGAGCCAAACGAGATCAGTTGCGGTGCGTTGAGCAGAACGAAAACAGCTTCTGTGCGGCAACGGCATGGACGGAAGGCAAGGGGAAAACTACACGGGACAGAGCAGCATCATCAGATGACGAACGGAAACCGTCAATTCCGAGGTTTGCTTGGCCTGGGTGCAGCTCTATCTCAATTCCAAATTTCTGGGTAGTTTTGCAATAGTCAGCACATCATGATTTCTCTACACCAGGTTTCATGAACGTTTATGGTTTGTGAAGGAAAAGCATGATACAAGTTGCGACGATGTCGCAAATCATCTGCCTCCTGCATGCCAGAAGCATGGTTGCCACATTCAGGCTTGGCAACGATCGATTCGGCGCCTCGCTGCCAGAGGAACGCTCGTAGGCCCTTTTGTCACGTCGAAATCTTTAGGCCGTCGGTTTTCAGGCAAAGAGATCATTGCTGCCTCGCGATCCATTTAGGGACAATGGGCAGTAGGTTCATTTCTACTATTTGCTCGAACGGACGGCGTAAGTTAGTCTGGCCGCATTTCGGTCCTTCGCCGCGAATCTCGTCTGGAGCACCGTTCCTGCGGCCAGACGAGATCCTTAGGTCGTATAACGTCGCACTCTTTTCAGACGACACAGATGCCCAGCTACGAAACACGCAACGCGTCCTCGCAGCCGAACCGGGAGATTCCATTCGCAAAGGACCGTTGGGGATTCATGATTTCAATCAGGCGAGACTACAGACACGGGTATTCTCATTAGAGTCTGCTCGGTTGGCATCACGGCCGACTGTGATGGCCCCACAGGTGTCGCCATTACTGCCACCACAACCGATAGTTTCTCGACAGCTGTCAGCGTCATCACCACAACCTACATCGCCGGTGGTCGTGCCGTCATCGTCTCATGCACCAGAAGCAACGGAAGGGGAGCTGAGTGAGAATGATTTTCACCAGCTCGCAGACGAAGCCCTGCACTGGCTCCATGAGAAATTTGATGTATGCACCGCGATGTTCACACTCACATGCTCTGACACCTAATTCTGAAATTTGCATGAGCTCCTGGACATTACCCATTTAGCTGCTCTTTCCCTTCACAAATCTGGGCTTTTTTATGATTAGCCATGTGAGGATTGACAAGAGCTCCGTCCCCTATCGTTTCAGCGTTTCTGCCAAGGTTCTCTCTTGCTGCTGTCTGGCGGTTTTGCAGGCTCTAGGTGATGAGGTGGACATTGAAGGATTCGATGTTGACCTGTCAGTAAGTGTCTTTCGACATGCGGTTTAAGCTTGAAACTCCCACTTACAGTCTTTGACTAGCAACATGTCATTATCTTCGTCTCCATTTTTCTGTTTAACAACCCCTGGCACCTGAAGTTCGAATCACTACTGGGTCGCTTCCCCAAGCAGTTATTGAGAAATACCCCGCATTGTTTTTAAAAAAATGCTGCTTGTACTTATTTTTACACAGCAAGGAGTTTTGACGCTTCGTCTCGGACAACACGGAATCTTTGTGATCAACAAGCAAGCTCCAAACAGGCAAATTTGGTTTTCGTCCCCACAAAGGTATTTCTCTAGTAGTAACGTAGTATTTATCCTTATCATTATGCCATGCCACCACCATCACAGGTTTATTGTGGGCTGCCTTGACTATAGCTGTATGTTCTTCTCGTGAACCGTGCACAACATACCCTTTGCTCGTGTACATATTGGCTGAAGGCGAAGATGGTTGTCGGTGCTGAATGTATTCGCAGACATGGGCACATTTCACTGCTTCTGTTTTAACAGGTACTCATGCTTCATCCACTGCTTGCCTCCTCTTGCTCTTCCCTGCAGTGGTCCAGCACGCTTTGACTGGTTACCAGGCCAGGGTTGGGTGTACCGTCGCACAGGAACAGAGCTCATGTCTCTCTTGCAGGCGGAGTTAAGCACATGCTTAGGCGCTGGAGCTGTGCCGTCCCTGGCCCTACACCGTCCCATATAGCGTCCATGCATGCGAGGTATATTTCTTCTGGGACAGTCAACCCCAGGTTTCCAAATGATGTAGAGGAACTTCTTTTCAAGGTTTTGTGGGGGAGAGGAAGGTTGAGTTGAGGGCACCCCTAATTCTGAAGCTACAATTGGAGGCAGAACACTGTGGAACCTGGACCAAGGCTGTGAGTTTAAAGGAGCCAATGAGAGTGTGGACAAAGATAGATATAGGCATTAAAAGGGCTTGTTAGTATACGATATAATCAAATGGCAGGCAGGGTCTTTTTCAAAAAAGGAGAACATGGTCTGCCATTCCTGGATCTGCTGTACCCTCCTGTCTAACTCCCTCCTCAGCTGGTCTGCGCTCCCTCTTTTTCCACCTCCTGCCGTCCCTTCCCCCGCTTCACCCTGCAAATCTCCTTCCCTTTCCCGCTCTGCTCTCTCCAGCTTCCCTCCCCACTCCCCCTCTCGCTCCGCTTTGTCCTTCCATCGCTTCCATCTGGGCCTCCATCCTCCCCTCCCTCCCTCTTCCTGTCTCTCCCTCCCTTCCTTCCATTTCCGGTCCGTTGTTTTTCCACTTGTCGTCTGACTACCTTCTCCTGCCATTTCACCCCATCTGTCTTTCACCACTCCCTTTCCTCGTCCCTTCCTTCTTCCCTGCACACATTTTCCCCTCCTTGTCAGTTTTTCCTAACCTCTTCCGTCCCTCCCCCACTCCACCTCTTTCTTATTTTCCTCGTCTACCCCATCCCACCCACCCTTCCCCTCATCCTTCCCCCATCGCCCTCTATTCTTGTCCTTTATACAGTAGTTGCCCCTTTGTCCACCACCACAACCCTTTGTTTCCCTCCTTTTCCACTGCCTTGGCCCTCCTTCCGTCACTCGTATCGTTTCACCCTTTCCTCTGCTCGTCCGTTCTCCTTTCACACCCCCATTTGCCTGCGTTCACCCCATCCCAAATTTTTCTAATTGCTCCCTACATGCCTCTCACCCCTCAGTCCCGTCTTTCATGCCTGACATCCCATCCCCCACTGGCTTTCCCTCTTAGCTTCCTCTCCTTTCCTAAGTTGGGAAACCAGACAGTTTAGGTACTGCTTGGAGGAGGCATGTGATACCCACACAACAGGTGGTGGATGAGAAACTACCATAAAGGTGAAATGAGAAGGGTGGTTGGTGGAACACATTCAAGAAATAGGAGGAACAGGGAGTCTGTAGAAACAGTATGTAGTGGCAGGTTTAGCACTTGAGCAGTACAGCTTTTATCCACTATGTGCAGGAGGATAGGTACTGGTCATGGTAGACTGGACAATGAAATATCCATGTTAGTTTCCTAGCTAAGCAGGGCAATATTCTCATCTAGCAAGAATCCTAGCCCAGAAAGAACCCACCCTTATTATCCAGCAGATGTTTCATTTCCACCAAATCAGATGGTACCCAGGAAAGACTATTCCACCACTAAGCTCAACTAGCAAGCATAATACAGGATCAACAAATCATTATCTAGCTCTCTTTGCACAAGACGGGCATTTGTAGTCCTTGATATGCTCTGCCTTGGCTGGTGTAATTTTCACACACTTCCCATGGTACCTGCAGAAACACAATGTTGATTGGGATAACTCAGATTGTGAAGAAGGGGGTCAGAATTGTAACGAAAACAAAGTAGAACGCACCATTTATCACAATGGTCGCAACCAATCCAGAACTCGTTTGCCCCATAAAGCCCGCCGCAAATGCCACAAAGCGTTTCCCCATGCTCCTCCTCGTCATCCTCCTCTTCCTCTGGAGTTTCTTGTTTCGCCTTTGATTGTTTAGTCTGCACCTCACCACTCCGCTGAAAATGTGAATACAAACCGTCAGCACACAAGAAATGTTTGGAACCCTAAAACAGCACATTGAGGGGAAATGCTATCACCAGGTGAAACTTACCGCCTTGCCAGAGCTCTTCGCCTTGTTCGACCCGCTGTTGTTGGCTGCTGCTTTTTCAACCGCCTGCTTTTTGCCCGTTACTATATCAAATAGTGTGGGCAAGTCATTGATAAGGTTAAACAACCGCTTCCTGCATCAGCACACCCAAAATAAATTTAGTTTTTAGGCAGAAAAAATGTAGATCTAGATTGAAGAGAAAGTCATCGTACCGCTCATTTTTATCGAATCGAGCTCCGTAGTAAAATGCTACTGCGAGGAGCCATGCGTCGCTGTGTACAGCAACCAAGGCTAGCCAGTCTTTCTTCTGCATTCCATCTCTTGCAAAATTTATTCCAAGTGCGGGCTCTGGTAATTCCGGTGGCACTTCCTCTGCTGGTAGATTGACCTCCCAAGCCTCCTCTGGGTAACCATACAAACATAGATTCTCCTTTTCTGCGAGAAGAGAAGCGACGAATAAGAAAGGGGTCGAACTACAGAGCCATCTAAATGCAAATTATCGTCGTCAATTTTTTATGAGAGCGCCTCGGAAGACAAACCTGGATCACACTGTCGATAAAAATCTTCCACATCTGCACTCACACGGAGGACGACGAAATGGTGTTAACCTCGAAAAGCATATATTAGGTTCGCGACGAGAGGAAAACAAAATCTAAGAAATAGGGACTGCGTACCAGTTGTCAAAGCCTTTAACATGCCCTTTCGTCGGCCACTGAAGTCCTTGAAAACGTCTTCTACGGTTTTTGGATTGGCCGCCATGGTTCCCCCCCCTTCCATCAACCAGTCCTACTGAAAAGGGGATCAGCCAAGCGCCGCCAACTATGGATGTGCACTTACAAAAGCACCCTAATTTAGAACCTCTATCCTTGTCGATAAGGGGAATTGCCAGAGGGGCGCAGACATATCCCGTACTTGGAACAAACCCTTCCAGGCAGAAATAACAAAGGAAGAGTGTGAGATGCAGTTTTCACCCTGAACGGCTCTTGAACAATAGATGGAACCACTGCGAACCCGCGTCTCGATTTGTGGAGGAAGGAGGTGTTGGAGACGGACTCAACCACAATCCTCCGTCGCCCAATCAGAAATTGCGACCACAGACGAACACTTCTGCGAAAACGATTTGCGTCACCGATTTTTGAAAAGAGAAACTCCCTATATTTCTTCATTCGTTTTATCACATAAGTTTATGAATCTACAGTGAAACTCTATAAGCATTTTGGTCCAGCTAGAATAACCCTCGAGAACCACCAACCAATGGATCCCAACCATTTAGATCCAACGGCCATTTTCGGAATGGTGAAGCTAGAGCTGCAAAGGTGGAGATGCTGATGTGGACGGATCAGAACTTCACCGGCTCGACGGAAGACTAAACGGTGGCGGGTAGCAAAGGGAATCACGAGCGTGGCAACATGTGGTCTGGCCGTCTACTCCGTCCCCTTGTCGTCCCTCCCATTCATGGCCCAACGCCCTCCCCGCAACGACTAATCCAATTCCACTTGTGGTTGGTTTGGTTGGTCAATCAAGAGAAACTCTGGCAAATGGGTCAAACGGGAAATCATTATCAGTGCTGCATTATATTCCAGAACAGATTAGCGTTCTAGAAGTCCGTCCAATCATCCATCCGCATTCCACCATTGCGCTGGTTCGTAGTTATCGCCTGCTCATGACTCCAGTCAATTTCGAAGGCGGAAGAGTCTCTCTGGTGTAGTTCGATTTCCTATCGAGCCTTCCATCGATCTATATCTTGGAATGGAAGGAGTGAAAGATGAGGGTAGTGCAAAAACAATGCCAGATAGCGGAGAGTCGGATTCAGCAAAGCAGCAGATAAAGGAGCAGTTTGACGAAACAGGGGTTTCAGGAGAGCCTCAATCAGAGGATGATGCTGATATTGAACAGATTCTAGAAGAGCTGCTCCCAAGAACTACATCCGCTCCTCCTCAACTGGCAGAATTGCAGGTTGGCAAGTCGTTGAGAGCTGTCAATATGATATATTTAAATTTGCCTTTGCAAGACTTCACACTTTCTTTGTCGTGTATGTCAGAGGGAGAAGTGGTTCCTGACCGTGCAAAGTACACGTTTTGCGGTTACGATCGTCCTGATGCGTATCATTGAAATCTGCAGAAAGTTTATGGCATCGCTCCGGACACAGGAGCATTCGCTGGTAGCGCCGAGGGTGACGTTGCTGTCAAGCCTTTCGAAGGTACCTTTCGAGGGTTACATTTCTGAAGATTACGTCCCTGAAGGTTGCGTCCCTGAAGGACGTCCCTGTTAACTGACTAACACACCTTGTGTCTGATGTGTCCTGCTCATCAGTTTACGTTCTTTCGTGTAAGGTTCGAACATGTAGGATTACGTTGGCTCCGTCTACAAGTCAGAATGCAGACACGATTGGTGACATGGTGTGACGAACGAGGTTCACCATTGAAGAGGGTAGTGTGATTCTTCACGCGCTCATTACCTCTTTCCTCCTTTGTACTTGGTCGTCACGCATCGTTTCCACTCTCCTGTCTTGGCAGACATCCGAAGAGACGAAGACTACGAGGAGTTCTACAAGGTGTATTCCGGAGTGACGAAGCTCCCACCTCCCGTGGAAAACCTCCAGCTGTACACCGATTCGCCTAAATTCGCTGCAAGAGAAGGCGAGATGGGCCCCGACGGTGGTTTCTTTGGCGGTCTGGCACTAGACGACAGCAAGCTGAGGGAAAGCATGGAAGAGATGAGGAGGCAGGACGCGGAGAGGGTACAGGCAGAGGGCGGGAGCGCCAATGGAGGGGCGACGCCTGGTAGCGGCGGGACGGACGAGGAGGCCTTTCTGGAGGAGATGCAGCGGCAGGTGGCCCAGCAGCAGGCGCTACAAGAACGGGAGCTGTCACGGAAGGCTCTGGCTGATAAGAGACCAGGTCCAGACGCCTCTGGAGCCAATGGTTTGGCGACGGCTTTTCAGGGGCTCGGTGTAGGAGGATCCACACCCGTTGTTAGAGACGCGAGTGCCAGTAACGGGGCTGCTGATAGCGGATCAGGACAAGGCAAAGCAGAGCCCCAGCAGCACGTGAGCAGCCCTTCTGAAAGTCATGGCAGCAAGGGGAGTCCAGTCGTCGTAGGGACGGCTAATGTAGGGGGGTTCATGGGAGGGATGGGTGGCATGTCTGCTCTTGGTCCCTCTGCCGCTGCAGGGATCTCTTCTCTTGCAGGCGCCGTTGGAGGCCCTGGTGGTATACCACCCGCTCTTGCTGCGAGTCTGCTGGGTGGATCTGTGGGCTTAGATCCGTTCACAACAGCCGCGCTGCTACAAGCCATGGGAGCAGGCTCAGGGGCGTCTGGTGCGAGCTTAGAGGAGCTTCTGGCAGCCGTGGGTGCAGGGGGAGGGGTAGGAGCCGCGGCAGGACTGGCAGGCGCTGGTCTCGCAGGAGCAAATGCAGCAGCTGGACCGCCTGGCGGAATGGGCTTGTCAGCTGCAGCCGCAGCCTTTGCTGCCCCCATGCAAAACAAAGACAGGGCAGGGGAGGCAGGGAAAGGCGCGGCAGCGGACGCCAGCGCGAAAAAGGCAGGATCAAGCGCCGCTGGACCAGCAGCTTCCCCCACAGGAGCTCCTGCTGCTGCTGCAAGCTCCCCTGCTCTGGCTGGAGCTGCAGGAGGGGTACTGCCAGGACTTGGTTCACCAGGGCTGGGAAGTCAGGGCGCTGGGATTCTGGGTCTGGACGCCCTTCTTGCTCAAGGCGGGGCGGGACTTCTTCCAGGCATGCTGCCAGGTGCAGCAGGCATCGCCCCCTCGAATCTGCATCTGTACGAGCAGCTGCTGAGGGCCAGAGCAGGCGCGCCTGGTGTGGACTTATATGGCGGGATGGGAGGCATGGCGGCAGCGGCTGCAGCAGCGGCAGGGGGTGCTGGGCCAAGAGGGGGATTTGGCATGGGCATGGGGCTTGACGGGTTTGGGCTTGGCGGGCTTGGCGCGCCTATGGATGCGTTTTCAGCAGCTGCTGCCCTGCAGGCTGCGAGGATGTTCCCTGGGGCGAACCCTGCGGATATGCTCTCTGCCATGGGTGGGCTCCAACAGCAGCAGCAGCCGCAGCAGTTGCAGCCGCAGCAAGTAGGGGCGGGGCAGGGGGAGGAGGATTCGAAGGATAAGGCAGGGAAGAATCAACCACAAGGGGTGGCAGCAGGATCGGATGTGGATATGTCCTCGCTGCTTCAGGCACAGCAGGTATGAGACCAGCTGCTGGGTTGAAAGACTTGCTTTGATAAACTTCCCTCGAGCGCCCACTGATCATGCATGTACTTTTCCCTTATACCATACTACAACCTTACGTCAATCGCATGTCTTCTTTCTTCCCTTCTGCTCTCTAAACCCCACTACTGACTGTCTCCCTCCAGATGGCCATGCTTCAGGCGCAGGCGCAGCGGCTGCAGGCGCTGCAGCAGCAGGTGGAGGAGGATCTGCTCATGCGGCAGCAGCGCCAGCAGCAGCAGCAGCTGCTCTTCCAGCAGCAAGCCTTCCTGCAGGAGCAGCAGCAGCAGCTTCTAGGCCAAGCCGCCAACCTCCCCATCGGCGCAGCAGCGGCCGCCGCCGCCGCTCAGATGCTCCGAGGCGGCGCACCAGGCATGGATCTCTTCGCTCTCAACCCAGGCCTGGCTGGCATGGCGGGAGGGTTCGGGTTCCCCCCTGCCACAGGCGCAGCAGGCAGTGGCAGCAGCAGCACCCCGTCTGGCCTGTGCAAGTTCTTTTCTCAGAGCGGGTACTGTGCTCGGGGAGAGTCCTGCCCGTTCCTGCATTCGATGGGAGGAATGGGGCTGGGAGCTGGAGGAGTAGGAGCAGGATCTATGGGAGGAGCAGCAGGGGGCGGAGCAGGCATTGCTGGTAGTGCACCGCAGGGTGTAACGTCCCAGGCTGGTTACCGCGTAGGGGCGGCTCCCTATGTGTCTCCTGACAGGGGCCCGCGTGCAGGCGGGGGCAGAGGAACCCCTCCTGGGTTTGCAGGCGGCAGTGCAGGGGCGGCACGGGGGGTGGGAGGTGGGGCCAGCGGGGCCCCCGGAATGCTGGGCCCTGGTGGAGGTGGCATGCGGAACAGAATGGACGGGGCGAGCGGGGCGAGTGGGGCGAATGGGCTGATGGGTCCTGGGCCTGGAGCGGGGTTGGGTGGAGGAGAGATGGGGGGTGGTTCGCCTCCAGTGGGGGCTTATTCTGGGGCTGGAGGGTTGACGGGGGGCTATGGGGTGGGAGGGATGGGGATGGGGCTGGGATCAGCGCAGCATTCAAAGTACTCGTCGCTGGATGAGGTGGAAGGGCAGATGGCCGTAATTGCCAAGGACCAGCATGGATGCAGGTGGGTCAAGTCTTCTAGCTCCCTCTTGCCCTTCTTGTCCTCCCTCCACTCCTGCATCCCCTCGCCCAAATCTTTCTGCAGCGCAAGTGTAACGAGGCCTCTCAAGAGGAAATAGCACGTTCCTTCAAGGAAATTGGTCCGCACATGGTGGACTAACCAATTCCGCTCAATCCCTATTGCCCATCGGTCACAGGTTCCTGCAGCGCAAATTCGATGAAGGTACTTCAGAGGAGGTGGCGCGCATATTCGTGGAGATCAAGCCGCACATGGTGGAGCTCATGACGGACCCGTTTGGCAACTACCTGGTGCAGAAGGCTCTGGAGGTGTGCAGTGAGGTGCAGAGGGAGGAGATCCTCGCCATGGCCACGGAGAACCAGACAGACCTCGTCAGCATCTCCCTCAACATGCACGGGTGAGGGAGGGCGTCGGGAGTGAGGTAGTGAGTGTGGCTGATGAGGTGATGCCAGCCGAAGGGGCAGTGCCAAATGGGACCTCGTCAGCGTATTCCCGTTTTCCCGGCACCACCTTCGTTTCACACTTATTGACCCAACAGCTGGGCGTGGGCAGTGCATTTGCTGATGCCCCAATCTCCCGTTCCCGCATTTTCTATCCCATGCCAGCGAACAGCACGCGCTCGGTGCAGAAGCTGATCCAGACGGTGACGGCCCCCCAGGCGGTGCAGCGGCTTTTGATACGTCTCAAAAGCCGAATACAGATGTGACTCCCTTTCATCCCCCCCTTCATCTTTTCTGTCCCATGCCATCAGCACACGCTCGGTGCAGAAGCTGATAGAGACGGTGACGAACCCCCAGGCGGTGGAGCGGCTGACAGCCAGCCTGGCGGGCGGCGTGGTGACGCTGATCAAGGACCTCAACGGCAACCACGTCGTGCAGCGCTGCCTGCAGCGCCTCTCTGCACAGCAGAACGAGGTGAGCAGGGAAAGAGAGGAGGATTCAAGGTGGTAGCACAGGGAGAGAGGGTGTAACAGTTTGGTTTGGGTGTGTTGACGCTGATCAAGAACCTCAACGGCAGCCACGTGGTGTTGCAATGCCCTATTCCTCCCCCCCCGCCATCCCTTCGCCGCTTGGTTCATTTTCAAACGTGGCCCGTCTTTCGCTGCGTAGATACATCTGCATCGCCTAAAAACTCCCCACCTTCCCCTCGTTCGGCCCCCACAACCCGGCACACCCCCCTCAGTTCATCTTCAACGCGGCCGTCTCTCACTGTGTGGAGATAGCATCGCACCGCCACGGCTGCTGTGTGCTGCAGCGCTGCATTGACTTCTCACAGGGCCAGCAGAAGAACCGCATCCTTGCTGAGGTCGCCTCCAACGCCCTCGTGCTCTCTCAAGACCCCTTCGGGTGCGTTCATCCTCTTAGCAGACAATCTACTGAGTGAATCCCCTTCGTACACAACTGTCTGTCGCCATGTTTTTTTGCTGCCAATTGTTGCAACCGCCGGGTGTTGATAATCAAGACTCGTGTACATAATAAGCTCGAGAACGTTGGATAATCACATACGCTTCACAGCCCTCCTCTCACTGTATCACTTGCACCACCCCTCTTGCCTTGCCCTCCCCCTCTCCGCTTCCTCTCACCTACCCCTCCCCTACCCCTCCCCTTGCCCCATTTCCCTCCTTTCCTGTCCGCCACCCTGTCACCCCCTCCCCCCTCTCCCAGCAACTATGTGGTGCAGCATGTGCTAGACATGGGTCTCCCTTGGGCGATGGAGGAGGTGGTGGTGCGGCTGCAGGCTTTTCAGCTCCCTCCAACGCCTCCCTCTATCTCTTTCGCACCTTCGCCCTCTCCTCTCCCAGAAACTATGTGGTGCAGTACGTGTTGGACCTGGGGCTGCCGTGGGCGATGGAGGAGGTGGTGGTGCGCCTGCAGGGGCAGTACGCGCCGTTGGCGCAGCAGAAGTTCAGCAGCAACGTGGTGGAGAAGTGCCTCAAGCTCGCCCCTGACAACTGCCGCCACCTCATCATCCAGGAGCTCGTTGTCTCGCCCCTGCTGGGCCAATTGCTCCAGGATCCATTTGCCAACTATGTGGTTCAGTCCGCTCTCACGGTGGCTAAGGTGAGCCTGGGGACGGGTGGGGGGAAAGGGGTGTCAGAGGGGAGTGCCTCAAGCTCGCCCCGGACAACTGCCGCCACCTCATCATTCAGGAGCTAGTCGTCTCGCCTCTAGTAGGGCAGCTCCTGCAGAATCCCTTCGCCAACTATGTGGTTCAGTCCGCACTCACCGTGGCTAAGGCTTTGCTGGGGAATACGTGGGTGAGAGTTAGGTGGGAGCTAGCCGTCTTGCCTCTCTTGGGCCAATCACTGCAGACACGTTTGCCAACTATGTGATCAGTCTGCCGTACTGACCGTGGTAACTTGGGTGAAAACTGGAGAGCAGAGGGGAGGAGGGGATGGATTGAGGCGGGGAAAGAGTTGGACCGCTGGCACCCCAACATCGAAAACCCATGCCTCTCCTCTGATGAGTTCCTCCCTGTGCCCACCCTCCCATCCTCTCCTTCCTGCACTCCTTCTAACCCGCCCCACACACCCTTTCCTCCTCGCTTGTCCTCTAACCCATCCCTCTGACCCTGTCCTCATTTCTCTCCCTCCGTCCTACTGACCCCTCCCCCTTACTCCCCTCAGTGTCCGCTATACACCACCCTGGTGGAGGCCATTCGCCCGCACCTGCCGTCCCTCATCCTCCCACTCAACCTCGTCCTCCTTTCTCTCCCTTTTACCCGTTCCACCCTCACCCGCCCCCTCACTCCTCTCAGGGTCCGCTGTACACAGCACTGGTGGAGGCCATTCGCCCGCACCTCCCGTCCCTCCGCAGCAGCCCCTACGGCAAGCGAATTCTCGCCCGCACCAACCTCCGCCCCAAGTAGCCCTGCCCTGCCCGAGCACCTGCCCAAGTAGCCGTCTCCTGTCCAAGTACCTCTGCCCCAAGCCCCTCTCCTCTCCTAGTAGCCCTGCCCAACCCTTCCCAAGTGCTCTATGCAAGTAGCCCTCTCTAGGTAGCCCTGCTTTCACTGCCCTCCCTTGCTGCACTTACTGCCACAAACACTCACCCTCTCTCACTCTTCCTTTCTCGCACCAACCTCTGCAACAGTTGTCCCACACCCAGGTAACCCTGCTCAGGTAGCCCACTCCATGTAGCCCAGCTTTTGCCTCCCTCCCCAGCTGCACTCACCGAAGAACAACTCTCTCACATCCTCCCTCTCTCACAACAACCTCCACAGCAACTGTCCCATAACCCTGGTAGCCCTGCTTTGCCTGTATCTCAGTCGTCCTGCGACCACCTTCCATCAACAGACACCCCCATATGGATACCCATGCGCTCCACCCATCGCAGCTGCGTCAGTTGGAAGCTCTCTCATCTCAGCTTTTGAATCGACTCAAAAGCCGACCACCTTTTATCCAAAAGACACCCCCATATGGATACCCATGCGCTACTCCACCCATCGCAACTGCCTCAGCTGAAAGTTCTCACCTCTCTGGAGCCCACAGGGTCAGGCAGCTGCTACCAGGCCTGAATGTGTGGAGTAGGCAGGCACACGTGCATTGCCTACAGCGCGCATTGCAATGCCCAGCTCCCCTGCGAGTAGTGACTCGTGCCACTGCCTTTTGAGATCCCAAGCACCTCCCTCCTCCTGGTCCCGATCGTGCGTATTTATCCTCGGCTGGTTGCCTGTTGCATTCAAGCGTAGTGTTGCTTGCCTGTTGTCACTACATACCCATTCCATACCCCATCCACTTGTCACTGTCTCCTGCACCGTTCCCTTTCCCACCTTGCCATCTCCCTCCCGCTGGCTTCCCGTCTCTCTGTTGTGGTCCTATGCTCCAGTCTGCATCTCTTGGACCTTTTCTCCTGCCGCAATCTGTTCTCGTGGCACAACTTTGCTACTCTTTCTTCCAAAGGCGATGCATGCTTGATATTGTGGTCAGCGGATTGTAATTTTTAGCCTCCATTTGTTGTAGTGCTATGTTGTTTGTTGTGCATCTGTAACGTGTTGTGACTTTCGCATCTTCTTACTGATGTGGTAATTTGAAGTGAGAAGTTGGTTGCATTTCGCTGTTGGTACTGTACTTGTACCGTATGTAGTTCAACTACCATATGCTCCTTCCACCTTGAAATTGCGCTGGCATGAAATGGATCTATAATGTTAATAGTAGGTTTCGCCCTTGGTAGAATAAGGGAAACAAGCAAACACATTTTAGTACTAGGGTTTTTTGTGCCTTAGATATTGAAACAAGTATCTATAAACTTACTGCACCTATATTCTAGTGAGAACGCCCAAGGGCTTGCGAATGGGCTGCCACGCTGCGGAAAGCTGCGCGGAAAAATAGCAGAAAGCGCCTGAGGCGGGAAGATTGGATGGTAAATATACTCCTTATCTTCCGCCTCCTGCGCTTCAAAACTGCGGATCCACGGCTTCTCCTCCTCCCTTCCCTGATTCAAAAATGGTTAGCACTCAGTCGGTCCTAATCGTGATATTCTAAATCAGAGCGCGCAGTCAGGAGAATCTCTGACTGATGAGAGAGGGGTGAAGCCATCAATTATTGCTTCGAATCTTCATCATGCCTCAAATCCTTCCAGGGGTTTCCAGTTCATCATCTTCATCAGCTGTAGCTCCGCCGCTTGCAGCACGCTCACCTCCACCAGTGAGACGGCAGACATCGCGGCGCCATTGGGAACTTCCTTCTGGCGGCCGCCGTCCAGCTTCGCCGCCGTCCAGAGGCACGCCGCGAGCAGCACGCGCAGCGCGTTGCTGTCGACGGATCCGAGCGCCAGATCCCGAAGCGCGCGCTGAAGAACGTGCAGCGCGAGGTCGACCACGCGACGCCCGCGCAGCGCCAGCTTGGCGCACCACGATGAGAGAATGCGGCGCAGGCGGTCCGCGGCCTGATGGCGCAAGTTGCTGCGCGGAGAGAGGTGGAAATAGCCGTCCGCCTGCTCCGCCGCTCCTGCTGCTGATACCATCGCCGCTCCCAGCGGGAGTCCCGCTGACAATTTCACTGCTGGCGCAGCTGCTGGTGCAGGTGACGGTGTCGACTCTACCAAGACCAGAGGCGGTGGTGGGATGACGGAAGCCGATTGGGTAACCGACGGAACCAGCGACGGTACTGGCGACCACTGTTTCCGTCCGTCTGCTTCAGCGGGAGCATCTTCGTTACACGCAGACTTTCTTTTGCCCAGAAGGGTTACGTTGGTGTTGACATTGCTTGCGTCCGCAAAAGAATTGGTCAGGAAAAACTCGAAACCTTTTTTCGATGAGCCAGCAGACGCAGCGGCTTCCGCCGGAGTGAGGGCCTCGGGCAAACGGAGGGCAAGCTCTGGCAATGTTGACAACACCGTTGCTTCCGCCGTCCCCGCTACAGCCGCGCCCGCGACGTCCGCGAGGAGTCGCAGCGAGCTTCGCGTGTCAGCCGCAACACATTCCGCCTGCGCCTGCGGCTGACTTACGAAGCCACCGCAGGTATTCAAAGTTGACCTTTCCCCCCTGCATTGCGCGGGTGCGCTCTCCGCGGTCTCGGGGAAGAGCTGGAGTGTTTGCGGAGTCGGGGGGCGTGGGGGAGCAGCGCCAGTGAGGGAGCTGCAGGAGGCGGAGTTGGGGAGCGGAACTTGGTCCGTCGCGGCGGAAAGGTCATCGTTGGACCGCGAAAGCGCGTTCAGCAGCGGAAATGCCTCTTCGATTTGGCTCCTCGTTACCGCTGTCAGGCTTCGCGGACCGCCGTTGAAACAGCTTGGAACGGTAAGAAGCGTCGACTGCTTCTGCTGCTGCTGCTGCTGCTGCTGCTGCTGCTGCTGCTGCACCGAGAACGGGTGAAAAAGGAGATTATTGAGTCCGCTTGAACCCGCAAGTCCCGGGGGTAGCAATGCAGCGGAAGCGTCGAATTTCTGGCGCTTGGGGAGCGTTTCGTCGGGGGGGAGCGGAAGACATGCTCCGCACACTGTGCGCGGCGGAAGAGCGTGGTTCGCGCCAGGCGCCGGGGATGGCCAGAGGCAGTTGGTCGGCGCGGCGCAACGCGCGCATAGGACGAAGCGCGCGTGGCGGCGGAAGATGCAGTTGGCGGAATGCACGGCCGCGTCGCAATCGACGCAGAGGTCCGCGCGGTCGGCGGCGCAGCGCACCGCGGCGGGACGCGCGCAAAGGGCGCACGTCGCGCGCACGTGTGAGGGGACTGGCGCGTAGGTGGTTGGCGCGCAACCTAAAGCGGAACCCGTGGCGGAACCCATGGCAGAACCGACGGCAGAACCCACGGGAGAGCTGACAGCGGAACCAGCGGGAGGCTCGGAGGCGGCGGCGCAGGGATCTGGACGAGAGGTGACAGGAGCTGCTGCACGTGCCAGGGGGTAGTACCGCCGGCAGAAAGGCGTCGGGTCGAAGCAAGTGGGGAGGTAACGAAGACTGTTCATGATGCTAAAATCGGAAAGCGGTGTCACTATTGCTACGGGTAGTCGTAATAGTACTAGGCGCGGCTTGTGGTATGGTGGAACCCGGTGGGACGTTCGGTCGGTCGACGACGGTTGTAACAACGGTGGAGTGGAAACGAAAGACGTTGCTTTCTGCGGAGCTGTCTCCTGAAAAGTGTCTCTAGGGACAACGGTGATGCTGGGGACGTTGGTTCACTGATTGCTGGAAGGTTGATTTCTGAAAGAAGCTTCCGTTCTGCGCCGAGCTGGCTTGCTGAGTCGACGATTTAACATGTGAAAAGTGCTACGCTGACGGGCTTCTGGTCGGAGGAACTGCGGGGTCTTGCACGGTCTAAAAGGCGGCTTGGGCCCAGGGGGAGGCTGTGGAAGAGAGAACAGCCGGAGAGTGAAATATGATGGATATGGGCTCTTTTCCGGATGCAGGTACTGTGCACAGTAGGATATGGTGGGGCAGGACCGAGTGATTCACGGACGGGGACGGCTTTCGTTCCACCGCACAGTCGGCTGACCTTCTTGCTCTGGGCCCAGTGGGCGGGCAGTCAGTGACTCTTTGACGTTGCGTTTTTTGCGGAACGAGTCGTTGTGAGCCGCGCTCTAGGCCGTGCGCTGCGTGCGAGCTGCTGTGCGCTGGCGCTGCGATATGCTTGCGAGGTTGCTGGGTGCGTCACCCAGCAGCAATCGGAGAGTGGGAGGGGAGAGTGCTCCTACTGTGAGCTTACTCGACGCTTTCGTCTGTTTCCGACAGCAGGAGTAACAGTTTCCATGACTAAAACGCCATGCTCGGGCTACTCCTTTGCGGGGAACTACAAATGTGCGGTCAGTCGGGGGTAATTGCTGGAGGGGAACATCATTCGAGCGCGTGGGGGGAGGGGGTAGCTTTGATTTTGTGAAAAGAAAATGTGGTAAGCGCACGGACGGCTGGATGGGGACCAATTGAGAGTTAGGAATGCATCACAATCGCTGCTCATTCCCACCATGGTTCCATAGGTGGTACTTGAGAAAGCAAGCACGAAGGTGCGGATATTACTGTACAGTGCATATGTGTTTTCCTCCTGGAAAATGTGGTCGTGGTTCGCCGCAAGTGGCGGGATTGTAGAGTGTGGTTTGTGCGAGGTGAGTTTGTTGAAAGATACCTGCCGAGGAGGATGACTTCATATCCCACCCACGCTAGGCGCCGCCTGCGGGAAGGAGGAGTCGAGCAGAATTCTTATCGTCTAAACAGGACAGTGCTGCCATGGCAACACCAGCATTCACTAAGTGAATCAAGATTTATTGGAGCTCTAAACAAAGCCAGTCCAAGCTCCACCTACCAGCACTTAGCAGAACTATATACAGTGGTGGAACCACGCCGGAAAGGTAAGCGAAGAAAAGTTCGTTGACGCTAGCGTCTACGAAGAGGCAGGCTGCGACGAGTCACGATTCGCTTGCGAGACCCCCCTCGCAGTCGGGTTGCACGTGAAGCTGCTTTGGTACAGAATGATGAGGTCAAAAGTGACGTGCTTGAGGGAGCTGATTTTTTTCAGTGCACGCACACCAGGAGTGAAGATTTTTTTCGCATACCATTCCCAGGAGTGAGGGAAGGACGAAGCTGATATGTGGTCAGGAAGGACTCGCCACAAATTTCGGTGCCTTGACCGAATGTTCCCATGACCTAGGGGAGTAAACCAGTAGTGTGCAGCCACGCCCGCGTGGAGCAATATTTCTGCTCCACCTGAAGTCGTTTCTTGATATGAAACGCTGTCAGTCCGGAAAAGTCGCACGGTTGATTGAGTCTGCCACTAGCATGCCACCGCATTCATTATCACGTGACCCTCACATGGTTTCGTGCTGGAACATTTGAAACCTCGCCAGGTTCAGCAGCATCTTCTCTTCTCTCTGTTCCAACAATATTTCCCAAGAATGGTGGGAGGGATATCTGGGAGGGTGGTGGACTGCTTCCGTAAACCGATTTTCTTCCCATACTTCTCAACTGCCGAAGTGTTCGTAGACCGTGGCACTCAGTTTCGCACATTTTTATTACACTAGGCAATCGACTGGAACAAACAGAAGAATGTAGATTGCCGTCAGTGAAAATTATTCAATCTTCGTGATAATTTTCACTGGGGTAATCTACATGCTTCGTGAAAATTATTCAACTGCTGAGGCAGCATGTCCTCCACGTGGACAAACTTCGTGCCCCTTCACTTCGGGAGTGAAATGAGCCGCTTGGCTCCACGATTGGTGTAACTCGATATCTCCCACAGCTCTTGGAAGAACTTTCGTTCTTGTTGACCAACCACAGCGTATCTCCGGCTGACAGGATTCATGCCAGAGTGTCAAAGCGTAGCGCATGCTCATCCAGACCAGATTACTGTAAATGCACGACTGAACGGCGCTGGTTCGCTGGTTCGCTGGTTGGAAGGCAAGTTTCTGGGACACTCGTACAACGGTTAGAAAGCTTGGACATAGTCACATTACGGCAATATACAGCTGGTTTGAACTAGAGTATATGTTGGAAAAATATATGTTACCTGACTTGTCCTGCGGTAGTCTAGTAAATACGTTAAATACGCAAACGATCGTTTGATGTAACATTTGAACATAAAAATATACAATGAAGTAGAAACGTGCTATCATTCACGATGTATGCCTCAACATAAATGTAAATGAGAGATCAAGTATATAATACTTGTAGAGTGACACCTGTTAATGTATATTCCCCGATTCCCAGCAATCATTTATTTACGGTCTGTACTCCAGGTCACTGTACAGTAAAATAGTTACCACAAGCGGCTGCGAACCCCTATTTTCGTCTCGCACACCACGAGCGACTCGGCTGGCTTTGCAGTTTGCGGCGCGTTCTCTAGCATCAGAGGCTGATTGGCGAGGGCTGGAAAGCAGTTTCGGGAAGCTGTCGTGACGGGTCCTTTGGAAACACTGCAGAGACCACCATCGGATCTGAAACATCGACGGTGAAGTGTGTTTGACACTAACGAAAGCGAACGTAAACCCCATTTCGGCAGGTACGGATGACCTCCCTCGAGCTTTCCGTGCGCGGGAGAGCCTTCCCTCGTTCTTCCGCTGGGGGACATGCTTGTCCACCACAGGCAGTTGGGTTGCTTTGCTTGCTTCCTTCTTTTTGGCGCCTCCGCCAAAATCCCTTCGATTTTCATCGTTGGCGTTGCGCTCAAATTCCCCTCTCCCCTAGCACTATTCGCGCCACCGTAGCGCGATTGTCATCCTGTCCATTCCGCCACCACCACACACGCCTTACGCCGCGCAATTCTTTACTCGTGGGCGCTACTTTTGGGTGATAGGCAGACCCGCCCTAGCATCTAGCTAGGCATTGTATGCTTTCGCAGGCCACGCGCCAACCGCCAACAGTAGGAGCCTTATAGACACGTAGGAGCTTCGGGCGCTTATTTCTCTAATTGCGCTGGTGATCGTCCAAAATTATCCGCCTAGAATGTCGACGCCTCGAAGGTCAGTCATGGCCTGGCACTCGACGCCACCATTAATGTCCAGTTATGCTTTCGCTGCGCGATTGTGAAGCGGGCGCGTAGTAACGGCAACAGCACATTCCCCGTAACTAGGCATCCCTCGAAGGTATATTGGTACTAAGCAGCGCAGCGCGCGAACGCGCTCAAGATGATGACGGCGGCGGAGCTGGCGGCGTCCGGCTGGGCGGACAACGGGTCCCTGGGCTGGCCGCTGCAGGTCGTGCCGCGCGATGTGCGCGACGACTTGAATGTCCTCGCGAGCATGGAGAAGCAGCCACGGTGAGTGGCGACGAACTAAGGTGAAAGGGGAAACGGGAGGAGCGATCAGAGCACGTAATCCCATTCACGCCGATTGCCGTGTCTTTTTCTGTACTTCTTGCAATTGCTCCCCGTCCCCACGTCTTCATGTCCCGACGTCCCTACGTATCAACGCTCCCACACCTCCCCCTCCCCACCCCTTCCGTCCCCCGTCCCCCTCCCTGCCCCCACGCGACCTCCTTCATGCGTGCAGGGGTCTTCACGTGAAGACCACTCGCAGCGCCATCCCAGTCCACGCGCCCGCGCAGCCCGCCACACCGCGCACTCCGCGCACTCCGCGCTCTCCGTCCCCGCGGGACTCATTTCAGTCGCCCCCGATGCTACCCCGCCACCACAGCGGGCCGATAGAGCCATCCTCGTTACAGTCACCCATTTACTGTCACACACCGCAGCAGCTGAAGCGGGACCCATTAGAGCGACACGTGTCAGACGAGTCTAGAGCCTCCCCGCTCCCCGGCTCCGCCAATTCCCCCCGGACAAGCGCGTCGGCAGGAATTTCCGGACTGCTCGCAGGCCTGTACGTCCGGACGCCCGTTGTCGAGCTTGATGCCGAGGCTCGGGGCAGGTCCGGGTCTCGCTCTCCGCTTCGGCTGCGAATGTTCGACACATCACCAAAGCCGCGGAGGCCCATCGAGCGGGGTAGATCGCTCTCCCCGTACAGAGGCCCGCGGATGGGCGCGGAAGCCGACGAGGAGCGGGCAATCGGCGGGGGCGGGAGCGTGCGCGGAAGCATGCGCGGAAGCGGGCGCGGGAGCGGGGTGTGGGATGTGGCGGGCGCGGGAAGCTCGTCCGCAAGAGGCAGCCGCGCGGGTTCCGTTTCCCCGCTCCCCTCCCGCTCCCCCTTGCGCCGGTCGATCTCCCCTCTGCGCTCTAGCGCTGGCGGATTGATCGACATGCTATCCGGCCCCGTCACCCCCTCCGCCACGCCCTCCCGCCGCTTCCAGGCGCAGCAGGAGCGCGAGTGGAACGAGCGCCAGCAGCGGCGGGAGCAGGAGCAGGCGGAGGCGGGAGGGTTGCCGTTTGAGAGTATAGTTGCGGGCGCCAGAGACAGGCGCGCGCGGCAGCACGCGCGCAGCAGCAGCAGCAGCAGCGTTCTCTGCGGCGCGAACGGCGCCGGGTTGACCGGCGTGGGAGGCGCAAACGTGGCGGATTCGGGCGAGATTTCCGAGATCTCCAGGGGTTTCGGCCAGGACCAGCCGACGCAGCAGGGACAGGGAAAATCAGCGGCGGCGCTGGCGAGCCCGCACGAGGCGGCGTGGAGTCCGCAGGTCGCGGACGCGAGCCCGTGGGGCGGGCGCGGCGCGACGCCCTCTGCGCCATCGGCCGCGGTGGATCACTTGCCCTCGTTAGAAGCACTCTCGCGCTCGCCCCGGCGCGGTCGCGAGGGTTATAACAACGGAGGCGATGAGAACTATAGCGAGGACGAGGGGCGGTACTACAAGGTTCCGGATATCACGGAGTACAGGAATCGGCGACGGCAGAGCGCGGGGAGTGCGGCGTCACCGGCGGGTAAGGTCACTCACGAGTATTTCCGCGGCGGCGGAGTTGACGTCTCGTTTGCGGACTTTCTTGCTGCGCGCGTCAGTGCCGCTGCAGCTGCTGGTGCTGGTGGCGGCGCGAGTGCTGCTGTTGCCGGTGGCGATGGTAGTGGTGGTGCTGGTGCCAATACCGCAGCAGTTACTAGCGCGAACGAGGCTGATGCGGGCGGGGATGCACCTGGTAGTGGCGCGGCGGCGGGAAATTGGGACACTGACGCTGACGTGGCAACTGGGGCGCCGGAACGTGAGGCGGTTCCAGCGGGAGGGGAAGCGGGAAATGCGGGGGAGAGGGGTCACGAGAATGATGACTACTATGATTCAGATGCGGCTGGGGATGGCGGTGCGCCGTCAGTTGCGGCTGGAGCTGCGGCGGCGGTTGCGGTGGGCGCAGCAGCGACGGCGGGTGGGATGGCGGCCGGGGAGACGGCGGGCGCGCATGACGGGGACGCGCAGGAAAGTACGCGGAAGCGCGGGGGAGGGCTTGGCGGAAGCTCGCGGAAGCACCGGGCGCGATGGGGAGTGGCGGGATGGAGGGATGAAGACGCGGAGGATGGCGGGGGACAGGCGGACGAGCGCAGGGCGGAAGAGGGCAAGGCGGAGTCGAGGCGGAGTCTGCGCGCCCAGTGGAGCGCGCGGAGGTCATGGCGCGGGGAGGGGGGAGCGCATGGCGGACACGAACGGGGGAAGAGGGCGGCAGGGGGAAGCACGCAGGAGGAACGGGCGGGCTTGGAGGGTTCCGCCACAGGGGGAGATCAGGATATGGCGGGGGAGGAGGCGGAGGGGCGGTGGGGACAGGTCAACGAAGGGCAGGAGAAGAATGACTGGGGGACTGCGGAGGCTGGGGCCCAAGGGGAATGGTCAGGGGGCGCGGAAGGGTATGGGACTGGGGATGAGGGCGAAGAGGGGGTTAGGGGAAGCGGAGGGAAGAAGGAAGGGTGGGCGGAGGGGAGGGCTTATGGGGACGAAGAGGGAAGGGCACATGGAGAGTGGGGAGAAGATGGCAAGGGTGAGGGGTATGGGGATGATGATGATGATGGGGATGATGATGGGGATGGTGATGGGGAAGATGGAGGAGATGGCATGGCGGAGTGTGGGCAGGATCTGGAGCGGTATGGGCATGGCATGGCGCGATGGCAGCAGCATCAGGAGGCGGAGGAGCATGAGGAGGCGGAAGCAAGTCCAAGCCGGGTGGTGTCAGGGAAGAGGAAGAGAGAGCAGGGAGAGGCGGAGGGGGAGGGGGAAGGCGAGAGCGAGCGGGGAAAGGGGGGAAAGGGGGGGCCCAGAGAGGAGGGTGTGAGGGACGGGGGTGAGGAAACAGGGCACGGGTACGCGTATGGCGTAGGGCGGGGGGAGTATGGTGGAACGGGGGAGTATGGAGCGAGGGAGCTGTATGGGGCGAGGGGGCAGTATGGAGCGAACGGGCAGTATGGAGCGAACGGGCAGTATGGAGCGAACGGGCAGTATGGGGCGAGTGGGGAGGATGATATGGTAACGATGGGCATGTCAGCGGAATGGGATGGCGGCATGGCTGCTGCTGCCGCTCTTATGGCCTCTGGAGGGGCAGCGCGGGACGGCACTGCATCAGTCTACACGGCCTCTGCCGCCAGTGCTGCTGCATCCCCGCTACAAGCCTCTCCATTACAAGCCTCCTCTCCCTCTCCAAGCAGCACTGCTGCATTTTCTGACCTGTCCTCAACAATGCCACCGGTGTTCCTCCCTCCTCCTGCTATTCAGCAACCCACTCCACCACTCCCCACCGCCTCCCACCAGATCGAAGACTGTGACTGCGAGGAGGACCCACTCCCCCTCGCCTCCCTCCTCCGCGCCCACCACCCGCACCTGCTCCCGCCTGCTGCTGCTGCGCCCTCCGCTGCTGCTCCCCCCCGCCCTCTCATGCACGGGCTCTGGCGCAGAAATCATTCTGCCCTCACCACTGCTGCCCTTTCTGCCGCAGCTGCCGCTGCTGCTGCCGCCTCTGCTGCTGCTGATGCGTTGTTGCCTGTCCCTCGCTCCGTACTCAGCCGCACCATCCGGCCTGTCTTTGCCTCTACCCCTGCTCCTGCTCCTGGTTCTGCTGCCACCCACCCGTCTCCTCATGCTGCTGATGCTGACCCAGCTGTTGCTTCAGGTGCTTCAGGTGCGACACCAGATGCAGGTGCTGGCAGCGAGGGTACGGAATTATTCGCCACCGTGGGCTTTGTTGCAGCTGCCAACACTCCACTGCC
Source organism: Closterium sp. Naga37s-1 (assembly GCA_947471745.1). Taxonomy (NCBI): domain Eukaryota; kingdom Viridiplantae; phylum Streptophyta; class Zygnematophyceae; order Desmidiales; family Closteriaceae; genus Closterium; species Closterium sp. Naga37s-1. Next base: position 1,600,107 of record CANJKZ010000118.1, on the reverse strand, counting down.
ACCAATGAAAACAACAGCTGCTGACACGGCTGCCTCAGAGGGCACTGAAAGGCTCACCGCTTTAGACGATTTCAGAGACTCGTTTCACAAGCAAACCGCTGTAGAGTCGACTCAAGAACTCTCAAGAGCTCAAGAGCACACCCCTGAGGCATCTACAGGGGAGCATTTTGAGAACTCTCAAAATACCCCTGCTGCAGCATCTGTGGAAGCGGATACAAGCACAGACGCTGCCACTCCACCTGCTTTCGCTACAGTCACACCACCGCAGCCCAGCGTAGCTTCGATGCTCCCGATCCTGGTCGCCTACGCCTCCCGACCCGGAGCCTTGGGCCGAGCCTCCATGCTCTACCGCATGCGCAGCACAGGCGTCGCTGCCATGCACGCTTCTTCGGCCAATCACGACGCGACAGCTGGCGAGGGGATGGAGGCGGGGGCGGTGGCACAGGCGCTGGAACGATTGGGGGAGTATGGGGAAGGTGTGGGAGGGGGGATGGGCGGAGGGGGAGGGGGAAGGGGCTTGGGAGAAGCGGGGGCGGGGGATGATGAGATGTGGGAGTATAGCGAGGAAGATGCGAATGCAGCAGCAGCAGAGGCGTTATCAGTGTTTGGGTTTCCGTTTTCTCTTGAGGGTTTCGCTCTGGGTGGTGCTGGGGAGGAGGAAACGGTGGAGGGGGAGGCAACGGCTGTAGCAGGAGGAGGAGGAAGGGATGCTGTTGGCTTGCCCGTGCTACAGCCGGGGGAGGTATATTCCATTGGAGGTGTATTTGATGTGGAGGGGAGCCAGGGGGAGGCTGCAACTGATGACGGTTCTGCTGGCTCTGCGCGTGTGGCTAGTGCTGCTGCTAGTGCTGCTAGTGCTGCCGGTGCTGCTGGTGCTGCCGGTGGTGATGGTGATGCTACTACTCCAGGCGAATTTGGTGACAGTGCGAGTGTGACTGTAACCGGGGCTCAGTTCTCCTTCCACGCGGGCAGCGACGGCGTGGCAGTGGACCCTGCTGACGAGGACGGCGAGCTGGATGAGGTGGCAGTGGAGGCGAGTCTACGTCAGCTTGAGCTGGCACTGGAGCAGGGACTGCTGCCGGATGAGGTGGAGGCGTTGAGGAGAGAGCTGGAAGCGCTGGTGGAGAGAGGGACGCGGCGGGCGAGGAGAGGCGCGCATGGGCAGGAGGGTGGGGAGGCGGAAAGGAGGGCTGTGGTTGGGGCGGGAGAAGGGGAGGGTGTAGGGGCGGGGGGTGTGATGAGGGGAGAGGTGGAGAGGGAAATGGGGGTGGGGAAAGACGGTGGAGACGAGATGGGAGAGGGTGGCGAGGGGGATGGGGTTGAGGTGGAGAGGGAGGGGAGTGGAGGTGAGAGGGAGGAGGAAGGGGGGAGTGAGGATGGGGGGGGGGGATTTGGAATGGAGATGGAGAGGGATGTGACTCCGTACCATGAAATGGAAGGGGACAGAGAGGGCAGAGCGGGCAGGGATGTGGGCATGGAGGGAGGAGAGGGCAGGGAGCGGCGGGATGTGGAGAGGGAGGGAGAAGGGGAGATGGAGAGGGATGTGACTGCGTACCATGAAATGGAGGGGGGCAGGGAGGGCAAGGAGGGAGAGAGGGAAGCAGAGAGGGAGAGAGAAGAGGAGGTGGAGGAGGGAGAAGGGGAGACGGAGGGGGAGGGAGAAGGGGAGACGGAGAGGGAGGGAGAAGGGGAGACAGAGAGGGAGGAGGTGAGAGTAGGCAGTGAGTATGGTGGATATGGTGGGCATGACAGGGAAGGCGTGGAAGGGGAGCAGAGTGTGAAGGGAACGGCTGGTGAGATGGATGAGGGGGTTGAGATGGGTGGGGAGGGTGAGGAGGTGGGTGAGGAGGCTGAGGTGGGGGGTGGTGAGCAGGCTCAGGAGGCTGGAGGTGAGGAGGTGGGGTGCGGTGAGGAGGAGTGCAAGGATGCTGAAGGTGAGAAGGCGGGAAAAGAGACGACAACCCACAAGCCTTGCTTGCCTGCCCAGCCCACTCCTGCACAAACCAAGCCGCCTCTCCCACCGTCCCTCTCTGCACACGTGGATGCACTCTCTGCTGACCTGGACGCTGAGTCAGCAGCGGCAGTAGCGGCGGCTGCAGCAGCAGTGTCAGCAGAGGTAGAGGAGATGGGCGGCGGCTGTAGCACCAGCTGTAGCACAGCCAGCAGCCCCAGCAGGCTAGGTCTGGGTCTCATGGGCGGCATGAGTATGAGCAGCACGGGCAGTGGCGGGGGGGTGCTTGGGGGGGGAGGGATGGGAAGCAGTCCTTTGAGTGTTACCGGTGGTGGGATGAGCCCTGGTAGCGTTGCTGGTGGTGGTGCCGGGGACAGGAGTGGCAGTGGTGGTGGGGGAGTAAAGGAGAGAGTGGTTGCAGGGGTACCCGGGTCACAGACACATGCACAGGGGCACAGCGGCAGTGCAGGAGGAGGCGGAGGGGGAGGCGGAGGGGGAGCAGGGGGGGAGAAGGCGCTGTACACGGTGGGGCACTGGCTGCGCCAGGTGGACATGGCGGAGGCGGAGGGGCGGCTGCACGTGGCAGTGCGCCTCTTTGAGCTGGCCGAGCGCTGCCACGCCCAGCCCGCCACTCTGCTGCGCGTCGCCCGCTCCCAGTTCATGCGCCGACATCGTCACTCCCTCTCCCTCCCCGCTGGTAATGCTGCTGCTTCTGCCGGCAGTGCTGGTGGTGCTGCTGCTGGTGGTGCTGGTGGTGGTGGTGGTGTTGGGAGCAGTGCGTTTGGTGGTGTTGGTGGTGGGGTATCACCACTGCTCTCTCCGGCAGCTTCACCTCTTCGCACCGCCTTTGACCGCCCATCCTCCTCCCCTCCTCGCTCCCCGCTCCCTCTCCCATCCGCTAACCCCTCGTTCTCCCCTCTCTCCTCCCCTCCTCGCTCCCCTTCCTCCACTCCTCCGCCCCCTTCTCTCTCCACTCCCCCTCCGCCCGCAACCCCATCCTTCTCCCCCTTCCCCACGCCCCCGCCCCCCTCCCTCTCCGCGTTCCACTGGCGGCAGCAGCCCACAGCAGGGGGCAGCGAGCGGGGCACAGCAGGGGCAGGCGGGCAGGCAGGCGGAAACGCCTCTAGCCTTGCCTCCTCTCCCCCGCACTCGCCCCTCGCTGCCACTTCCCCCGGCTCCTCCCCCCGCTCGTCCTTCTCTCTCTCCCCTGCTGACGCCCTACCTGCGCTACCAGAGTCGTTTGGGTTGCGTAGGGGGGCTGTGAGCAGGCGATTGGTGTTTGAGAGTGGGGGGAAAGGTAGGCGTGCGGAGGAAGGGGAGGAAGGTGCGTCTGCAGCTTCGAGTGTTGTAGGGAATCAGTTGGGGTGTGAGGGTGCAGGGGAAGGGAGGCGAGCAGGGGAGAGAGGAGAGGAGGAGCAGAGGGAAGTGGACGTAGCCGCTTTTGCAGCTGCTGCTGCTGCGGGGGGTGATAGCAGTGGCGGTGATAGTTGTGATGGTGATGGTGGTGATGATGGGAGGAGAGAGGAGGGAGAGGGTTTAAGTATGCAGGGCGATGGGGTGAAGGGAGAGGAGACGAGGGAGCATGGAGAGGAATGGAGGCGGGAGGAGGTGCAAGCGAGGGAGGATGGAGGAGTGGAGAAGGGTGAGGGGAGTGTTGGGAGCGGTGCAGAGAGCGCCGGTGTGGAGATGGCTCAGACGAGGGGAGGAGAAAGGAGGAGGGAGGGGTGGGAGGAGCAGGGGAGGGGCTGGGAGCGTGCGGACCGGGTACAGGCATGGGCACATGAGAACCTCCCTGGCCCCGCACCGGAAGAAAACAGGAGCGGCAAGTCCCGAACCGGAGGCAACGGCTCGTTTTCAGGCTCGGGCGCAGGCTTGGAGTTTCCAGAGGGCAGTGGTGGGAACAGTGGCGGGAGGAGACACGGAACGTTGGGCGATCAGGCAAAGTGGGGAGAGAGCGAGGCTCGGGGCAATGAGGCTGCTGCTGCTGCTGCTGCTGCTAGCGCTACTGGCGCTGGTGTTGGTTCAAGTGGCTCTGGTGGTAGTGCAGCTGGTGTTGGTGCTGGTGCTTTGGGTGGGGTTGAGGCAAGCAGAGTGCATGACGAGCCAAAGGGGAGGAACAGAGTGGAGCGAGAGGAAGAGCTGAAGGTACCAACGAAGGGTGGTGAGAGCGAGGAGGAGAGAGAGGAAGCGGGAGAGAGAGCAGTGGAGAAGGAGCAATACAGAGAGCGAGAGATAGAAGGAAAGGTGCGGGAAACCGAAGGGGACAGAGATGAACCCATACCAAGTCAAGCCACAGCCGCAGCAGCGGCACCAGCAGCAGCAGCAGCAGCAGCCGCAGCAGCGGCAGGGAGAAGGGTGGCGGTGAGAGAAGGGAGTGTGCTGGCGAAGCTGAAGCGCGCCACAGCCCAGCTGAGGCAGCTCAGGGAGAATTACCTGGGGGAGGGCCAACCTGGGGAGGCTCAACTGAAAGAGGATCAACAGGGGAAGGCTCAACTGAGGGAGATTGCAGGTGAGGGTGCTGCTGCAGCAGCAGTGGAATCAGCACCTGCAGCAGCAGCAGCAGCGCCACCTGCCATGCCTGCAAGGTCTTCCCTCCAGTCGTCCATCCCCCTCTCTGCCTCTGCCTCCGCTGCTGCTGCTTCAGCCGCTGCTCGCCTTGCCGCTCGCACCAGCAGCGCCAGTGGCAGCAACGCCAACCCTCTGGAGGCAAGGAGTCTGGCTTCAGCAGCAGGGACAGGTGGAACACTCCCTTCAGCCGGAATAAAGCCCTTGACACCTGCCGCTGCTGCTTCCCAGGGAGGAGGCACCTCCCTGCCAGGCGCTACTGCAGCTCCTCTTGGTGGTGCAGCAACTCTCGCACGGATCTCCATCCCAGGCCTCACTGGGTCAACACCAGGCCTCACAGGGTCAACACCAGGCCTCACTGGCCCAGCACCAGGCCAAGGCTTGTTCGGGTTAGGCCCTGTTTCAATGCCAATCTCAATGCCGGTCTCAGGACCGCATTCAGGGCTGGTTTCAGGGCCGGTTTCGCCAGGAGCGAACGCCCCTGCGTCTCCCTTTGCCCGCGCGTCCTCCTCCTTCTCCCTTGGCCGCATCCCCTCCTCCGAGTCCCTTCGTACTGATCCTACCTTTTCTGTTAACGTTCGGAGGTCCGGCTCGGCCCGAACCTCGGCCTCGGCTGCGGAGACCGAGCCTAGCGAAGGGATGGTGGAAGGAGGGATGGATGGGGGGATGGAGGGAGGGATGGGAGGGGAGGTTGCAGGGGATGGTGGGGATGGGGGAGAGGCGGATGCTGAGAGCAGGGAGAGGGCAGTTGGAGGAGGAAGGGAGAGCAGGGCGGAAGAGGAGGAAGGGAGGGGAGTGAGGGAAGCTGGGTCCAGCCCGGATGTGTTGACAGATGGCAGTGTGGAGGGCGGGGAAGAAGAAGGGGACAGGAGGTTGCGAGCGGAAAGAAACCAGCCTCTTTCATCTGCTGCTGTTGCTGTTGCTGTTGCTGTTGCTGTTGCTGTTGCTGTTGCTGATCATCATGCTGATGTTGGTCCTCCAGAAGCTGACGATGCTGATGATGCGGATAATAATGCTAATACCAGTCTGGGTGAGGCTGTTGGAGCTCCAGACCCCAACCTCTCGTCAACTTCTGCAGCTGCTGCTGCAGCTGCTCCTCCTCCTCCTCCTCCTCCTCCTCCTCCTCCTCCTCCTCCTCCTCCTCCTCCTCTTCCTCCTCTTGCATCCTCCCCCATTTCATCACCACACCACACCCTCGCCTCCCTCGCCTCCTCCCCAGCGTTCATCCCTCCTCTCTCCCTTGACGCCACTCCTGCCAGCAGTGTACTCCCCGACCCTGTTGCGTCTCTTCCTGCCAGACCTACTGCGGTCCCTGCTGGCAAAACGACTCCTGCTTTCCCTGCCGCAGCTCATGTAGCTGTTGGTGCGAGTGGTGTGGGTGGTGGTTGTGCTGCGAGTGCCGCTGGCATTGGTGCAGGCAAGTCCCGCTCGCCCCCTCTCTCTTCCACCTCCGCTCGCTCCTCTGCCCTCTCGCCCACCTCTCGTGCCTCAAGAGCAGCGGCAGCTCAAGGCAGCCAGAGGGAGAGCACAGATGCTCATGCACCTGCACTAGCAGCACGAGTCACGCCAGTCGTAGCAACTGCAGACGCAGCAGCAGCACAACCAGCAAGAGCACCAGTCACGCCACAGACACCAGCAGCCATGACTGCTGCTGCTCCAGCAGGACCAGCAGCCACGGCAGCAAGACAGTCCCCCCACACTCTTCTGGGATCAGCCGCAAAATCAACTACGGCAGTAGGTGGAAGGGCAGCTACGGCTGCTGCGCCTGCCCTGGCTGCTGCAAGTGGAAGGGCAGTGAGCGCAGCAAAGCAGGCCCCTCGATCGCCTCCCTTTGGCTCCTCCTCGCCCCGCTCCACCTCCCCCAATCCCTCCTCCACCGCTCCGCACTCCTGCTCCCCTGTCAAGACACGGACCTCCCTCTCCCACGCCCCCCATTCCCCTCCCACTCGCCCCCGATCTCCTACTGCCTCCCGCTCTCCTCCCCTTGCTCCTCGCTCTCCTCCGCTCTCTGCTCGCTCTCCTCCGCTCTCTGCTCGCTCCCCTCCCCGCTCTGCTCGCTCTCCCCCCCTCTCTGCCCGCTCTCCTCCCCTCTCTAATCGCTCTCCTCATCGTCAGCAACAGCAGAAGCACCAGCAGCAGCAGCAGCAGCAGCAGCAGCAGCAGCAGCAGCAGCAGCAGCAGCAGCAGCAGCAGCAGCAGCAGCAGCAGCAGCAGCAGCAGCAGCAGCAGGGTGGCACCAGGCATGCTGACAGCAGGGCAGCACCTGGACCAGTCGAGACCATTCGTGACTCTCCTGCTGAGGCAGGTGCATCTGGGGCAGGTGCATCTGAGGCAGGTGCATGTGAGGCCACGTGTGGGGTCACATGTGGGATAGGCACGCATGCGATTGGCACATCTGCGGGAGGTATATCTGTGGGAGGTGCAGGTGCAGGTGAGGTGAAGCGATCGTGGGGTGGCTGGAGCAAGGGGTCTTCTGGTCAACGGATGAGTCAACTGGAGTCAACGGAGGAAGGGATGGGTCAATCGGAGTCAAGCAATGGAGAGACGAGTCAACCCAAGTCAACATACGGAGAGACGAGTCAACTCCAGTCAACGGAGGGAGAGACGAGTCAACCCAATCCATTATTTGAGGAGACGAGTCAAGTCGAGTCAACACATGGAGATACGAGTCAACCCAAGCCAACGGTGGAAGCAGTGCAGCAAGCGGGTGGCATTGGGAGGTATGGGGGGATAGGGAGAAACGGAGGTGGTGGTGGTGTTGGTCGGTGTGGAGGAGTCGGGAGATTCTCAGCCTCCTCTGCCACCCCTTCGGAGTCCTTCCTCATCCTCCCCCCTGCCTTGGACCCCAGGGATACTATGCATACCCATGTACACACCCACATGCATGCACCACACACACCACACACACCACGCACGCCCCACACGCCACCTGCGCTCGGCTCCCCCCGTTCCTCCCACCCCCTCTCCCCTCGCACCCCGCTGCGAAACCTCTCCCCCTCTTCCTCCCATCGCTCTCCACCAATGGGATCGCGCCACGTGGAGTCGCGGTACATGGCATCTGCCCTGGCAGCAGCAGCGCCGCCCACCTCGCCCGCCATTGCCATGGCTATGGGTGGCAGTCCAAGGGCATATACCCACTCTATGCGCGGATCGGGCGGCATGGGCGGCATGGGCGGCATAGGCAGCCCTTCAGACAGCACCCAGAGCTCTCTGCTGCTCCGAACCAGCGGCAGCTGCGGCAGCGGTGGCTTCGCCCTGCCTGCTGCTGTTGCTGGCAGTGCTAGTGGGGGTGCCGAGAGGAGGGGGAGGAGCAGGGAGCAGCAGATGGCAGCGATGGTGGAGAAGTGGCCTACGAGCCTCAGAGGCAGTGGTCCTGCTGCGGGTGTGGTGGGGCGAGTGGGGGAGACGCATAGGGGTGCAGGTGCCAGGGCGAGGCCTGCTTGGGGTAGTGGGGGTGGGTCGAAACCGGCTTGGGGCAGTGGCTCTGGAGCGAGGAGGTGAGGGACGGTGGGAGGTGAGGAGAAGAGCGGAGCGGAGAGGAGAGGAGGGGAGAGGAGAGGAGCGGAGAGGAGAGGAGAGGCGAGGCGAGTAGTAACGAGGCATGGTGAGTATGGCTTGCTGTCTGGATCGGATGCTGTGCAGTGACAGATTTCAACAATTGAGGGAGTAGGGAGGTGTGAAAGAGGATTCTCTAGGGTTTTACCTAGGACGGCTAGGGTGTTATTCAAATAAGCGCGAGCTAGGCTTGTGCAATGGCTGCTAGAAATAACCTGACCACCGTTCGAATCGAGTGTAGAGGGAAGGGGCGGATAGGCAACCACCGCCTTTGACTTGTCTGTTGACCTGTGTGTGTGTTGCTCTGTCTGAGGCCTTTGCAGACGAGGATGCTTGCATTGCATTGCATGCACACTGCCTTTTGTTTCCTAAAACGAAAGTACATACCGACATAGATACCAACATGATATCTCCTGTACACTTGAACGTCCTGCTTAGCTCCACTGTAACGAGTTTTGAGTCGACTCAAAACTCTACCCATGGCACGGCACGCAGCAAGAGCACTTGGGTATGCCTGCCACATGAATCTAGTGTCAGTACAGTTGGAAATGCAGAGAGAGATTGACACAGTTGGAATTCTCAAACACCAACACGAACATAGACAGACAGACGGACAGACAGACATTCACTGCTCCCCGACGCACGTGCTGAGCTACCAACTTAACGGAGCAGCAACGTCAGCAGCACCGCTCCCGTCGTCATCTCGTCTCACAGGGGCATCGTACGAGGGCAGGCGGGCGGGCAGCAGAATCCCGCCTGTTGAGGAAGCAAGCAGCTTCAATGGCAGCGGTGTCAGCAGAACTTCCCCCCACCATCTCTCCCCCACTCCATACAACACTCCCCTCCCCATCTCCCCCCACTGTAGACGTCAGCACCACTCCTGTCCCCATCTCGCCTCAAGCTAAGCGTCAGCAACACTGCCAGCAACACTCCCATCCTACTCTCGCCTCACAGGGGCGTGGTACGAGTGCAGGCGGGCGGCATCCCTCGTCTGTATGCCGCGGAACAGCGGGCCGAACGGCCGCATGGGGACGAAACGCCCCGCCCCCCGGGTGACATTCAGCCGCCCGTGCTGCCACACCACCCTCCCCTGACTCACTGTCACCTCGATGTTGCCCTGCATGACGGATAGTTGAGGGGGAAAACGGATAGTAGGATGGTTGGGGTGGCCAAGACACCAGTGGTCATTTCAGGCGCCTCAAAAGCGTGCTGATGCCACACCACCCTGCCCTGACTCACTGTCACCTCGATGTTGCCCTGTGGGATCACAAGGGGAGATGGGATGGGATGGGGGAAAGGGATGATGGAACTGCTAAATTTGGCTATTTAGGTCTGGATGTATACGAGCGTGAAGAAGGGTTGTTTTTTCTAAGGAAGAGATCGTTGGGAGGGGTGAAGGGAAGGTTGGGAGTGAGGAAAGAGATAGGACAAATCAGAGAAATGTTGGGTAGAGAAGTGATAATAGGGGGTGTGAACAGATGATTGGGGGTTCATTACCGTGCCTTTAGCTCATTGAAATACTGTGCAATTGTGCTTCCCACCCTCCCTCTCTTGCCTCTCTTCCTCTCACTTTCTTTTCCGTTCTCGCAATCATGGCCTCTACCGGTGTGCACTAGCATTTACTGTAATCAACCAAATCCAAAACCCAAACCTCAGGTTTTATACCGTGGCTTTACTGTGTTCCGTTCGCTCATCTGACCTGCATGCGCCACCCCTCGTAGACATTCGTGTCAATGCGCGAGTGGAGAGTGGTGGCGCTGATGGTGGTGCGTTAAACTCGACTCAAACATCATCAAAGCTCATCCCACCAGCAATTGCAGCGCCTTATTCTGAGGCACCACAGAAACAGCATCCTCTGTGTTCACCGCAACTCACCTGCATGCGCCACCCCTCGTAGACATTCGTGTCAATGCGGGAGTGGTGAGTGGCAGCGCTGATGGTGGTGCTACCTCGTGGATTCAACACAATCACGTCCGCATCTGAGCCCTCAGCCACCACACCCTTTTGCGGGTACAGGTTGAATATCTTTGCGCTGAGAAGCACAGGCGGAGAGGGGGGGGGTGGGGGTCGGGGAAGTGGTGAGTGGCAGCGCTGATGGTGGTGCTACCTCGTGGATTCAACACAATCACGTCCGCATCTGAGCCCTCAGCCACCACACCCTTTTGCGGGTACAGGTTGAATATCTTTGCGCTGAGAAGCACAGGCGGAGAGGGGGGGGGGTGGGGGTCGGGGAAGTGGTGAGTGGCAGCGCTGATGGTGGTGCTGCCTCGGGGATTCAACACAAGTTCGTCAGCATCTGATTCACTGCCGCCACACCCTTCTGTGGGTACAGGTTGAAAATATTTGCACTCAAGGGAGAGGAAAGAGGGGGTTACGGAGAAGGGGGGATCGAAATTGCAGTAGAGACGTCTGTTTGTGATGAAGAGAAGGGAAGTGGCAGGCGAGGGTGAAAATGTTGATGCTATTGAAAGGCGGGAGGATAGGGGAGGGTGGGGAGAAGCGTAGGGCGAAATGGGATAGAGGTGGGAGAAAGGGAGTGCTTGCAGCTGATCGCTCTTTGAAGTGCTGACTCAATACTTTGTGCTGCTGACTCACCACCCAGTGCTGTGACTCACCACTCTGCACTACAGACTCACCACTCTGTGCTGGTGATGCGGACATAATCACTGGGTGACATGAGACCCGAATTCTGCAACCATGGGTTGAAATTGGGGAAACGGAGAGAGGTGGAAGGGAGAGAGTGTGTGTGTAGACAGATATGCAGCATGCATCAATGCACCAGAAATTAGGAGTTTTACCTCTTGATGCTATCACATCCCATGCCCACTCACCACCATCACATCCCATGTGATGTGCATGCGCTCCTCAATGCCTGCACACATGGCAAGACACATGGCAGAACACGGATGCGAAGAGACTAAAAGCCAATGCTAGCCGAAAGACAAGACAAGACAAGACAAGACAAGATGGAATTGCAATGAGCACCTACATAGACGGCTTGTGTCATACGTGCACATAGCTTTGCCAATCACCCCATCAACACTCATGGCACCATTCACACCATCACGACACATCCACCATCACGACACATCCAGAATCCCTGCCATAAGAGCACATGGCACCATCCACCTCAGAACCAGTTCGTTCCCTGACCGCCAGTATCATATACAACCCCCCCCCCCTCCACCACCACCACTCACCGTTGACGCCGTTGGGAATGAGGCGGAAGTCATGACGCCCTTTGGCCTTCTGAGACGAGTTGAAAGGGCAGTGGTCTGTGGCCACCAGCTGAGAGGGGAGAGAGGGAGTGAGGAAGTGACGGAGCGGGGAGTGAAGGCATGGAGAGTTGGTGAGAGTAAGGAACGATGCATTGCGAGATAAGAGTTGAAGGACAGTGGCAACGTGAAAAATAACAATGTTTTGAGACTTCTCATAACAAGCCAACTTTGTAATGAAGTGCATGCCTGCAGCGTGCCAGTGGCGAGTGCTGCTTTGACTGCTGCCACGTGCTCTGCTGAGCGGATGGGTGGACTCATCACGAACCTGCCAGGCGGACAGGGGGCCATGTGAGAGGAGAGTTTGAGAGGAGAGTGTCACTAGGACAACGAGCGCATGAATGGAGCAAGGACATGCAGAAACTAAAGCGTGAACCCTGCTGAATCTTGAAGACATGGTGACATGGAGACGCACTGAGCAGCGTGCTGGAAGTCAGGCGACCAGAGGTGCGAGTCGTTGAGAGCGATGCCCGACACCACCGGCTCCCCCACCACTCGCTGCCCTGAAGTGAATAAGGGATCCACGTGACAGATGCATACAGGCATGATATGAGAATTGTTACAATACGCCTGTAGAGGGTATGCATCTGATCATGCATGAGGGTAGAGGGTAGAGGTGCGGGAAAGCTCTCTGCCTCACCTCTGCGCCTGGCCTCTGCCACCCCGCTCTGCCACGTACAGCTACTGCCAACGGGCTCAACTCACACAGTCAGCCCCCATCCCTGCACCCCATTACCCCCTCTCACCTCTGCGTCTTGCCTCACCACCTCCCTCCCTGGCAGCCCCAGCGCTCATGACATGCACCACATACAGCCAGGGGTACTGCCTAAAGGGCTCATCACATCACACACTCAGCGCCCTCCTCGCCCCCTCACCTCTGCGCCTGGCCTCTGCCACCTCCCTGGCGGCCCCTGCGCTCATGACATGCACCACGTACAGCCAGAGATGTTAACAAACGCCCCACCTCTGCAACTCACTTCCCCCCTCACCTCTGCGCCTGGCCTCTGCCACCTCCCTGGCGGCCCCTGCGCTCATGACATGCACCACGTACAGTGGCACCCCCACCACATTCGCCAGCCGAATGGCCCTGCCTGTCGCCTCCTCCTCCACCTGCACACCACGCCACACGGGCCCAGTGAGATAAGGTTTGATGGCAGAGTCGGGCAGGGGTTACGCAGGTGAGAGTTCTTGAGACGTCTTGGATGGCCACGGCACATGGGCAGAGAGGCACAGGGGTTGCTCTAGTGACGGTTGGGATAGGGTTGGTTGATGGCATAGCAAGACACGGGTTGCTCAGCAAGCGACGGTTTTCTAGACGCCTCGAATGGCCTTGCCTGTCGCCTCCTTCTCCACCTTCATTCATGCCACGGTGTCACACAGTACGGGTGGGACGTGAATGATGAAGTGTTTTGAAACGTCTCAAAACGCCTCCTTCTCCACCTTCATTCATGCCACGGTGTCACACAGTACGGGTGGGACGTGAATGATGAAGTGTTTTGAAACGTCTCAAAACGCCTCCTTCTCCACCTTCATTCATGCCACGGTGTCACACAGTACGGGTGGGACGTGAATGATGAAGTGTTTTGAAACGTCTCAAAACGCCTCCTTCTCCACCTTCATTCATGCCACGGTGTCACACAGTACGGGTGGGACGTGAATGATGAAGTGTTTTGAAACGTCTCAAAACGCCTCCTTCTCCACCTTCATTCATGCCACGGTGTCACACAGTACGGGTGGGACGTGAATGATGAAGTGTTTTGAAACGTCTCAAAACGCCTCCTTCTCCACCTTCATTCATGCCACGGTGTCACACAGTACGGGTGGGACGTGAATGATGAAGTGTTTTGAAACGTCTCAAAACGCCTCCTTCTCCACCTTCATTCATGCCACGGTGTCACACAGTACGGGTGGGACGTGAATGATGAAGTGTTTTGAAACGTCTCAAAACGCCTCCTTCTCCACCTTCATTCATGCCACGGTGTCACACAGTACGGGTGGGACGTGAATGATGAAGTGTTTTGAAACGTCTCGAAACGCCTCCTTCTCCACCTTCATTCATGCCACGGTGTCACACAGTACGGGTGGGACGTGAATGATGAAGTGTTTTGAAACGTCTCAAAACGCCTCCTTCTCCACCTTCATTCATGCCACGGTGTCACACAGTACGGGTGGGACGGGCATTGCTCGCCCTGGTGACAGTTGGAATCGCAGTTGGCGGCAGGGTGGAGGAATCGCAGTTGCTTTCCCCCCAGGCAAGCTGAGCAACACCAGCAGCACAAGCCTTCGACCAGACTAGACACACCTCGGGAGGGCGGGACAAGGGGTGGCCTTCGGGGCCGGTGATGCCAAGGTCGAATATGTGCTGCTGCCCCCACACCACTGCATCACCGTTCTCTGCATGCACCTGTGCGCACAGGAAAACACGGGGAGATGGAGAGGGGAGTCGAATTCGTGAGGAATGGTGTGGTGCCTTTTGGTCGCATTGAAGATGTGCTGGTGGCCCTATGCCGCTCCGCTGCATCACTCGCGTCACCTGGTCACCACCGGGTGATCTGTTCACCTGGTCACCTGAACCTGAAACGCACTGCACTGCAGCAGCTGGGAGACACAGCGACGCCACAGGGTCTGACCTGGGGGATGGCGCCAAGCTGCTTGCAGCGAGTGAAGCCATCCAGCAGCTGCTGGTCGTCCACCTGCAGTGCGCCCTTGTACGCCATGAAGAACTTGAACGAGTTGATGCCTGCCACGCACGGGTGCGCAGATTCATGGCAAGCCACAACAAGCAAGGCGACAAATCGCATTAGGAACGCACTCCGAATCGTCCACCTGCAGAGCGCCCTTGTACGCCATGAAGAACTTGAACGAGTTGACGCCTGGCAAGCATAGCATGTGGCGATCAGAGGGTTGGGGAGGAGCAGGGAGCTAAAGCAAGGAGAGGAGTCGCATTCGATAGGTTCCAGACTCGTCCACCTGCAGAGCGCCCTATACGCCATGAAGAACTTGAACGAGTTGATGCCTCCAGTGGGTATGCCGATGAAGAGTTGGGATGGCAACGAGAGGAGAAGCAGGGACAAGCAGGTGAGGTCCCCAGCACAACCAGACACAACCCTTTCCCTCACTTCCCTCCAGATACCATCCCATTCCACCTCACCTCGCCACACCACACCTCACCCCACAAACTCACCGCACCTCATCCCACCGCACCTCACCTCGCCGCACCACCTCCTCCATGTCCCTCTCCACGGCCTCGCTCCACCGCGTGACACCCATGTGGAACCCATAGTCCATCACCGCGTTGCCCCTTGCCTTCCCCTCATACTCCGCCAGAATCCGCAGCAGGTCCCCCCCTGCCTCTGGCGTGGCTCCCAGCACATAGTCAATGTGGAAGGTGGTGCCTCCTGCCAGCGCTGCTGCCTGGCCCGAGAAGAAATCGTCGCACGACTCGGTTCCCATGAAGGGCATGGCGAGGTGCGTGTGGGGGTCTATGCCGCCTGGGGAGGGCAGAGGGGCGGGGGAGTACAGAGGGGAGGGGAAGGAAGGGGCGGAGTGGGAGGAAGGGGATATGGGGAAGAGCTCCCAGCACATAGTCGATGTGGAAGGTGGTGCCTCCTGCCAGCGCTGCTGCCTGGCCCGAGAAGAAATCGTCGCACGACTCGGTTCCCATGAAGGGCATGGCGAGGTGCGTGTGGGGGTCTATGCCGCCTGGGGAGGGCAGAGGGGCGGGGGAGTACAGAGGGGAGGGGAAGGAAGGGGCGGAGTGGGAGGAAGGGGATATGGGGAAGAGCTCCCAGCACATAGTCGATGTGGAAGGTGGTGCCTCCTGCCAGCGCTGCTGCCTGGCCCGAGAAGAAATCGTCGCACGACTCGGTTCCCATGAAGGGCATGGCGAGGTGCGTGTGGGGGTCTATGCCGCCTGGGGAGGGCAGAGGGGCGGGGGAGTACAGAGGGGAGGGGAAGGAAGGGGCGGAGTGGGAGGAAGGGGATATGGGGAAGAGCTCCCAGCACATAGTCGATGTGGAAGGTGGTGCCTCCTGCCAGCGCTGCTGCCTGGCCCGAGAAGAAATCGTCGCACGACTCGGTTCCCATGAAGGGCATGGCGAGGTGCGTGTGGGGGTCGATGCCGCCTGGGGCGAGAGGGACAGGGGAGGACGCATGGGAAGGAGGGGAAGGGAGGGGAAAGGAGGAGAGAGGGGAGGAGAGAGAAAGGGAGCGGGAGGAGAGCAGAGAGCACATAGTCGATGTGAAAGGTGGTGCCGCCTGCCAGCGCTGCTGCCTGGCCCGAATAGAAATCGTCAACAACTCTGTTCCCATGAAGGGCATGGCGAGATGGGTGTGGGGGTCTATGCCACCTGGGGCGAGAGAGATGCGGGGGGGGGAGGGGAGGGGAGGAAAGGGGAGAGGGGAAGGCCAAGAAACGCGATTGTCAAGGAGGCTACACACACAGAATCAGGACGAGATAGCAAATTAGTCAAGTGATGCACGATGCTCAATTTTTTCGAGAAAGTCAAGACAGTCAAGGGTAGGTACCTGGCATGGCGTATTTCCCAGTGGCGTCGATTCTCTGAACCCACTCTGGAACCTGCCAGCCACGTCAGCAGGGCAAGAACATGACAGCAAGATAATGACAGCAAGAACATAAACACATCCGCACCATAACAAGTCACACCATACCACACCAGATGTGTTTAAAACCCAGCAAACGGAGAGAAGCGGAAAGAGGGGTTCAACCGTGGGAGGTCAGGTACGGATGCATGCACGGCATGAGTCTTTCCCCATCATGACATGAGAGTCCCAACGTCTAGATTCTTTGAAGAAGGCGAGGGGCCATCAGAGTTCTCGAAAGAGCGATACTGCGCTCATGTGACGCAGGTTTGGCACGGAAATGGCTGAGAAGGACACGTCACCTTGATGTTTGGTCGAACAAGCTTGATGGTTCCATCCTCGATATAAACGTCTGCAGCGAATTCTCCGTCTGCATTAACGACTGTGCCTCCTGCTATGAGCAGGTGCGAGCGAGCTTCAGGCGACGGTGAGATTACGTCAGAAGTCACGGCAGAGCAGAATGGAGGTGACGATGACGGTGACGGTGACGGTGACGGAGACGTGGACGAAACCGCCTGATACATGAATAAATCTACCAAGAAACCGTTAACAGCTGACGCATTGCACGGACGAGGGAACGTGTCAATGTCTTGCAATCACAGTGCAACCGCCTCAATATCTGAATGAGTATGTGGAATGCAAGCTAGTGAAACCAAGAAAGATAACAAGCTACCACGGTTGCTCAACCTCGTAACTCGAGCAACGAAGCACGCACAAACCACCAACATTAACGGCTACAAGCAGAGACGGAATTTCTAGCAACTCTAGCCAGAAAGGCCTTATCTATCGCGAAGCGTGGTAAGAGGGAGCATAAAAAGCAGACACACAAGCACGGTACGGACTACACGAAAGCCATTACTAGCGGCTAACACACCTTGCAAGAAGCGACGGAAGCGACTAGCCAAAGAGCCAGGACCATCAAGCCCATGGCTTTCAAGGCTGCAATCGCCTAGCGAAATCTAGCGACGACTGACGAACGACGCACGACGAGCGACAGTCGCCTAGAAAGGCCTTCTTGGGATGAGCAGCTGTGGCAATGGCGGTATGCGGTAATGCGACTGTTTGTCGTCAAACTCTGGCGGCGAGGAAGCGGGAAAATGGCGTTTGGCTGGAAATGCGACTTCGGTATTGGTCCCGCCCCTTGGGAACTCAACCCCAACATAAGTCCGGAGTAGTGTACATCGTCATCAGTGATGCTTTCATACAATTTTAGCTAGAGAGTTAATGGACACTGTAGAAAGCCAGATTTTTTCTGGTTTTGTATGTGCATGTCATTAACAATGTTTCCAGTAACATTACGATATGTATGTTCCTCTTGTCGAGCAGAAGGCTGGGAAACCGAGAATAAAATTACTGGGGTTCTACTACAGGCACTATCCAGCTTCAACCATTGCCACCACTTAACCTCTTGGCTATCCCTTCAGGCGTGCATTTCTACAAGAAAGGAAGCAGTGGCCATGACAGAAAGGGTGAGGAAGGGAGGTAAGTTACGGTGGTGAGGGAGGTCGTAGTCGCAGAAAGTGGCATGAAGGTGACAATCACATGATATAGTGAAGGGTCAGGTGGAGGGATGAGGTGGTAGAAGGGATACATATTGCAGGCAAAGTCAAGTATGCATTGGCTATAAGGCCCTAATCTGCTATTTCTACCGCAGCAGTAGGTCCCTTTCACATTCAGCGATCTAAGTTGGGAATCCCCATGCAACCTCCAGCGCAGCCAACCCCTCCTCACTCTCCCACCACCTTATTCACTCACTCCCACAACCCTCATAACATCCACTCTCCCTCCAACACCCCCCACTCACCTCAGCAGATGCTCCCTTTTGTCCACGGCTTTAAAGCCTCACACCTCCTTGCCGCCTCTCCCAGCGCCGCCACCCCCTCCTCCCCTTTCACCACCTTACCCACTCCAACAACTCTCACTCTAACACACCTGATTACAACAAACGTTTCTCACCTCCGCAGCAGACAACTCACCTCAGCAGACGCCCCTTTCGTCCGTGGCTTTAAGGCCGGACACCTCCTCGCCGCCTCTGCCAGCGCCGCCACCCCCTCCTCTCTCTCCCACCAGCTGTCACTCGGCTCGCCCAGCGTACACGTGGCAAAGCCCAATTGGCTGATACCAGGGAAGCGCGCCAGCCTGGCAGTCTCCACAGGGAGGTTGATTCCTGGGCGAGACGACGCGACGCTATTGGCTGTAGCGGTGCCAGCCTGACGCGGGTCGAGGATGTAGCGCCGTGAGCCCTCTTCGCCCAGGCACTGGCTGGCGCTATAGACGTCTGTAGCAGAGCACACCGGGTGGGGCCACCTGGGGAAAACTCGAGGGGGAGAGGGGGAAGGTGGGAACGCGGTGTAGGGAGTAGGAGAGGAGGGAGCAGGTGGAGCATTGATCTTCCAGGCACTGACGTGGGCTGTGGACGTTTGTAGCAGAGCACAAAGGGTGCGTACTCAGAGAAGGGTGGAGAGGAAGTAGGGATACGTAGGGCTATCTGGTTGGCGGTTGGTGAAAAAGCTAAGCTGTTGCTGTGCGCCCTTCTGTGCAATGTGAGCCACCCCCTCACCCACCAGCACCAAACTTCACCCACCCACACCAGCATTCACCCACCTGAACCGCATTCGTTCCACGGCAAAAGCGGCTTTGGCCTCATTTGCAGCCATCGCAGCAGCCCGCTTCCTCTCCTCCTCTTCCTCCTCCCCGCCCCCAGTCCCCTCTTCCCCTCCCCCACCCTCCCCATCCCCCTCCCCTCCCCCTGCTGCCTGGGGTGGCAGCTGTAGCGGGGAGCAGAAGGATCCATTAAAGGCTGTAGCGCCAAAGGTCAGCCACGGGAGCGACTCGTGCTCCTGTAGCAGCACTGGCAGCGAGAGGGGCGGCGGGATTTGGAGGTATTCGTCGATGTCGGAGACGAGCAGCCAGCGGGCGGCGTTGCGCGTCCGGTATATGCAGTCCTGGATGGCAAGATGCTGGGCGGTTGGGGAGGGGAGGGAGGGGGTGAGGGGCGGGTGAAGATGCTGGGTGGGCAGTTTCTCATGGATGGACAGAGGGGCGGTCAGACAGATGCTTAATTTGGCTCCTAATAAAACATGTTTCCTATGGATGGATGGGCATAAGGGACATGAAGGGAGAGAGAGAGTATTGCAGCGACTGATCAGCCCCCACCTTCCTTTCCCTTCAACGTACCTCCCCGTAGTTCCACACGTCCCATTGCAGCACCTCTCTGAACCGCCACATCACGTCCACCATGCCTCTCTTCACCCAAGTGCCAAGCACCCTGTGCTCTGGTTCTGACAGTACATCTCATCTCATCCCACACGTGCCAATCAACCCAACCCTCTTACCTCGCCATAGTTCCACACGTCCCACTGCAGCACCTCTCTGAACCGCCACATCACGTCCACCATGCCTCGCTTCACCCGCGGCGCCAGCACCCGCTGCACCTCCTTGTGCGCCGCCCCCGCCTCCCCGTTGCCCGCGATGCCCCCCGCATCGTAGAGCAGGAAGCGGTCCACAGGGAGGAGCACGCGGTGGAAGTGCAGCCGTTCTAGGAGCCTCCTGGCATCGATGGTGCCGTGAATGGGGGCGACGCACGCCGCTATGTTCAGAGGGAGGGGTGATGGGGCCTCGAGAGGCTGCGGAAGCGGGCGGGGTGGCGGAAAGGAAAAGGGGGTTCTTGAGAGAGAGAGATTGGCAGGGAAAACGCCAATTTCTGCGGTGACATGACAACGTTCTTCCACCACCCCTTTTCTGCATTGTGAAGCAGGGAACGATTGACAGGGAGCAGCACACGGTGGAATTGCAGCCACTCTGAGAGCCTCCTGGCGTCGATGCTGCCGTGAATGGGGGCGACGCATGCTGCAACGTTCAGCGGGAGAGGGGATGGCGCTTCCAGTGGCTGCGGGACGGGAAAGGAGAGAGGCAGAGAAGAGAAGGGAAGCGTGGGTTCATGGAGAGATGGATTGGTTGAGAACAACACGCCTCCCCGTTGCCCGCGATGCCCCCTGCATCGTAAAGGAGGAAGCGGTGCGGTGGAAGTGCAGCCACCCAAGGAGCCTCCTGGCGTCGATGGTTCCGTGAATGGGGGACACACACGCTGCCACGTCGAGAGGGAGGGGCGAAGGAGGATCCAAAGGCTGGGGAAGTGGGGTGGGGGGAGCAAAAGGAGGGTTACAAGGAGAAAGGGTTTGGCTCGAAACCACACAGACGTTTTCCGAGGAAGCCCCACACCACCAACCCCTCCCTCTCCCGTCCCTACTTAATAGAACAGAAAGAAGTGGACAGGGAGGAGGGCGTGATGGCAGTGCTTGGTATGGGGTGGGGGTATTGGGACAGCAGTGAGTGGGGTTGAGGGGGAGAGCAGCGAGCAGTGTAGGGGGTTGTGCTCTTGATGCACGTGCGTGACAAAGACAAAGTGGGGGGGGGGGGGCTTGTGAGTTTGTGAGAAGAGTGGGAGTTGGTGTGGAGACTCGAGAGCGAACAGAGCGGAAAGCTGGTGGTGGTGAGAGTTGGCGTGGGTGGAGAGTGGGGTATGGCGGGTCGTCAAGGCAAGGAGCAGAGATATCTAGGACCTGTGGTAGCCATACAACAGGTTAGGTAACATATCTCACCTCACTGGCCTCCTCTCTGTACGGGAACAGTATCTCCTGCTCTATCCTCGCCCCCAGGAGCCCGCCTGCTGCCTTAGAATTAGCTTTGGGTTTTGAGACATCTCAAAAATGACTCACCTCACTCGCCTCCTCTCTGTACGGGAACAGTATCTCCTGCTCTATCCTCGCCTCCAGGTGGCCTCCTGCTGCCTTGGTGGCACTGTCGAATGTGCACAGCAGCACTGCCACGTAGGCATGGAGTGGGGAGCAGAGTAAGGGGTGGGAAAAGGCAGAATATTCTTAGAATAATCAATAACAGAATCATTATCATTGTCATAAGTTGCTGGGAATAGATATGATATACATTCATCCTCATCAGCATGTCATTGGATTCATCAGTCAGAACACAGCTATCTCCCAAGCCAGCCAGCCAGCCAGCCAGCCAGCCAGCCAGCCAGCCAGCCAGCCAGCCAGCCAGCCAGCCAGCCAGCCAGTCAGCCAACCCTGTGGCCTCACAATGTAGGTGTTTCCTCACGAGGCTGTGGATGGTGTAGCCTGTGGGGCACCATCCACACGGGGTGACGTTTGAGTCGACTCAAAAGTCAATGTAGGTGTCTGCCCACGAGGCTGTAGATGGCTTTTGGGGTGCCTAAAAAGCCGGCTGTGGATGGTGTAGCCTAGCTTGTAGGGCACCATCCACACGGGAGCCATCAGAGCCAACCCATACAAGCCATTCACATACAAGCCATAAGCTTTCAATGTAGTTGTGATGTGATGTTTGCCTATGTGGCTGATGGAGCCGCACGGATGAGTGCTCATGGAGAAGGCCAGCAGTAGGAGGAGGCGTTCTAGTAGGGCGCACAAAGACACGATAGTCACTTGGTTGTGATGTGATGTTTGCCCACGAGGCTGATGGAGCCTGATGGCATGGCTGGCCCTGATGGCATGGCTGGCCCTGATGGCATGGCTGGCCCTGATGGCATGGCTGGCCCTGATGGCATGGCTGGCCCTGATGGCATGGCTGGCCCTGATGGCATGGCTGGCCCTGATGGCATGGCTGGCCCTGATGGCATGGCTGGCCCTGATGGCATGGCTGGCCCTGATGGCATGGCTGGCCCTGATGGCATGGCTGGCCCTGATGGCATGGCTAGCCCTGATGGAGAGAGATCACCATCCATACGGGAGCAATCAGAGCCAGCCATGCCGAGGTCTCCTTTGATGCGCGAGCCATCGGAGCGGTGCCACTCAAGTCCAGGCAAGCGCTATGCCTGCATCTCAGTCCTGCACTGCGCACCTGCCTACCCTATGCCCTTACGATGTAGTTGTGATGCCTGCCCACGAGGCTGATTGTGAGGTCTCCATTTGTATGGGAGCTTACGAGCCCTGCCACTCGAGCCGTGCCACTCGAGCCGTGCCAATTGAAGTGCGTGGACCATTCACATACAAGCCACGGCCTTACGATGTAGTTGTGATGCCTGCCCACGAGGCTGATTGTGAGGTCTCCGTTGATGCGCGAGCCATCGGAGCCGTGCCACGTGCAGTCAGTGAGGAGCGTCTTTCCCTCCATGGCAACCGGCACCATGCCTATTATGGCTATTCGCCATGCACTCATGCGGTATGCACTGGGGGACGCATGGGATAGGAGGGAGAGGAAGCAGGGTCAAGAGAGTCAATGAAGTCAACGGGAGCCCCCTGAGGCGCGTCTTGCCCTCCATGGCCACCGGCACCATGCCTATTATGGCTATTCGCCTTGCACTCATGCGGTATGCACTGGGGGGCGCATGGGATAGGAGGGAGAGGAAGCAGGGTCAAGAGAGTCAATGAAGTCAACAGGAGCCCCCTGAGGCGCGTCTTGCCCTCCATGGCCACCGGCACCATGCCTATTATGGCTATTCGCCTTGCACTCATGCGGTATGCACTGGGGGACGCATGGGATAGGAGGGAGAGGAAGCAGGGTCAAGAGAGTCAATGAAGTCAACGGGAGCCCCCTGAGGCGCGTCTTGCCCTCCATGGCCACCGGCACCATGCCTATTATGGCTATTCGCCTTGCACTCATGCGGTATGCACTGGGGGACGCATGGGATAGGAGGGAGAGGAAGCAGGGTCAAGAGAGTCAATGAAGTCAACGGGAGCCCCCTGAGGCGCGTCTTGCCCTCCATGGCCACCGGCACCATGCCTATTATGGCTATTCGCCTTGCACTCATGCGGTATGCACTGGGGGACGCATGGGATAGGAGGGAGAGGAAGCAGGGTCAAGAGAGTCAATGAAGTCAACGGGAGCCCCCTGAGGCGCGTCTTGCCCTCCATGGCCACCGGCACCATGCCTATTATGGCTATTCGCCTTGCACTCATGCGGTATGCACTGGGGGACGCATGGGATAGGAGGGAGAGGAAGCAGGGTCAAGAGAGTCAATGAAGTCAACAGGAGCCCCCTGAGGCGCGTCTTGCCCTCCATGGCCACCGGCACCATGCCTATTATGGCTATTCGCCGTGCACTCATGCGGTATGCACTGGGGGACGCATGGGATAGGAGGGAGAGGAAGCAGGGTCAAGAGAGTCAATGAAGTCAACAGGAGCCCCCTGAGGCGCGTCTTGCCCTCCATGGCCACCGGCACCATGCCTATTATGGCTATTCGCCTTGCACTCATGCGGTATGCACTGGGGGACGCATGGGATAGGAGGGAGAGGAAGCAGGGTCAAGAGAGTCAATGAAGTCAACAGGAGCCCCCTGAGGCGCGTCTTGCCCTCCATGGCCACCGGCACCATGCCTATTATGGCTATTCGCCTTGCACTCATGCGGTATGCACTGGGGGACGCATGGGATAGGAGGGAGAGGAAGCAGGGTCAAGAGAGTCAATGAAGTCAACGGGAGCCCCCTGAGGCGCGTCTTGCCCTCCATGGCCACCGGCACCATGCCTATTATGGCTATTCGCCTTGCACTCATGCGGTATGCACTGGGGGACGCATGGGATAGGAGGGAGAGGAAGCAGGGTCAAGAGAGTCAATGAAGTCAACAGGAGCCCCCTGAGGCGCGTCTTGCCCTCCATGGCCACCGGCACCATGCCTATTATGGCTATTCGCCTTGCACTCATGCGGTATGCACTGGGGGACGCATGGGATAGGAGGGAGAGGAAGCAGGGTCAAGAGAGTCAATGAAGTCAACAGGAGCCCCCTGAGGCGCGTCTTGCCCTCCATGGCCACCGGCACCATGCCTATTATGGCTATTCGCCTTGCACTCATGCGGTATGCACTGGGGGACGCATGGGATAGGAGGGAGAGGAAGCAGGGTCAAGAGAGTCAATGAAGTCAACAGGAGCCCCCTGAGGCGCGTCTTGCCCTCCATGGCCACCGGCACCATGCCTATTATGGCTATTCGCCTTGCACTCATGCGGTATGCACTGGGAGACGCAGGGGATGTGAGGGAGAGGAATGAGGGGAGAGGAAGCCATGCCATGCCATGCCATGCAGTGTCGTGTCTTACCTAAGCTGTGCTCTCACCTTAAGTATGGAATCAGTCACAGCCATTGCAAACTCTGAAATCAAGCTAAGCCCACCAGAACTTTAGACTCACCTCACCTTTGAGATCACCTCACCTTTGAGATCACCTCACCTTTGAGATCACCTCACCTTTGTGCTCACCTGACCTTTGAACTCACCTGAACTTCGGGCTCACCTGAAATTTAACGAAGCCGTAGGCACCGTATTTCTCGAACACAAGCTGCCGCCAGTACTGTGGGCGGTCATCTGTGATCTTCCACCGTCTGAACCCGTTCCGCCGCCACGGGCGGTGGTATACCCCGCTCGGGCCGCTCCCCCTCCCCCCACTGTTACTGCCGCCACTGCTTCTGACGCCACTGCTGCTACTGCCATACCAGCTTTAGACTCACCTTACCTTTGTGCCCACCTGAACTTCAGGCTCACCTGAATTTGACAAAGCCATAGGCGCCGTATTTCTCAAACACGCGCTGCCGCCAGTACTGCGGGCGGTCATCCGTGATCTTCCACCTCCGGAACCCGTTCCGCCGCCACGGCCTGTGGTATACCCCGCTCCCCCTCCCCCCACTGCCACCGCTGCTGTTGCTGCTACCACCGCCAGCTTCAGTAACTGCAGCAGCAGTGGCGGCGGCAGCGGCAGCCCGAGCGTTGTTCTGCCGTGCTTGCTGCTGGAGAGTGGAGAGGAGAAGATGAGGGTGGAAAGACGCAGCAGGGATGATCTGATCTTTGAGTCGACTCACAAATCGGCAGCGGCAGCCCGAGTGTTGGCGTTGTTCTGCCGTGCCTGCTGCTGGAGAGTGGAAAGGAGAGGATGAGGATGGAAAAACGCAGCAGGTATGAGAACCGGGTAGGGGGTTTGGGAGGGGAGTGAGGAGGGAGGAGGACGAGGAGGGTGGAGTGATAAGGAGAGACGAGAAAGCAGCATCCAGCTTCTCAGTGGTTGATACACCCATACACGCACCCACCAGATCCTCTCCTTTCCTCGTTCCCATAGTACTAAGTAAAGTGAAGTACTATCGGAATCCCCTCGCCCTGCCAACACACGCACGCTGCTTCCAACTGCCTGTTTTCCAGGTGTTATTCTCCTGCATGCACCTTCCACCCCCCTGCCACTTACATGCACCCGAGCCAGGGCCGCCATCTGCTGAGAGATATCCCTTCCCTGCCGGTGCACGCGGGCTTTAAGCTCCCGAATCTCTGTCTGCAGCTGCTGCAGCCCCTCCTGCCCCTCCCTCAGCACCTGCGCCGCGTCCCCCGCCGCCTTGCTGCTTGCCTGGCGCAGCTCAAAGGCTCTCTAAGCTGTTCCTGCTTCTAAGTTCACCTACTAGAAAAAAGTTAACTTCTTATCTCCCTTCATCCCCATCCGCTCACCTGCAGGCGAGCCAGGGTCACCATCTGCTGAGACAGCTCCTCGCCCTGCCGGCGCACGCGGGCTTTAAGCTCTTTAATCTCCGCCTGCAGCTGCTGCAGCCCCTCCTGCCCCTCTCTCAGCACCTGCGCCGCGTCCCCCGCCGCCTTGCTGCTGGCCTGGCGCAGCTGCCCCACCTCCCGCGCCACCCCCTCCATGCCTGCTGCCAGCTGCTGCCGCACCTGCTCTGAATCTTCTTGCATGGCGCCTGGAGTGCAGAAGGAAAAGAGAATGTGGGATAGGAGGCGGCACAAGGGAAAGCAAAGAGGGAGAAGAGAGGCCACAAGGGCCCCTTCCTTGATACTCGAGAGAACAAACCCCTTCATCTTCTTCTAAGGTTTCTTCCAGTGCTTGGTGACATTTTTTATTAAAATAAATTATCCTCAGAAGGAGCTTTCATTCAAAACTTGTTCTATTGTATTCTTCTCTCCTACCACTTTTAAGACCCCGCAAGGAAAGAGAGGGGGCTTACGGTGGAGCGCTGCGATGTCAGCTGAAGTGTACGCCAGCATGGCACGCTGACTCAGCTTCGTCCCGATTGGCTGCTGCAGATTGGCATTGCAGGATAGTGGGCGGGAGGGAAGGGAAACATGGTAAGGAGGATGAGGAGGCAGCAGTTGATGACGGCAGTGCGGATGGTGTGGAGAGTTGAGATGCTAGAAAAAGGGACGTTGAGAGACAGGCCATTGCTTATCGTGTAAGAGAGAGAGGTGGTTCTAGTGCACAGGGATTGACGGGTATCATGCATCATGCATCACGCCATGCATCATGCACATCATGCACCATGCGTCACATCGTGCATCATGCATCACGCGTCAAATCTTGCACCATGCATCATGCATCACGCATCACATCATGCATCACATCGTGCATCATGCGTCACATCATTCATCATGCATCAAATCATGCATCATGCGTCACATCATTCATCATGCATCACATCATGCATCATGTGTCACATCATTCATCATGCATCACACATGCATCATGGATCACACCATGCGTACTCCTGTCTTTGCAAGGCTGGCGAAGCCCTCGGGTGGCAGGTCCAGGGCGCTGAGCTTCTCCACCCATGTCACTCGCAGCTGGGGTTGGGCATTCCTCATTGATGTATGGCATGACTCATTGATGTATGGCATGACTCATTGATGTATGGCATGACTCATTGATGTATGGCATGACTCATTGATGCATGGCATGACTCATTGATGCATGGCATGACTCATTGATGCATGGCATGACTCATTGATGCATGGCATGACTCATTGATGCATGGCATGACTCATTGATGCATGGCATGACTCATTGATGCATGGCATGACTCATTGATGTATGGCATGACTCATTGATGCATGGCATGACTCATTGATGCATGGCATGACTCATTGATGCATGGCATGACTCATTGATGTGGGAATTGTCTATTGATGCATGGCATGGTTCATTGATGCATGCCATGGCTCATTGCTGCATGGAATGGTGAATGCACGGCGAAACGGTCGAGCAAACGCAGAGCTTATAAACGGGGAGGCGCAAAGTGAATGGCGGACCTGCAGCAGGGAGACGAGGAAGAAAAAGGCGAGCACGGCGAGGAAGAGGTATTGCTCCTGCCGTGCACCACAACGTGAGGCACGCATGGTGCCAAGGGTAATACATGTGGTAAGAGGGGGTGGTAAGAGAGAGGGAGTGGTAAGAAGGGAGGGAGTGGTAACAGGGGGTGCGAGGGGATGGTAAGAGGGAGATGTGAGAAGCTACGTGGCGGTTTCAAGAGGAACCATGCGAGTGCAGCGACAATGCTGCGGAACGGAAAGCATTGAGCGGGGTGGGGCTTTGCGGGAACGGAGCTTCGCGGAACTCGGGGATTGGAGATACAGAGTTGGCTGAAGCTATGCAAGGGCGATGACATGAGTGTAATTCTGACGACACTCCCTTGGTAACGGCTAACATGAACATGGTAACGACGCACAACATGAACGGATAACCACACAGCTCTTGTCTCCACGGATCACGCAAAAAAACTCATGTTCATGGCTGGTCCGGATTCATCACAAGCGCGCGCAAGCTGCAAGGCGAAACACTGTTATCAGAGAGATAGCGTAACGGACACGCTACTGTGCCATTGTGACTCACTGGTACGAGAATGCGAGACATCGCCGTTCAGTAATGCGGGTACAGAATCAGCGGCGTCAAGGGACTAAGTCTGGCATGAAAGCCATTCATACGTATGTGCTAGAATGTTAATCGAGATCCTACGGTTCTAGCTCGCATGCATTTTCTGGAATGGTCGGATGTACAATCAGTTTTGTGTTTCTGGAACTGTAATGCGGTCGCCTGGAGCCTCGCGTCGCGCGCAGGATTTCCGCCGAATGGTCACCGCGTCACGACGCAGCAGCTGGCTAACTACAGAATTGCATAAAGAGTCTTTATAGGCAAGGCCATCAAAATCATTATGCTGGGCGCTTTCGACGAATTTCGTCCGTACGCGTTGAAAGGACACTTGAAGATGACGACACCTGATTCCTTGGATAGGAGGACCATTGCTCGACCCTTTCAGAGGCAGCTCGTTACTAGGACTAAAGAGTTCCGTTGTTCATACACCTTATCTACCATAACAGCAGCTGAGTGGACTCTTTTTTCCTGAATGAAACACACTAATGCAAAACATGCATCCACGCTTTTAAATGCGGTGGAAAAAGTTTTCAGCCAGAATTTGGAGACTTCTGAGTGTAAAATGGCTTGGAGAGATGAGCATGTATTATTTTCATGCTCTTGGGTAAATTACTAAGCATTGACGTGTGACCTGTTTTTTCGCATGTAGCTTGGCACGCGGCTGAACAATACCGCATGAAACCTAGTAGCGGCAACAGTCTGACAGAATCTCTGGGGACTACGTGGCGTCGAGCTTGTTTGCCAAGTGGAGTGTAGGGTATGATATGAGTCATCAAGCAGATTCGTTGGTAACGATGAATGTTTCGCAAGAGCCTGTAACCAGCTATCGAGACTGAGTGCGGCACACGAAAACTTCTTGCACTCGCCTGCTTGCGTGTTCGCAACCCAAACCACGTCATCCAGGCTCCAAGTCACCCCATCCAGCTCCTTACTGGGAATGACGGCAGCAACACAACAGAATTCGTACTACAAAATGAGGACAAGACCCACTATCAACTCACCCTGACATCGTTATTCTCTTGTCTCGGCACCGTTCAGAACAATCAGTCGTCTGGTCCAAAACTCGAGATTAGTCGGCATTCAAAGTTCGGACTTGCCGTATACCCGCAAGACCCGACTTTGCTGTTCGCCTCTCATCCGCCAAACCACATGGCCACCATGTCGCTTCAAGCTCTCTCGTCCGCGTCCACCCTCGTCCCATCGCCGTCTCTTCGTACCACCTCGCCAAACTCCCTTCGCAAGGCCTTCGCCACCGCGGTTGCGCCGAAGCGGACTGTCGTGCGCGCTCTCAAGGTACGCGCGGATCCGCCTGCCGCTCCCCCGCAAGCGCCGCTCCCCTGCAGCCGCTGCTCCCCTGCTATTACCATACAGCGAAATAGACCCTCTTATAAACCAACACATTTTAAAAAATAAATAGTTTCACCTCATCCCCACGTTCCTGTTGGGCAGAGTGACAGTACCGAGGGCGGGCGCGAGCAGAAAGGCGGGAGCGGCGCCTCGTGGGGGGAGCGATGGCGGCAGCAGCACGCGACGGCGGCGGTGGCGCTGGCGGCAGCAGCGGCTGTGGCGGGCCCCTTTGTGCCTGACGCTGCATTGGCATACATCGTACGTGGAGTGATGTCAGGTCTCGGGGGCACGAGGGGTGAGAGGTTGAATGAGCGAGAGAAAGGATAACTCGACTGTGGCGGGCCCCTTTGTGCCTGACGCCGCCTTGGCCTGTATCGTACGTGGAATGCGAATGAGGGGGTCGGGTCGCGGATATGAAAGGCAGGGGGGATGCGAGATGATCGAGCGCGTAAGTGGATAAGTGTAAGCATTGGCGACAACAGCGAGCGGCAGCAGCGGCTGTGGCGGCTTTGAGCCCGACGCGGCATTGGCGTACATCGTACGTGGAATATGAATGAGGTGCTACCTGCGCACCATGCACATGCGTACCTACCTGCATTACGGTAATCTCCCTGTATCCGCCTTTCCTTTCAACACATCATCCGTTCCGCCGTCCCTGTCTGCCCGTGCGTCCCAGGGAGGAGGTCCGTACGGTCGCGAGGTGACACGTGGCCAGGACCTGACGGGAAGGGACTACAGCGGGCTGGACCTGCGCGGGCAGGACTTCAAGACGGTGCGTTGGTTCGATCTGGAAACCGCACCTTTAACTTGCGTTGACTCGCGTTGACTTGTGCTGACGTGAGAGGGAAGGCATGCGATTGGGCAGTCCTGTTTAGAATGAATGAGAGAAGCCGTCGATTGATCTATCTCTCTTACGGTTTTCTGGGTCTGGGTGTGGTCTCACTCGCCCAGCTCCCAGCCAAATCGTGCTGGTCTCTCTTAGTCTCAAACCACTCCAACAGTCTCCCTCTTACAGTCTCGCCTTGTCGGCCAACCGTCCCATTTTGTGACCTCCCACCCACCTCCCTTTCCCTTCCCCACTCCCCTTAACGCCTCGTTATCCCCTTCTCCCCTTATTCGCCTCCACGACCTGCCTCCATCCCCTTCATCCCCCCGTCTCCACCTCCCTCCACCACTCTGCACCCCCCACCACCCGGCCCGCCCACAGTCCATTCTGCGCCAGGCGAATTTCGCCGGGGCGAATCTCATAGGGGCGTCTTTCTTCGATGCTGACCTCACAGGTATCACCTCCCCCTGCCGCCTCACAGGCACCACCTCCCCCTGCCGCCTCACAGGTACCACCTCCCCCTGCCGCCTCACAGGTACCACCTCCCCCTGCCGTCTCACAGGTACCACCTCCCCTTGCCGCCTCACAGGCACCACCTCCCGTTGCCGCCTCACACAAAATGGCACCTTCCCCTCGTAAAGAACCCCACAAAGAAGGATTTCCACCCCGACAGATGCCATTTCACAGCTAACTCCAGAGTTAGCACCGCCACCATTGCGCAAATGAACTCGCGCAGATGAACCCTCCTTCCCCAATGTTAAACACTTGCACCATTGCACAAATAGCACTTTGAAGTGGCAGCTGCATGCATCTCCCCCTCTCCCCATCTCCCCCTCTCCCCGTCTTCCGATCTCCCCATCTCCCCCTCTCCCCGTCCCCCTCTCTCCCCATCCTCCTCCCTCTCCTTCTCCCCCTTCCCCATCTCCCCCTCTCCGTATCTCCCCCTCCCCCCATCTCCCCTCTCCCATCTCCCCCTTCCCATCTTCTCCTTTCGTAATCTCCCCATTTCAACTTCTCCTTCCCCGCATTCCCTCATCAACTTTGCATTGCTCGCCAACCTTCGTTCCTCTCCTCCCGGTATCATCCGCTCTCTTCACTATCCATCCACCCACCCCTTATCCTCCAACGCTTGTCTTCTGCACATCAGGGGCGGACTTCACAGGAGCCAACCTCACTGCGGCTGACTTCTCCCTCACCAGTGCAAACAAGGTGCGAGCAGTGAGCAGGGTGCGATGGGAACTACAGGGTGCTGCTACGCCCCGTGTAAACAGAAGTGTTTGAGACGTCTCAAAACGCTTCTGTTTACACGATGGGAACTACAGGGTGCTGCTACGCCCTTGCTGACGCCCTTGCTTCGTTCCTCTGATCTTTCCTTCCCCTGGTATCCCCTCGTTCTCGCCCCGCCACTGGCTCCCGTCCCCCTTCCCCTCGTGCTGCTATCCGCCCTCTCCCACGCCTGCTTGCCATGGCGCCTCATAAACAGACCCCTTACCATCTTGTCCCCTCCCCCGTTGTCCCCTGCTTCCCGGCTGCCACGCGCACTCTCCCGCTCCCTTTTTCCAAAGGCCAACTTCACGAACGCCATTTTGGAGGGCATTTCCTTCACTGGCAACACGTCCTTCAAAGGCGCCATCATCACTGGCGCTGGTGAGTCACACTCGCTTCCACCTTCCCACTCACTCCCTCTAACACTCACTTCCACCTTCCCCCTCGTTCACTCTAGCTCTCACTTCCAACCTCACGCTCACTCCCCTTCACCGGCAACACGCCCTTCAAGGGCGTCACCATCACTGGCGCTGGTCAGTGCTGCACTCGCTCCTGCGCCCTCACTCTCCTGCTCTCTGCCTCTCCCTCTCCTCCTTCACTGGCAACGCGTCCTTCAGCGGATCTACCCCTGCTGCCGCGGGTATTTGCGTACCCTCTCCTGTTTCTGAGCTTTGGGGCTATTCTCGACAATAGATATATGATGGTGTGCGTGTGGGGAATGTGGTTCACTCACCACCCGATCCCCATGTCCATCCCCATCCCCATCCCCATCCCCATCCCCATCCCCATCCCCATCCCCATCCCCATCCCCATCCCCACGCCCATGCCCATGCCCATGCCCATGCCCATGCCCATGCCCCTGCCCCTGCCCATGCCCATGCCCATGCCCATGCCCATGCCCATGCCCATGCCCATGCCCATGCCCATGCCCACGCCCCTACCCATGCCCATGCCCATGCTCATGCCCATACCCATGTCTATCACCCCCTGCAGACTTCACAGACGTGTATTTCCGAGCGGATCAGAAGGCATACCTCTGCAGAGCGGCTGAAGGGTGAGTCGGGTTGGGAGGCCGATGTAGCGGCAGGTAGGTGCCACAGACTTTGGGGGGTGTTGCAGTTGCGGGCTGGAAATGAGAAGGCGTACCACTGCAGAGCGGCTGTGGGGTGTTGCAGTTGCGGGGTGAGTGTGTGTGTCCACCATGCTGCCATGTCATCCGTTCTCCTGTTTTTACCAATTCTCCCCTTTTCCTGTGCTTCCGCTCCTAGCTTTCCCTCCCCCGTTGCTTCCACCACCTTTTCTGCCCTTTCCTCTCCATCACCCCCCTCACTTTTGAATTCCCCTTGAACCCCTCCCTCCCCAACCCCACCTTACCCCTCCACCTGCCAAGCAGCACCAATCCTGTCACCGGCAACGACACCCGCGATACTCTGCTCTGCTAGCGGCTCTGCTTCAGTCACCACCGTGCTTGAGGCCCCTCGTCTATGTCGTCGCTAGAGACCCGTTTCCTTGAGTCGCGTCGCATTCCCTCGCTTAGCTACTCGCATCCCCTCGTGTAGCTGCTCCACTTTTCAGTTACGGTATCTTTTCCGAGGAGCGACTGGGTAGCACTCCAGGCTGTTATCGAGTTGACTCAAAAGCGATTGGTTGGCATACCAGGCTGGTTATTGGGGATGTTGCAACTGCTTTTCCTGCCCTGGCTCGTCTGCAGTTTTTGTGGAGACCTAAACATGTTCAAGCCAGCCTCATTGCATGTACAGTACTTTTGTTAAAGCAAACTGGTGTACACTTATTGAACACTTCAATTCAACGTTAATGAAATCTGACAACTGATGTAGTATAAAGCTTCAACAGTGACACAACTGATATACAATTCACTGTTACCAGTCTACAAGGCACGCACACAGGTCAACAACACCCCCCGTACAGCAAAAGAAACTCCTACCAAACTTCGATTGGACAATCATGTGCAAGAGTACCACCTGAGCAACTAGAGCTTGAGTGCCAAGGCAAGCTACCGGTACGAACGCAAACCTCTCACTATTAACAGCAATTTGGACCCCCACCTGCCTAGACACTGCAAGGGATCCTTCTGATTACGAACGGGATTAGCTGCATCTACGGTATGCCAGAGAAATGCATATCTATCTGACCAACACATTCCTACCCGTCGCATGTGTTGGAAATCCGAATACAGTATAACGAATACTGTATACCAGTGTGCTGTTTGGTTTTAGTGTAGTCCTCGTTATAAGCCTCCAGGTCCTACAATAATTGTGACAATTATTGTAGGGCCACAATTATTGGAGCCCAGCATTATTGGAGGGTAGAGGGTACAATTATTGGTACACCATTATTGGTGTGAATGGGCCATTCTGGGAGTGGTAGCTGGATGCATATATACTCTGCTGTGTCACTTCTTCAACATCATTGAGTAATCATTTGTGTCACCATTCTACTTTTCAATGATCAATGCAAGATTTCTATCTTGTTCTTTTCTACAAACACGTTTCCGCTACGCTGGCACTATGCCTTTCTAGCATGGTATCAGAGCTACTCTAGGGGGCATGCTGCCAAATTTGGTTCAGGAATTTACTGGCATTCACATCGGATAGGTACCTGCATACAGTCAGAGTACCGCACACCCGGTCTGCGCTGTTGTATACCTGGTGTTCGCTTCTGGGTCCAATCGCACGTTTACCGCACACTTGGTGGACGGTTTTGTCAAGGTCATGGCGCACTTCGATGGCGAAGTGGATCCTGGATATGCGGCTTTTGAAGAAGCCATCATGGCTCAGCATGAGCACCTGGAAAGCATGATTGCAAAGGCACCACCAGCACTCCAAGCTTCGTTAAGGGATAAGTTTGGAATGACAATCCAGCCAAGAACAACGTTCTCTCATGAGTCCAGCAATCCGTCCACCCGTGGACACTCTCATTCAAGCACTCCACGTACTAACCAAACTCGTGCAAACGTTTATGCAGGAATTGATGGTGAAGGGGAAATGGGCATACCTCAAGGAGGAGAGTCATCCCAAGGGAGGGATGCATCCGTCCAAGGAGAGGAGAGCGCCAATCCCGCACCTCAATCATCCATGCAAAGGGAAGTACGGGGGAGAAATGATGAGTATGGGAGTGCAGTGCATGGTGGAATGAGAAGTGGACAGATTGGGCAGAAGGGTGACGGAAATGGTCAAGTGGGCGTGGAAGGTGTGGGTTTTGCCTCCTGCACTATTGGTGCTCCCCCACTACGACGACTTGCGACTAACTCCCATCCCATTGGAGTTCCTCCCATGGCCAGGTCTCACCTTAATGACGGCTATGACGTACCTCCGCGTGCACCACGTCGATCGATAGGCGCACACTATGTGGACAGCATGGGGCGGATGGGATACGGAATGCAGTCAAGTGGTGTCATGCGACGGGATCAAGTGGAAGTGCTGGAACGTCAACTTGGTGGACAGAATGGGGACATGCAGCGCACGGTTCAGCTACCTCGACCGTCAACCGTGCCTACTCTCTTCGACCCCGCTCCACGTGAATACACGGAAGAAGACAAGGAACGGTTGTCACGCAAAATGGTGGGAGCAACGGTGGACAAAGCGTTCACCACTACTCCGTTTGATGGCTCGAACTTCCGGGAGTGGGCACTACGGTTTCGTATGAACGCTCGCGTCACGAATCTGTGGGAGTTCTTTGTGACCCTGCAGTATCCGGTTACCATGGGAGATGGTGACATTAACGACGCTATGGAGCGACTGGAAATGCTACAGGCGGATTACTCACAGCGTGCGGCGCTCGCTTTTTGGGTCCTACTGCACAGCGTGAGCGCCACGATTCAGCTACAGCTGGACATGTTCCAGGAATCCTATAGCCCGGCATATGAAGCATGGGAGTATTTAATGGACACTTACCAGGCTAAAGATTCGGTGGCGAAGGTCTCTCTCATGAAGCAGCTGGACAACCTGAAAATGGGGAACACGGAAAGGGTGGAGGAGTACGTGAACCGCGCATCGGCAATCCGGGACAAGTTAGCACTCGTGGGGAAGATGGTGGATGAGGACACATTCACCTTAAATCTGCTCACCGGACTACCGGCGTATTGGGAGGAAATGAGGCACTCGGCAATGCTACACAACGTGACGGATAGCTTCACCTTGCAGCGGATGATGATTCAAGAGCAGAGGTATCACGACCTCATTACGAAGGATAACCGTGACCGGCGTCCACCTCGCATGGCTGGACAAGCACGTGGAGATCGCTCACCTTCTCCAACTGCTAAGGGCAGCACCGAGTACAAGGAAGAGTTCGCTGGGGAGAAAATGCAAGGCAAGGAAGGAAGTGCGGGTCGCTCACCTCTCGTGTGTTGGTACTGCAACGAGCCAGGCCACCCCTTCTTCAAGTGTACCAAGGCACCCCCTGGCTGGACACCACCAGGGTGGGAACCGCATACCCGCGGAAAGGCAAAACTGCACACCAGCGACAGCCGTTCGTCCTCCCCACGAAGGAGTCGCAGCCCCAAGCGTGACAATAATGCGTCAAAACAGCAAGGGGCGGCCGGGGAAGACAAGCAACGTACTGTTACGTGCACTGCAACGGTGGGATCGTCACAAGCTACCTTACCACCAGCTAAAGCGTCATCTTGGATGCTGGATAGTGGATGCAGCCAGCACATGACCTCGGACAAGCGCTGGTTTGAAGAGTTAAGGGAGCTGGACAAACTTGTTTATGTGGAGCTCGCTGATGGGAGCGAGCTGAGCAGCACGATGACGGGAACGATCAGAGCAACGGCATCTGATGGGACAACAGTTCGGTACACTGACGTCCTCTACGTACCTGGCTTGAAGAGTAACCTGCTCTCCTATTGTCAGCTGCTGAAAAAGGGAGCGCGCATCAATACCATTACTAATGGAGACACCGAGATCACCATGACTGATGGAGAGGTGTACGTGCGGATTGGACTTGCCAAGAACGTGGATGGAGTGCTTGTGGTGCAGTATGCGCATGCACTTACATCCGCCCTTGATCTTGGACATTCCCGTGATGGCGCGTCATCGAATCAGGTTGATCGTGAAGGGGTTACCCTTTTCCGCACACCTGGTGTGCACATGGACGCACCTGGGAGCACGGATTTCCGCACACCTGGGATGCACTTGAGTGGCCAGTCTGCGCATGCATCTGTTCGGTACCGCATGGCGCATAAGGCATGCGTCGTGCGGAAGCAGGCACATGATGATACCACGGATGAAGTCACACCCCACGTTGCGGTGTGGACTTCAGGGGGAGAAGGAAGACGGTTCGCGATGGATTCGGGAGTCGATGGAGCAGACCCTGTAAAACAGGACTTACATGGAGCTGATAAAGTTGATGCAACCCAAGGAAGCAGAGATGCTGCAGCAGATGACTTCCCTGCAGCAGGAGTGATTGTACCAAAGGAGGTTGAAGACAATGATGCTGAAAACAATGTGGGATGTGCAGGAACGGGCGTACCATCTGCTGATCATCGCCAAGTCAATGATTCTGGAGTTGTGCTCACCTGTGCGGCCACCTCGAACGGGGCTGCACACCATGGCATCACCTAACTCCATACTCCCTCATGTGCTTGTAGCTGTGTACGCGGATCACTACAAGCACATGGGTGGGGGGGAGGTGGGGTGTGGAGTGTATCTGGTGGCACAGGAGTGGGATATGGAGTCAAGAAGCATAAGGGGAAGACCTACTCACCAAGGGTTGCCAATAGGCAGGGGGAGCAGGCAAAATGGATGCAGCAGGTTGTCATACGTCGTGATGCAGCGGTATCGTGCGATTGGTTGCTGCAGATGAACGGCACCGTCTGAGGGAATGATGGAGAACATACATGGGAACACGCATTACTGCATACCTGGTGTGCACGTTTCTCCATTATTGGTGTGCACATTTCGGCATACTTGGTGTGCACTGCACACATGGAGTGGACATTTCTGCATATATGGAGTACAGATTTCTGGGATACTTGGAGTTCGTCGGCATGCGCAACCCTCCAGCTGATGGAGTTCGGCAACTCCGGCTGCTACCGTGTGTCGGCTGGAGCGTATGGGAGCATCACAGGGCAACATGGGTGAAGTTTGAGCAAACTTGGCAAGATTGCCAAAGCATGGGGAGAAAGGCATACGAAGATGCAGCAGGCGCGAACAGGAAAATGATGCAGCAGGCGTGCAGCAGATCGTCAGCCGCTGACGAACGCAAGGTCGTCGCTTCTATCGCGCGAAGTGTGCGCCTGCCAATGCAGTTCCGCGCCAGCCGTACGCCATGCGTTATCCGCTACCGATTCGCGTCATCCGCAACCGCGATCGTCGCAAACGCGCGTCAAGTGTGGTCGTCGCGTGCGATAAAGCCTACGGTTTCGGAAAATCGGCGTGCGCTAAGGGCATTCCACCATGACGATACGCGGACTACGCCATGGTTTTGAAGAGATTTCGCCATGGAGCTGCTACGATTTCCTCAGCAGCAGTCACTACTCTCTAGATCTCGATCTAGAATGTCGAGATTGGAAGGGGGGGTCGGAAACCGTGAAGAAATGTGGTTTGGTTGGAGTTTGGAAGGCCCAAAGGTTGGGAGGGAAAAGTGCTACAGTGACAAGCAGCTTGGCCAACACCAAACCCTAGCTTGGTTTGGACGCACCCCTACCGTGTGGTGGTACACCACCTCGACCACCCTATCCTCCAAGGAAAACGGTTTCACTAAAACCTACAGCAAGGGGGAGTGTTGGAAATCCGAATACAGTATAACGAATACTGTATACCAGTGTGCTGTTTGGTTTTAGTGTAGTCCTCGTTATAAGCCTCCAGGTCCTACAATAATTGTGGCAATTATTGTAGGGCCACAATTATTGGAGCCCAGCATTATTGGAGGGTAGAGGGTACAATTATTGGTACACCATTATTGGTGTGAATGGGCCATTCTGGGAGGGGTAGCTGGATGCATATATACTCTGCTGTGTCACTTCTTCAACATCATTGAGTAATCATTTGTGTCACCATTCTACCTTTCAATGATCAATGCAAGATTTCTATCTTATTCTTTTCTACAAACACGTTTCCGCTACGCTGGCACTATGCCTTTCTAGCAGCATGTATATCGGGTCATCAGACAGCCAGGCATTGACTCGTTGACTGACCCGCACCGTACGTCACACTTGGAAGAGGAATCTGAGGTCTTCTGTGGTGAGGCGGGAGCGGTTCATCGCTGTGGCTGACTCGCCATATGCGCTCTCGATCATCGTTCGCTTGCGCTCCTGCTCGTGTGCCAGTGGGTTTTTCAGGCATGTGGGATGCGGGAAGGACGCGTTTACACGAGCCAAAGAGTGATAGTGAAGATGCATATGACAACAGCAGTTGAGAAACAGCACTGCCAGCCACCATCATTACCACACGGATCCGCGATACGAGACGCGCACAAAGAGCGCGGCTCATGGATGACCCGTCGCTCGGTTCACCAACCACATACCTTGTTAAGGCGCCTCATAAGAGGACTTTTGAGGCGCCTCAAAAG
Source organism: Closterium sp. Naga37s-1 (assembly GCA_947471745.1). NCBI lineage: Eukaryota > Viridiplantae > Streptophyta > Zygnematophyceae > Desmidiales > Closteriaceae > Closterium > Closterium sp. Naga37s-1. The sequence goes on along the minus strand of CANJKZ010000118.1, from coordinate 1,561,538 downwards.
AAAAGAGGACTAAAAAGGCGCCTCAAAAGAGTACAGCTCATGGATGACCCGTCGCTCGGTTCACAAACCACATACCTTGTCCCGCCCTGCCTCACATTGTGTCGTGCCATCACCACCACCTCACAGCAAGCCTGCACCTCCACTATGCGATCCCCAGGGGTGGCGTCGGCCGCAGTGAACAGAACCACCAGCACGGAGCAAGCTTCACCGACCACACACCTTGTGCCACCTCTCCCACCCATCTGCACTTCCAAGATCCATCCTGACCCACTGCAGCATTCACCCTGAACCCCTGACCCTGAACCCCTGACCCTGAACCCCTGACCTTGACCCACTTGCAGCTCCAGGATTCGGTCCTCAATGGTAGCCACGGTGAAGTGAGTCATCCCAACCAACCCCCTGACCCACCTGCAGCTCCAGGATGCGGTCTTCGATGGTATCAGCCACGGTGAAGCGTGCCACGCGCACGGGGCGGGTCTGGCCGATGCGGTGCGCGCGGTCGATGGCCTGATCCTCCACTGCGGGGTTCCACCAGAGGTCCATGAGGATGACATGGTTTGCCGCTATCAGATTGAGCCCCACACTGGCTGCTTTGAGAGACACCAGGATCACCGTGATCTGATGGGGTGGCAGGAGAGGGTTCGGATGGGGCGGAAGGGAGGGGTCAGATGGGGCAGTTATGATAGGTACTGAGGCAGCTCTGAAAATGCAGTCGGTGCCCTGGGGCTCCATTGCAGGGTGGGTTCAGGTCAGGCAATGGTCCAGTCCATCAGGATGACGTGGATGGCGCGCTCACAGCAGACGACTTTTGAGGCGCCTCAAAAGTCGCTCACAGCAGATGCAAAGTAAAGTTGCCGTGAGACGAATCAGAGTGACATTTGTATTAATCAGTTAAGAATGTTATTGAGAAGCTGACACTCCTCAACAGAACCATAAAAGTACTCAGAGGTGCTCTGGGGGATGGACGAAGAAACAGGGCAGAGGAGGAGGGCGGAGAGGAGAAACACGCCCCCACGGCTGCCTGTTGAAGCGGCACTCTCACGGGGGTTAGTTGGAGAGGCATCCCTTGGGAATACCACCTACCAGCCTTGGGAATACCACCTACCAGCCTTGGGAATACCACCTACCAGCCTTGGGAATACACGGACCTGCGGATCGGAGGTGAAATCAGCGATGGCCCTGTCTCGAGCGGCGACGGACATGGTGCCGTCAAGGCGCACGTGCGAGATGCCGGCAGCAGCCAGGTGCAGCAATTTTGGAACCACCACCACCTACCAACTTGGCACACATGCATGGGATGGGATGGGATCACCTTGAACAACCCTTGAACCTGCACGGACCTGGGGATCGGAGGTGAAATCAGCGATGGCCCTGTCTCGAGCTGTCACGGACATGGTGCCGTCGAGGCGCACGTGGGAGATGCCGGCAGCAGCCAGGTGCAGCTCGAGAAGGTCCAGCATGCGCGTCCACTGCGAGAAAACTATCGCCTTCTCCCTCACCATTGCGGGCGTGCCAGCACACACTATCGCCTTCTCCCT